>PVJD01002431.1:0-203148 GCA_004026545.1 Mormoops blainvillei | reverse complement strand
CTGGGCTGTAAATTCCTTTTTTTTCCTTTCCCACTCCTGAAATGTATGTGTGCCTCAATAAAGGTTTCTCAGTTGAAAGAAAGAAAGAAAGAAAGAAAGAAAGAAAGAAAGAAAGAAAGAAAGAAAGAAAGAAAGAAAGAAAGAAAGAAAGAAAGAAAGAGAGAGAGAGAGAGAGAGAGAGAGAAAGAAAGAAAGAGAAAGAAAGAAAGAAAGAAAGAAAGAAAGAAAAAGAGAGAGAGAAAGAAAGAGAGAAAGAAAGAGAGAAAGAAAGAGAGAAAGAAAGAGAGAGAGAGAAAGGAAGGAAGGAAGGAAGGAAGGAAGGAAGGAAGGAAGGAAGGAAGGAAGGAAGGAAGGGAGGGAGGAAGGGAGGAAGGAAGGAAGGGAGGGAGGAAGGAAGGAAGGAAGGAAGGAAGGGAGGAAGGAATCATAGATTCCTAGTCTAACTTTATTCACAGTGTATCCCAGCACCTTCAGTGACCAGTTGATGCAGACAGTGTGTGCAGAAGGGATGAGTTAGCTGCACAGGTAACTCAGCCATCTTCAGCATCATAGAGAGTTGTTTCAGTCTGTAGTCTTATCTCTGACCCTTCCCTCCTCTGCAAGGTATATTTCTGCCCCTACAAGCCATGGAAGAAACTCACAAGCAGGTTATCACTCAGCTTGTATTTTCCAATGCTAGAGTTTCCTCCCCATTCCCGCTGGTGGAAACTTTTGCTTTTCTCCTGTCTCTCTGCTCCTACACCAACACTGCCCAGCGCCTGCCCACAACCCCCACAGCCTCCCTCCTGGCTGCCTTTCCTGCTTTTATTTAAATGCATCACTTTTGGCAAAAGCAGTGCTCCTTCTGGCCCTCCTCACATTTCCATCACTCTGAAGCTTGCCTTGCATATGTTACAGACACAGTGTCATCAAACACGCCCTGTCCCTTGCCCCAATCTTTCATACACCCAGGCCACTGATGAACTGGTGGACCACCCCAGAACCCTCTTGGATGGCCTTGTTGTCGCTGTTCCCTTGGGAAGGATGACACAAAGAAGGCATTATGCCAATCTTTGTCTGAGTAGGTCCCTCCCACCATATTGCTGCTGTTGCCATAAGGACCAGCTAAGAAATGTTTATATTAATTCAAATGCTCATTGGGGGTGGGGGTGCAAAACCAAACAACACAGGCTGTGGAAAAGTTGCAGGTGTGCTGAAGAGGAGGATTAACTCTGCTGTGTATAGCCTTGTTTCCATGACAACCACATGTGCTGCTCTCCTTGGAAACGCCTGGATTTGGTTTGATTTGCTGTGCTGGGTTTGTCAGAGTGTGGGTCACTTCTGGAAAAGGTCAGTGTGGTCAGTGACCATCCTCTGTCTGTCTTTGGCCTCTGTTTCTCTCTCTTTCTCTTGTCTCTCTCTCTTCCTTTCTCTCTCTCTCTCTTACAAACACACACACACACACATATACTCACACACACTTATTTTTAAGGACAGTTCCAGCCTCTTAGGGGAGACACAAAGCACCCTATACACCGAGGAGCCTGCATCTTAAAAGAGCCTGCTGGGCATTCTGTGTTGCACCAGAGGATTAATTGAGTCCAAGTGGACAAATATTTGAGCTCAATTATGGGCTGAGGTGTTTTGGCAGAGTAGTTTGGAGAGCTCATGGGATTCTCCTTGGTTGGTGCCTGACAGCTGGAGTGTGGTCATCTGGGAACGGGGGCCATCTCTGGGAAAAACTGCTCACTTCCAGGTTGTTCCACCATGTGCCCACGCCAAGGGTTAGTCCCTGCTGAGTGACCCTGCACTCACTTCACTGCCCGCAACAGCATCAAGCTCATTTATGAGTCTGTCTGTCCTGTCTGCTTGCCCGGGGCAGGCTGGTCTGGGTCAGGCCGTCAGCCCCTTGTGAGAGCACGGCGTGGGAGTGTGCCTGGTGTGTGTGCATCCACGTGTCAGTGTGTAACTGAAGTGCTCTGGCTCAATCAGCTCTGCGGTGTGGCAAGTTTTACTTGAGACAGATGTGAACATTTGTCCTGGGCCATGCCTGCAAAATGTTTCTTCTTTAAACTGGCATGTTCCCTCCCAACCTGGGGAGAATTGAAGAGCCACAGTGTTCCAAGGACAGGGGTGAGGGTCTGCAGATTCCGCTTCCTCCTTCTCCAGAAAGGGACCTTACTCTGTCATCTTCAGCCCTTCACTTCTTGTGGGGGTTACTTCAAAGGGCTGCTGCCTGGGGGGCCTCTTCACTGGCCCCGAAGTGTCCATGTGCTGGAGCCTAACAGTCTTGGCCTCTGAGCGCTGGGTGGTGGTGGATGCACCCCCACAATTGCCCACTATTCCACTGCAAGCCCCCAGATGGCAAGTGGGAGAGGAGCTCGTAGGAAGATGAAAGCCTACTCCCTGTCACCCCGACTGCAACTCCCGCCTCCCCACCACTGTCGCATGGTGGAGGCTCAGTTCTTTGATGAAGCCAGTGGCACAAAAGACATTGTACAGGGCTCACAGAGGCAGATTTAGGGCCAAGACCCCTCTAACATGAGAGCCTGGGAATAAGAAAGTACCGGAAACTGGGAAGACCCTTTCAGTAGCTTGCCTTTCTAAGAATGCGTCCTGAGGACCACTGAACACATTTGGGCCTCTCTTTTCGAGAAAGAAAGCTGTGTTATTTCATCCACACTATGATGGATTGAGCCCTTTGCAGTCGTAGGGTAATATAAGAGGAGCAGGGTTAACTGTCAGAGTCGCCCTGCTGGGTCCCTGGCCTGGTCTCAGCTCCTCCATCTCCGGCTCCCAAAAGCTAAACTCTGTTGAGTTTGAGACCTTAGCTCTGAGAAGTCTGAGTCTTCTGCCTTTGTCTGTACACACCTGCCTTTCTAACCTCCCCCCTGACTTCCACTGCGGAAGCCAGGTCTGGGGAGGCAGGAGGAGACGGCCTTTGTTCACACTCCTCACCTCCGGATGAACAGCCATTAGCATTGCTGTATAAATGGGGTCCTTTCAGCACTCTCCAAAGGTAGGGCCCTTTCCTCATCCCTTCTGGAAGGGCTGATTTTTCTTTCTTTCTTCTTCTTCTTCTTTTTTTTTTTTTTTAATGATCTTGATGATCTCAAGCTCCTGGATTCTTAAGAGCCACTCACTTCCGTCTGTTCCAGCCAATCCGATCTACTCACTGCTGATTCTTGGGCAAGTGTGTTTAAAAATCACCCAAGGAGCTTTGGAAATGCAGATCTCCAGGCTCCACATGCAGATTTGGATTCCACGTGCCTGTGGGCCTGGGAATCTGCATTCCATTGGGTTCTTCAGCGATTCCTGTGTCAGCGGTCACCAAGACCTGCTGTGGGGGGGGGGGGTCACTGCTCTCCTGCAACTCCAAAACCAGATGGTTGAGGTCTGGGTATGTCTGTGCTGCTTAGTAGCTGTGTAATCTTGGGAATGTCAAAACTGTCTGAAAGTCAGTATCCCTTTCAGAAGAATCATGAAAATCATAGTACCTCTCTCTTTAATGACATGAGTATTAAATGATTTAATGTGCACATAGCGTCTAGTGCCTGGTAAATACTAAACCAATGTTATAGGCTGCCACCGGTAATATTACTGCAACTGTATTGGTTACGGCCTGGCAGCCCTAGATCTCCTCATTTGAAAACCCTTTCCTTCCTGTTTCTAGCATTCCTTATTTTTTCCCTTTTCTCTCTGTCTATGAGTTGTTATTGTTTTTTCTTAATCCCTTCACCCTTTTCACCCTGCGGGCAATCCCCTTCCCACAGGGTGATAGCGGTCAGTTTGTTCTATGTATGAATCTGTTTCTATTTTGTTTGTTAGTTTCTTTTGTTCAGTAGAATAGGTGCCTTAGTGTCTCCTGCTTCCTAAAATAACCTGGCTACTTGTCATTTTCAATAGGTTCCTTTTAAAACTCTCTGCTGCATGTCTAAGATATTGATCATAGCTGTATCTTCATTGAGCCTTTTCTAAAGTGTAGGTTGCCTTTTGTGATGAAATTTTCATTAGGAGGAAGGACTTGTGTAATACACACAGAGGTATAAGCCTAACAACCTCTCAGCCTCCTTCATCCAAGGCCAGACCTATGTTCTTGACTCAAGCCAGAAATTCATTTTCACATTTCCCAGGCATCTCCTGCAGTCTATAACTATGTCTTCAGTCACCTTAATTAAGATGCAAACTGGAATAGTTTAAGAAGCTTGATAACAGCTCCAAATTCCAAAGCTTACCATATGCCAGCACCCTCCTGTTGGGATCTGCCTATCTGTTGGCTTGTAGGGGGAGCTATCAGTTTCTCTGTCTTAGCGATATGCCAGGCAGCTGCTGCGGGTGGTCTACCATCCAGGCCTGCAGCTCCTTGGGAAGGGCACTCTCTTCCCCTCCTGCAGCTCCGTGTGGGAGCGCAATTGATGCAGACATTCACTTAGTTCCTCTGTCCCTTGTTACTGGCACTTAGGTTCTCTCTGTCCTCACACTGAAATGCCAGCATCAATACCTAGGTTCAGCCTACCCAGCAGAATGTCACTTGTGCATTCCAACTGACCTGGCTTAGGGAAAGTGGTTTTCCTCAGAGCTAAGACTTACTCTCCAGGAACCTGTATTGGGTTCAGAGACTAGAGTCTCCAAAGAGTAGGGTTGATTGTCCTTGCTCTGCTCTCTGTGATTATTAAGTAAACCTCATCTACTGATGGATGCTGGGCTGCTTCCGGATCCTGGCTATTGTAAATAACGCTGCAATGAACATAGGGGTGCATATATTCTTTGGAATTAGTGTTTCATGTTTTGTCGGATATATTTCCAGAATTGCAATTGCTAGGTCATCAGGCAGTTCCATTTTTAATTTTTTGAGGGCGCTCCATACTGTTTCCCACAGTGGCTGCACCAGTCTGCGTTCCCACCAACAGTGTACGTGTGTTACCTTTTCTTCACACCCTTGCCACAATGGAATACTACTCAGCCGTTAAAAAAAAAGAAAAAGAAGGAAATCATACTGCTTGCAATAGCATGGATGGGCCTGGAGAGCATTATGCTAAGTGAAATAAGACAGTCAGAGAAAGGAAAGTACCATATGATTTCACTCATATGTGGAATCTAATGAACAAAATAAACAAAATAGAAACAGACTCATAGGCAGAGAACAGACTGACAGCTCTCAGAGGGGAGAGGGTTTGCAGGGCTGGGTGAAAAAGTGAAGGGGTTAAGCAAAAAAAACAACAACAACCAAAAAAACCCCACCAAAAAACCTCATAGACACAGACAGTGGTATGGTGATTAACAAAAAGAAAGTGGGGTGAGGAGAGGTTGAAGAGGGTATGGGGGTCTAAACGGTGATGAAAGGAGACATGATATGAGGTGTTAAACACACAATACAATATACAGATAATGTATTATAGGATTGTATACCTTAATCCTATATAATTTTATTAACCAATGTCACCCCAATCAATTTAATAAAAAGAAAAAAAGTAAACCTCCCCCACTTATCCTGTATCTCTGTCTTTCACTCTCAGTTCCATTATTGTCTTTATAATCTTGTTACTATCTTAATGATCATGTGAATTCATTTGCGTATTTGTTTGTCGTAGTTGATTTTCGCTCTCCCCTCACTATGTTAGGAGCTCCATTAGAACTTTACCACATCTGTCTTTTTATTTTATTTTTTTGCTGCTATTTTATTATATAGAACTGGACATGGCACATGGCAGACATTCATTAATTCTGAACGAGTAAATGAGTGAAACAAGAAAGCAAGCAGAATTAGAAATCTACGAGTTCCTGGCCAAATGCCATGCATAATAGCTTTGCTAATATCCATTTCCTACAGGGATTTTGTGCAAACAACATCCCAGAATAAACTGCAAGGATACCAGAGTCATTTTCGGTAGATAAACGAACTTCATCCTAACCTAAGAAAATACAGTGTGTTCAGGGGCAGGGCAGGTGTGATGAAAATATATCTGACCCTCAGAAAAACTTTCCGACCTTTCTGAAAAGGGGAAAACCTTTTAGCTCAGAGTGCGAGAAAACCCTTATCAGGAGGAAACATCGACTTGAATTTGCACTGAGGGACAAGAAATAGAGAGCAGGGCTGAGAGTGGGATGTTTGGGACAGCCAGGTTTTCAGAGCTCCCAAAAGAAAGAAGACAGGGCCATGTGTTACAAGACAGAGGTGGGAGAGGTGCCTCAGGGGAGATGTCCCCCAGCACTTGCTGGGCAGCCTGTACGATAGAAATGTCTCTTGCCCTGGCCTGCTGCATTCACATTCCAGGCGAGCAAGAGGCCCAGAATCAGACCCTGGCTTGGGTCCAGAAGCCGGTTTGGGCATAGGCTCTGAGTATGGGGAATGGGGCAAAGGGGAATCTTGGCCATTGGCCTGGAGACCCCGAGGGATGGCGCTGGGATAAGCTCCAGGAATAGGTGAGGGCACAGGAACCACCTAGACACAGAAGGGTCGGCCGTGGAGGTGTGGGCTCCATCTGTCAAGGGGTGAGGAAGACAGGGAGGGGGTGTTCCCTGGGGCCTTGGATGGAGGGGTCAGTTTATGGGGCGCCTGTGGCTTTGCCTGTGGGCAGAGAGGGAGCTGTTAAAGGCACTGGCCTGATTTAGACAAAGATTTCTTTCTGAGGCTCCTTGTGTGTTCTTCGTCCCCAGCAAGACCACCTCCCTGGTGTACCTCCCCCTCCCCCATGGTGACCAGCGCATAGTTCTGGGTACACAAAGAACTTGGTGTAGAGGTGGATACTCCACAGACTCTGGGGCTCTTCCCAGATTTCTTCTCAGTCCCAGGGTCTACCCTGGGTCACTTTTCCAGGTGCTGAGATAAGTCACTTGAAAGCATTTAGCTGAGCACAGTGGCTGTGAGGAACTCGGAGGTGGTTTGAGCATTCAGAGAGATATGTTTGCTAGTGCGTGCAGCCCAGAGAGCCATGTTTTACAAGATAGCTGGGCAGTGCCGAAAGGGGCCTCTGGGCTTTTCGTATTTCGCCTCTCCCACACTCGCGGCCTGGTGGGCGGCTTTCACTTTAAAGTTAGAAAACATTCCAGCCCTTGCCCGTTAGTGTGACTCCCGATACGCCTCATAAACTATTCATAAAACAAAACGAATCCATCCTGAGCTGCTTCCCCGTCTTCCTCCTCCTCAAGGTTTATTTTCCCCAGCCGCTTCTGCCCTCTCCACCTTCTTGGTTAACCCTTAGGGCCTCACTTAACGAGGCATTGCAGCCTGGACACAGCTCTACATGCCTTCCTGTGAAACCCCAGACCCCTCTCCACCTCAGTCCCCTCCTCCTGTGTGACCCTTG
Organism: Mormoops blainvillei; assembly: GCA_004026545.1. Classification (NCBI taxonomy): domain Eukaryota; kingdom Metazoa; phylum Chordata; class Mammalia; order Chiroptera; family Mormoopidae; genus Mormoops; species Mormoops blainvillei. Next base: position 195,862 of record PVJD01002431.1, on the reverse strand, counting down.
TCCTTCCATACATCTCGTGGCTGTTCCCTTCCCTCCTGTCCTTCAGCATCAAGGGCATTCAAAGTGCTTTTCAGCCAGGTTACTCCTTTGCTGTGTCCCTTGTCTCAAATGTGCGGGCCTGAGAAGACAGTTGGCTATCTTACCACGGGGTGTCCCAGGTCCTTCCTCTGCCACAGACACAGGGTGTAATTTTTAGAGAAAGACCACTGGTGGTGACTCGTGGGACTAGACATGAACATTGAAGTTGGTGTGTTGTCCCTTTAACCAACTGTACGTCCTGTGAATGGGAGGTTTTGCTGCAGACCTTGGGTTCAAAGCCTGGCTTGGCCTCTTCCTTGCTGGATGGTCTTCCTAAGCCTTTGCTTTTCATCCATCCGACCAGCCAATAATTAATGTGTAGCTACTGTATGCCAGGCCCTGTTTCAGGCACTGAGGACTTAGAGGTGATGAAGGTGATGAGTTTCTGTCCTCATGGAGCTGACATCTTCAATGAAGTAGGAATAATAAGATAACCTATCTCACAGGTAGTAAGTGTAAAGTATGCATTAGGCTGAGCCACATGAAAGTGCCCCTTTTGTAGGTCAAAGCTGTTTGGGTGCCAATCATTTCATATGAATCCAGCCAACCGTAAAGTGCCCAGCGCACAGTGGGTCCTCAATGAAGAGGCAGGAAATGAACATCTTACGCATTAAGGGTTTATGTACTCCTCAACAAGAAAGAAACTGTCTTCCAAATGTTTAGTTCCTTTAATGAAAACTGCAGTTGAAATCAGGTATTATTTGCAGCTCATGTTTTTTTATTAAGTGTTATAAGCCCATGAAGTCTTGAGAAGCAGCTGACAGGAAGTAGCTTGTTGAGTTTTACCCTGAGTTTTAATGCTCCCGTCCGCCAGACCGTATGACCAATATTTCAAAATATGCTGATCCTTTTCTTGAGTAAATCAGCAGGGCTTAAAACAGACTTTGCATTATTCAAAGCATCCGTAGGGGAAGGGTGGGCGAGGAGGAAGACCCTGTGTTAAACATTTATGTCTCACCGCTGAGTCACAAACGTAACCCATCTTTACTAAAACCTCTCCAAATGGTTGAAATAAATTTCATACAATGAGTCTATTTTTCCCCCTCCAGAAAATATACAAAAGCAGGTGTCTAGACTTCCTGGTGTGTGAAAAAAAAAAGTGCAGCTTAGTTTTTAATGTTTACTTGTTTTCAGGTGCAGTTAGGGTTGTTAAGAAAACATTGACTCAGCTTCCCAGGGATTGTCATTGCAGAGGTATTTGGTTTCCAGGACTTTCAGGCACTAACCAACTGCTAACCTATGACTTAGAGTTTGAGAACATGGGCCCTCCAGCCAGAGGAACTGGCTTTGAATCTTTGACTCTTGACTCTCATATTTTCTAGGAGTGTGATCGTGGGCAAATTCTTTTTATCCGAACCCCACTCTCTTCATTTGTAAATTGTGCATAATGTGGGTACCTACTCCTGGAGAAGTTTTGAAGAATAAGAGGTAGAGAGCTTGTAAAGCACTTATTAAAGTGTTAGGCATACACTGATCAATCAATTATTGTTATTGTTAATAATGATAATATGACCAGTGATACCAATGTTATTATTTGGGGGACATTTTCAGCACCCATATTTGTCATCAAGACTCAAAAATGGTGTGATTCCTTTGCGATGGTTATTCTTCTTCTGTTTTGCCAAGGTTTATTTTCTCCCCTTCTCTGTTCAGCTCAATCCCATTGGACTGGGTTATCCAAACTTCCCTTCCTTCTGGGCTCCAATTAATTTAGGATGAGAAGATACACCATGGTATGAAATGCAAGTCCACAGGACTCTGGACCTCTCTTACATGGCTAAAAAGACATTTGATATAAACTTGGAAAGACTTCCTTCTAGCTTGGGCATATGCAGAACACACAATGAGGAGAAATTGCTTAATACAAAAAATATTAATCCTTCTTTCTGCCTTCTTGAGAGATGGGCATTGCTTACTAAGGGGTCTTGCAAACAACAGTGATTATTTTGAAAGCAATTATTTAAGTATTTATTGGACATCTCTTTCCTGTTAGCCATTTTTTTTTTTAAAACCAACACTTTGGAATCTTATCTTAGGAACAACAGAAATGGAGAGGTTTTTCTAAAAAACCAATAGCATCTTTTGTCAGGAAAAATGCGTTCTCCATATATGTCAGAACACTTCAGAGTCTCCTTTCTTCCGTTTGGCACAAACTGGGGGTTGAGTTGCTCATGTGGCCCTTTGGCTACCTGTGAAATTGAGAGATCCCTCCTAGAAATTTCACTCCCTTTTCGCTCTCTTCCACTACACCCTTGAACTTGATCACTGCCATTCTTCCCAGCGGTATGTGCTTTAGCATTCTCATCACTGAACAGGATCAGGTGGGTGCCTTTATGACAGTCTAAGCTTCTGCAGGTATCTGACCTGTACTTACCATGCTGAGTACTTATCAACTTATCATGCTGGTTTCCTCACCTGCCTGTACCTCCTAAGTCCAACTAGCAGCAGGAAGCATTGAGGGCCTGTTTGTCAGTGAAGAGAAACTCAATATGGTGGAATGACTGGGTTTCCATGTCTATCTAGGATGTTTCTAGAAAGTCCTTTTTGCTCACTGGCCAGTAGAAGTACTGAATCTTCAGGAATTCAGGGTGTTGTGACCAGGAGAATCTGGTTCTCCAGACAGAATGCTTCTGTGTTATAGCTTATGATGTTTGTGAAAACTGGTGTTATCTAAGATCATTCACCAGTTAGATCGGAAGAATGTGCTTATCAAGCAGTGAGAAATTCCTAAGGACGTCAAAAGAATTTACTCCTTTATTATAAAAATGCATTAATCAACTTCTCTTGCACTGACTATATGATAATGAACAAAATGAATATAATTTTTATTTAGACTTTAGTGCTTAAAGAATTTAGACTTTAAATTTAAAGAATTTAGACTTTAGAGCTGTGCTATCCAATATAGTGGCCACTAGCTGCAGATATGCTATTTAAATTTAAACTAATTCAAATTAAATAGAATTTAAAATTCCTCAGACTTTAAAGAATTTAGACTTTAAAGAATTTAGACTTTAGAGCTGTGCTATCCAATATAGTGGCCACTAGCTGCAGAGATGCTATTTAAATTTAAACTAATTCAAATTAAATAGAATTTAAAATTCCTCAGTCACACTAGTACCACCACAAGCACTCAGTAGCCACAGGTACTAGTGGCTACCACCTGGACAATGCAGAGAGAGAACATTGTCACCATGGTAAAGTTCTGTTGGACGGTGCTGGTGTGGAGGAATATACAGCTCAGTAAAAACCGATTCCTAAAAAGGTATGTTAAATGCTACAATGAGAAAAATTCAGGCAGCTGTGGGAGCCCGTGAGGGTACTATTATTTTTAGGCTCCCTGGTTGTAAATGATGGAAAACCAATGATCAGTGATTTATTGACACAATAATGTTGTATAACAAACCACCCCAAAATTCAATGAATTAAAACAATAAGCATTTCTTTAGCTCACAAGCCTGAGTCAGAAATTTATCCTGGGCTTACCTGGGTGGCTCTTGTGGTCTTGTGCTGTGATCAGGTGGCCATTGGTTAGGGTCACATTGATGACTGGGCCATGGACATCTTGTCCTGCAGCAGGTTAGCCCAGGGTTATTCTTGTGGCAATAACAGAAGTGTAAGAGTGAGCAAGTTTTATCACCTGAGCACGTTTTAAACCTCCATTTGTGCCTGCCAACATCGCGATGGCTAAGGCAAGTCACAAGGTCTGCCCAGATTCATGGGGTAGAAAAATGGACCCTGCCTCTTCAGTTAGAGAAATTGCAAATTCTCCTGGCAAAGTCATGCACATAGGAAGAGTTAAATCAGAGGTAGTGGTGGATTAATGTACTATGCCACTTTAACCTGGATTAATTTTAGGTCATTTATTGGTTTATGAAATTCAGACGACTAAGAGTAGTCTAAAGAGTGGTCTAAGAGTAGTTCAGTCATGATTGGATGCAGGTGCTCAAAGTGGTTAATACTCTTTCATAATGCCTCAGCTCTGATTACCACTGTGTTGATTTATTTCTCAAGCAATCTACTCTTAAGTGATAGTAAAGATGATCCCAAACAGGTCTAGACTTATCCCACCAGCTTCACGACCAGCATAAAAAATTCTGGTATTGATCTCCTTGGCTTGGCTTGGGTCATGTGCCCATCTATGTACCAATCACTGTACCCTAGGGAACTGAATGCTCTTACTGGCCAGATATGTGCAGATCCATGGAGACCGAGAAGGGAAGAGATAGGTCAAGACCGGAGGAAAGAGGGTTTCCTCAAGGAGAAGTGACATGCTCTTCCCAGTGAGGGGATTATAGATGTCAGGAATGGAAATGATGAATTTCTGCAACAGGCAGACTTTGGGAGGAAGTAATGTGTGTGTTCCATGCCAAGGTGCAAGTGAGGAGATACAGAACTGAGAGCTAGTACAGGACTCTAGAAGATATAAAAGAAGTTTTAGTCTGCAGTATAGTCATTGATTCATGGCAAACTAGAGTGAACAAGGAGTAGAATGAAGGAAAAGGGAGAAAAAGGCAAATAGCAAGTAAGATGAGAGAATGGGGGTGAAGAGAAAAATGGTAAAGAGGAAAAACAGGGGAGAGAAAGCAGAGACATGGATAGAGAGAGAGAACAAGCTCTAAGTTGCTCGTCATGATATTTTGGTTCTGATCTCCTGGTTTCTGTAATTCAGGACTGCTCCCAGGCCCTTGAAAGTCTTTCTGTCAGTTTCCTCAACTCCAAAGCGCCAGTAAAACTCCTGTACTGCCTGCTGCAAAGGGCTACCATTTCAGATAATCTAAGAGCTACAAATGCCCTGTAAAACATACAAATTTGAGGTGCATGATTGTTAGTGGCAGAAAGAAGGCTTTCACATGAAACTCCATAGGCAACACTGGACCACAAACCCATGAGAGTTTGTCCTTGCTTATACAGAGATTGACTCTTGGAAGACATTTAAAATAGCCTTTAAAATACCATTAGTCCTCATTTTTCCCCAGCCGTGGGACTCTAGTCATGTGCATGGAGGACAGTTCCATGAATCTTTACTTATGTGTACATATAAATTGTTTACACCCATAGGTTACCATCCAGAACAAGATATGGAACATTTCCAGCACACATTCCCAGTCAATACTCCTCCTAGTCAGTAGTCTTCTAGCTTCTATTACCATTGATTAGTTTTGCTTGATCTTGAACTTCATACGAATAGCCATACAGGAGGTACTTTGTTGTGTCTGATTTTTACTCAACATAATGTCTTTGAGATTTACACATGTTGTTGTGTATATCAGTAATTTAAATTTTTTAACTGCTGTGTAGTATTCTATTGTATAAATACACGACAATTTATCTGTCCATTTTCCTGTTTATGGGCATTTAAGCTGTTACTAGTTTGGGGTTATTTTAAATAAAACAGCTGTAAACATGTACATGTCCTTTGGTGGACATATGTTTTTATTTCTCTGGATATATACCTGGGAGTGAATTGTTGAGCCCTAGGTTAGATTTAGATTTAGTAGGAATTACTAAATATCTTTTTGATAGATAGTTGTATCAATTTACACTTTCATCAGCATTGTGTGAATTTTGTTTCATATCATCATTTACACTTAGTATTGTCAGACTTTTATTTTTAGCCATTCTGGTCAACTTGTAACAATCCCACATGGGTTTTATTTTGCATTTTCCTTAAGAGTAATGGTGTTGAACTCCTTTTCATATGCTTATTGGCCATTTGAACATCCTTTTCTTTGAAGTCCCTGATCAGCTCTCTTCCATGTTTTGTTTTGTTTTTCCCTATTGTATTTTCTGAGTTTTCCTTATTGATTTGAAGGAGTTACTTATGTGTTCTGGATATAAGTCCTTTGTTAGATTTTTATATTTTTCACATATTTTCCCATTTTCATCAGCTTAATGGTGTCTTTAATGAATAAATGTTCTTAATTTTGGTGAAATCCAGTTTATCAAAGTTTTTATTTTATGGTTAGTGCTTTTTGTCACTAGTTTAAGAAATCTTTGCCTATTCCAACAATTTAATTTTTCATAAGTTTCTGTCTTGCTGTCTTCACTTTCACCACAACCAGATTAAAAGAAACTTTAAAACAAATCCTATGGATTCTAATCTTGGCCTAGACCTTTTGGAGGCGCCCAGGGCTAATGATTAAAAAAAAAAAAAGACTTGAGAGAAGCATGACCACAGGCAGAGTGAAATGAGTGCATTAGCCCAGACTCTGTCAGTTGTATGGGGTGAGACTTACATACAACTTTTTAAACAAAGAGGGAATTGGCTCAGGTGACCATACTGTGCTAGGGGCAAGAGCAGAGTTCATTGGCTTAAGAGACTCCTGAAGCCTAGGATTCAGATGATCTAGAATTGTCTAATCCTTTTCTTCACTCTACATGTTGACCTCCTTCAGGCAATTTGTAAGAAGGAGGACTAGAAAGATACTGTGTTTATTTTTGTGTATTAACATGCCATGAGCTCTGTGAACAGGGAGAAAGTCCTGGGCAATAACTGTAGCCTGGCTTGGGTCATATGCTCATTGAGAAAGCAATCATTGTGGTTGGAGCGATGGTGAAAAATGATTGGCTCAGCCTGGGTCATGACCTCACCTCTTTGGCCAAGGAGCTAGATTCTGTTCCCAGAGGCACAGGCACTGGTCAGACTAAAGGAATAGCTATTGGTGGAGCTTCCAAGAAAGAGAAGCCCAGTTTAGCCACTGAAATGCTGAGCTATCCCACTTCATTTTTAGTTGACCAGTGACTTAGAATTCTGAGTACACTCTTAGATTTCCCTCGGATGACCCAGTCCATCCCTCCATCTGTCCATCTGTCCATTCATTTATACCCTATTTAGCTCTTTAAATCACGTATGGCTTACAACAGAAACATATACAAGGTAATAAAAAAAATAAGTACTGTTGGTAGGAATGCAGGTTGGTGCAGCCACTGTGGAAAGCAGTGTGGAGATACCTCAAAAAATTAAAAATGGAACTGCTTTTATGACCCAGCAATCCCACTTCTGGGAATTTATCCAAAGAAACCCAAAACACTAATTAGAAAGAACATAAGCACCCTTGTGTTGATTGCAGTGTTATTTACAATCATCAAGATCTGGAAGCAGCCCAAGTGTCCATTGGTAGATGAGTGGACAAAATAGCTATGGGACATTTACAAGATGGAATACTGCTCACCCATAACAAAGAAGAAAATTTCATCCTTTGCGACAGCATGGATGAACCTGGGGAAGATTATGCTAGGTGAAATAAACCAGTCAGAGAAAGACAAATACCATATGATTTCACTCATATGTGGAATCTAATGAACAAACTGAACTAACAAGCAATGTAGAGACAGACTCATAGACAGAGAGCAGGTTGACAGCTCTTGGGGATGGTTTAAGAGGTAGAGGGATATGCAGAAAGGAAAAAGGGCTCATGGACATGGACAATAGTATGGTGATGGTTGGGGTGGCGAAGGGGATATAAGAGGTATAAATGGTAACGGAAAAATTGCAATGAGAAAAAGAAGCAAAAATAGGGAATGGGGCCCAAGAATAATATGAGGAGACATATAGGGTTGATGGTAAGTTGTATAAGGCACTGTGAACTCCTCAAGAACAGGGAGGCACCTTTTATCTTAATCCCTAGGCAGAGCTTGGTGCTATGTGGGAATTGAGAATTTATTTCTAAGCAAAAATTTTAAAATGACTGCAATTTGTCAAATGCCTCCTTTATCCTAGGTATTTCACGCACATTATCTTTCTTAATATTGTTTCCAATATTTTATTAAGGAAAATTTTCAAATGTGGAGAAATGTTGAAAACATAATATAGTGATCGCTATGTAGTCATGCCTAGGATATATAGCTGGTAAGAGTGGCCATGTTTAACTTTGTTACATATGTCATATTAAATCATTACAGTAATTCCTTGTGAGGTAGAGATTATTATTTCTATTTTACATATGGGGAAATAGAAACTCAGCAAGGAATTCATGCTGCTGTAAATTGCATGAGGGAGAATTGAACCCAGGTTTCTTCGATGCCTAATCCATGTATTCTCCGTATGCAATATTGCCTCTCTGAACGAGCAAACATGGATTCCACCACTGGTCAATCGTCCTTTTGCACATCTGTCATCTGCTTTCAAGTCTGACTTCCTTTTCCCTTTCATATTCTTCTTCTCAGAAGAGAGATCTGGGTCCTGGCGTGCTCTGGAATATGTAAAAGGCCGCTGTGCCAACTCTTTATCAGCAGAATCATAATGCAGAAGGATCACAAGCTGGTTTGAGCCTAAACACAATTTCTCTCCCTGCCTTAGTACTTATCACAAAGCAGGTCCTCTTAAATGACTGCGTGGTGAAACTAACAAATCTGGCCAAAGCCTGGGTTACTGATGTATCTCTACTGTCTGTTGACTGTCTATAGTGTCTCAGGCACCATAGTCTGTGCCCATTCCCTGAATCTTCTCTCAGAACTTAGCTTAAATGTTACCTCTTTGAATATCCCTCATTTCACCCTAATCACTCAGTTCTTTCGGCTCCCCTTATTTTTTTTGGTCACAACTTGAAGTATCATATGTATATTTATGTATTTGTAATACTTGCTTATTTTATGACTCCTCCCCATCCCCCGCACACACTACAAAGCAAGTGCAGGGTCAGAAATTTCATTGGTCTGTTCCAAATGCCTGGAACAGTAGTCTAAATAATAGATGCTCAATATATATTTATTGAATGATCAATTGGATTGTTTAGATGTTCTATAAACTCTGGAACCCACAATCTTTTACTCAGCATTTATTATACACTAGGTACCATGCATTTGCTGTGAATGACACACTAAGCCAATTTAGATAAATTTGGTTATCTGATTTGTACCTCATAATAACTGTATAAGGCTAAGAGCTATCATTATTAACATTTTACATTTGAGTAAAATGCAGCACAAGGAGAATATCTAATGTGGTCAGAGTCACAAAGTTAGTAGCAGAGATGGAGCTTAAAAGCAGACCTGTTCACTCCACACCCACATGGACTTTGGTCTCCGTTCCTAAAAGCTCTTGGCCTCACCAGCCACATACGGCCAGTTTGATACCAAGGGAGGTTCCCATTGCCTGGTTTGTGGGCCCCTACCGTTCCCGATGTGCAGGGAGTAGGGCATTAAAGAGGGGCTTCTTTTGTGATCATTCTAAGATTTCCCTGTGAGAGGTCGAAACCACAGGAAAAGGATGTGAAAAAGAGCAAGGGCAAGGACACTAACTAAGCTGAAGGAAGGACTTGGGGGACCTTTCTGAGTAGCACATAAAGAGAGAACCCTGGGAGAAGCTGCATAGCTTGGGCTGGACTTGGCCATTTCTTCCTGTGACCTTGGGTGAGCTTCCCCACACATCTACACTTCACTTTCCTCACATGCACAGTACAGTGCAATAATCTCTGGTACATAATAATCACTCTGTAGTGGTTCTTTTTTTCAATGTTAATACATTATTTTAGTTATTCGTATTACTAATATTATAGCTACCAACACTAATAAGATGCATCGGATAAGAGACACAATTAAATTCTCACCTCAACTCTGGGAGTCTATACCAAAGCTTAACTTGCCCAAGACTTAGTGGCTTCGTCTGAAATCTGGGTTAATTGGCACCTGCTGTGTGTGGCAACCTTAGGGGAATCAGCATTAGAAGGAGCTGAAGTTGTTTAGATGAGGGTGGTACCCATGGAAAAGTGTGTCATTTTAATTATAGCTGACGTGTGAGGAGGGAGAAAGCAAGGGAGGTCGGGGCCCGGAAGCTCTTTGCCACGGCAGACATGCCCTGGCTGCTTCGAGACCTCGTGAGATCTGTCGCGACTGGAAGGGTACGGGTAGCGGTCCTGTGTGTCAGGGAGCACCATGTGAGAGGAGTGGCATTAGCTCTGTCATACCAGTAGAACCAGCTGGTTCCGCTGACCTCAGATTATTTTTGTTCTGGCAGGCCCGGTCTGGTTTGATAAGGCAATGGCAGATGTGCCTTTGGATAAATTCCGAAAGAGCTTCTTGTTGGGAAGATGCCTTGGAGAACAGCCGGCACCGGCAGTGCAGAATTTTTCTTTAATGTCCAGTGTACCTCATGTTCAAAATAATAATTGAAATGCATGCTGTTTATTACACTCGCATATGTTTGTAATCAAGGTACAACTCTAGTGGATGAGAAGCAAAAAGCTATAATTTGCCGCTCAGCATCATAGCTGTCGTACATTCATTTCAATAGCTTTATTTATCTTCTTCTTCATAAAGAACCATCCATATTGCAAATTTATTGAATGGTTAATGGCCTAAAAGTATGGGGTTCATTATAGAGCGATGTATTTATTGCAGTGTTGATTAAATAAAAGCATTGTAATCTTTCCAAATTGAACAATTATGTTCATTTAAAAATTTTAAACAGAAAAATCTTTTATACACTAATTGAGTTGCATAATGAAAAGCATGTGTAATGGAAATTTAAACAAAACAAATACTGAAATAATTTGAACAATTTTTTTTAACAATATAAAATGTCTACCTCGATCTTTATTAGAGATCCTCTAACGGCCGGTGTACTTTCAGAACCGGTGACCTGGGAGCAGAGTGTATGGTTGCAGAGCCCATTGGCCACCCTCACACACCATCTGGCCAACCCTTCAACATCAAAGTTCTGGTTGGCTACCAGCCGCAGCCCCTGACACTCTGGCCGTCAGCCTGGGTCCTGACAGGCTGGCTGGAGGCCTGGAGGCTGAGCTGACAGCCTTCTCTGCAGAGTCTGATGAATGGTTTCTGGCACCAGGCGGCTGTGTTCTGACCGCCTGTGAGAGCCGTACCCCATCTAGAACATGTACACTGTCTCTCCCCGCTTGCCTGGGGTCCGGCCTTCAGAAGTGCCTTCCTTCTGCTGCTGACTTTTTACACCCAACAGGGGTCTTTATTTGCTCTTGGAATTCCCACTCCCTCCCCATGTCTGTCAGGCTGTGAGGGGTTGGTGATAAAAATGGTGCCGTCGTCAGCATTAAAGGGATCAGCTTTATTGGTGTACTCCAGTTAAGATTTTTCGCTGCCTGTATTTTGTGGCTCTATCCCATGCTTCAGTTATTTAGAGCTAAATCTTAATGTTACATCGAGATGGTAGGAAAGGGTGTGGAGAGAGAAAAACAGGCACATTTTTCAACTAGATGCTCATTTCCTGGTTCCACAGAGGATTTATGTGGGATCCTTGGTTTGCCCACGTCTCATTCTCCGGTTTTGAAATGGTCTTTAGTTTTCAGCTAGACTCCATGAACACTGTATCTTGGGCACATGGCAGAATGCAGGATGGTTGCCTTCCAGTTTCTGACACCTAGAGTTTGCCGGGATTATCAAGGGGCTTAAGGATAAATCACTGTACTAAAACCTTCAATTATTTAAAGGTAGCAACAGTAATTTGCTTTGGAAGCAAATTCCTGCTAGTCTTATCCTTAGGATGAAGTTTTAGAAACATGAATATCTAATCATAATCCTTATACTGACTAAATAAATTAATAAAAAAGGCTTATGGCAGCATAAATGAAAAATATATCCTCTGATTAGGCATGTGATTCAGGCACATTTTCCTCTGATCCATTCATGAAAACTTGCCCAAAGTGTCACTCTGGCTGAAGGGATTTAAGTGGATCCCAAAAGAATGGAGAAAAATCCATAAGGTCAATTCACTGTGCCCAAGGTTATATTAGTGAGGTTGATTGAGGACAGGTAAATACTCAACATGGAATGTATATCTCTGGCTCAGTGAAAACTTAGATAAGAGAGTCTTAAAGCTGGATTCTGTTCCTTAAGAGGGTCTAGTCATTGGCTTTGACTTTACAGGTGGAAAGACAGAGGCCATCAAAGAAAAGCCATGTTAGCATGCTTCCCAAGAAAAGCTCAACCAGGTTCCAACTTCCAGCATAATCTTAGGAAACGGAGTGGGGTCGGTGCCATTGATTGGTGAGGACATTGGCACTTTAATAAAAGGTGCTACCCCCTGACTACCTTCTCTGTGTCTTCCATAGACCAATCGCTAAGGCTTTAAATTCATTTTGCACTTAACTTCTTTTCATATACTTTAATCACAGTTCTAACAATTATTGAAAAGTGCCGTTTTGCAGAAAGTATTAGAGAACCAGCTCTGGTTTGGGATAGTTTAGGGGGAAGGTCCTGAGATACTGACTGGGGATCTGACCCAAATTTTATTCCAAATGGCACCCTCATTTTAGCTCTGAGGTTATGCATGACATTTGCAGAGAAAACTCTCAGGGGTCTCAGGAATTTTTGAGGAGTAAAACTATTAATAATAACAACTTACCTAAGATCAGATAGCTAGTAAATGGCAGTGCTGGGGTTTACAGTTTGGTTTAGCTGAAGAGTGTATACTCCTTTATACTAGTTTTATATTGTAATGTTTCTTTGAACACTAACCCTGTTCTGAAGTTATTATTATTAATACTGCTGCTGATGATGATATGAAGAGTTCCTTGTGGACCTACACAGTGTATCATACTCTACAAATTCTGACACACATTATCTCAAAACAGTCCAGGAAGGTTGATATTTGTGTCACTATTTAATGAATGGACACACTGAGGCTTGAGGGAGTTGCCGAATTTATTTCCAGGTCATATAACCAATAAATAGCAGATTCAAGCCAAGGCCTGAGAGTTATAATATTTGTAACTCTTTCCCCTACCATGCACACCTCCTCTTTTTACCTTTAACAGGAGAGAATTGATTTAGTAAAAATGAACCCCCCACTGGGAAAGTTCATTGGCCATACCTGCACCAGGGGAGGCCTTTTTTATCCAAGCAGGATGAATGCCTGGACCATTTGTATTCAGGGTTTTCAGAGCCAGGGTACCCAACTATTGATGTAAATAACTGGAACATGACCATATAGTTTTGAGAAACAATATGTATGCTGGTTCCTTATGATTGTACTCATGTTCAGTGTGCACCGCACTGTTCATCCAGCTCTGAAGCAGAGTCAGAAACACCACGTTCTAAGGCTAAGAATATCCATTCGCTCATTTGCTCAGTCACTCAACACCTTTCCTGAGCACTTACTAAGTGCCAGACACTGTTCAGGGTGCTGTTGACACCATGGTGAACAAAACAGGGAAAGGTGGCAGCTGGCCTCTAGGAGCTCACATTCCAGTTGGAGGGACAGATTCTAAACCAACCAAGATACATATGGGCCGTAAAGAAAACAAAAGCAAAAGGAATAGTAGCCCAACTCCAAAGATACCCCTCCAACCCAGATTCATTTCCTCTCATTCGCACTCAACATTTCCATCTTGAAAACCTGAATAGTAATCTCCCTGCTTAGTTTTAGTACCGTGTGCAGTCTTTGCGCCAGGTGATGTGCGGGATGTCGGGGGTAAGAGAGAGGGGGTCCTGCATACCTGGACATATAGCTTTGATTGGAAATGATCTAAATGGGTAGAGAGAAAATAATGATAGAATGTGTTTAATCTATAGAAGAGGGGTCAGCAAACTTTTTCTGTAAAGGGCCTGTTAGTAAGTATTTTTGGCTTTGCAGGCCATATGGTCTGTCACAACTACTCAGCTCTACTATTATAGCACAAAAGCAGCCACAATGTATAAATGAATGGGCATGGTTATGTTCCAACAAAACCTGATTTACAAAAGCAGATGGACTACCAATTTTGACCTGCAGGCCTTATTTTGATGACTCTGTTCCAGAAGATAACAAGATGGAAACTATTTGAGAGTCTCCAGGGAAGTGTTCCTTGTGGGGGTTGACTTCTAAATGTAGAGCTAAGAAGAGCTGGTTATGGGAGAGTGTATTCCAGGCAGAGAAACAGCAAACATAAGACAAGGAGGGGTAATGAGGGTAAGGTCTAGGAAGTGGCTGAAGGCTGAGTGACAAGATGTACCAATGGTATGAGAGCAGGATAGGTGTTAAGTAGGCTGAAGACACACTCAAGGACCCAAGCGCGAGAAACCTTGCAGGGCCCCCATCAAAGACAGAGGTCTCCCATCTATCTGCTTTGATTGGGAGATGAGATATGAGCCCCCCCCTTGTGAACATGGATCTGACTTTACCCAAAGAAGTCAACCTGTCTGCTGGTAGTTGGACAGAACATTCTCTCTCTCTTCCCTTTTTGAGATGGTGATCGGGGGAAGAATTCGGCCAAGGTCAAGGGCATAAAGCTGATTTCATCCATAAATCCTTGCAAAACCCCAGTCAGTATTTTGGCCCAGGTTCCTTTCAATGATGGCTGTCATTTAGAGTTGATAATTGTGCACAGCTATTATTACGCAGGGTGGGGGAGCCTCAGCAGTTCGCAAGTATCAGCTCAGACAGGCGGTTTAATGCTTGGTTCCTTAACGTTCCTGGTGAGCCAACCTGATACTTCTACCTTCCCATCTTCCTTAGAGGTCAAGTCCCACGTTGCAAATCCTCCAGCCTTTAGACCTTTCTGTGGCCATTTTAGCCCTACCACATAACTGCAGATGTTTTCCATGGCATTGCTCACCTGGAGTGTTTCTCTAAGACCCCACAGGGTTTGGTCCTCGCCCTGCCACCTCCACACACCCCCTCCCTCGGAGCTTACTCTTCTACAGATGGTTTCCTACTGTGCGGAATTGTTTCTAATCGCCAGGTGCCTGGGAGGGAAGTTGTCATAGCAACACAAAAGGTTTCAGAGTCTCCAAAAACTCTGCTTCCCCCTGGGCACCACCAAGATCCTGCTTTCCTGCCCTTAAGGGGGTTTCAGGGGATACTGAAGATGTACTCAGCAAACATTTTTCAACTTCACGTGTCCCATGTTCATGACATCTGTCTTCTGTTGCCTGGCTATATTTTTTCTGGATTGGGTGAAATTTTGAATAAAAATTCCTGCTTTTATTTCCGGAAATTTTGTGCGTCATTGTAAATCATATGTAATTATGTGTATAAGAACCAAAAAAAGAAATATTTGGGTTGGAACTTTGGAGCTTTGATTTGGCTACTTTAGCCAGTTCGATCCAATTGAATGGAGTCATATTTAATATTCCCTTAAAGGTGGTTAAGTAATAGTACTGAAGCTTTACCAAGGGCATTGAGAGGGAAAGTCAGGTTCATTAAGGAAACAAACTAATTATCTTTAGGGAATAGATTAGCCCATGACAACACGGTACAAAAAACCTTCTCACCTTTGATAAAACTGCAGAAGTAGATTCTGCTGCTACTGGCGTGTGTAGGATATTTTAATTCGAGCCATCTTTTAAACTGTTTGCAAGGAGACACCCCACAATATAGGCAGGCGACACTGAGGGACAGCTAAATTCAGGCTGGTAGGAGGAGATGTTTCCCCAGAAGATGCAACCTCTCACCTGCAAAAGTTATTCTTTTATGACTGACGAATCTAGTTATCAGTTCAGTGATCTTGCCTTTAATGATTGAAACTATCTCAGTGCTCGTGCTGTCAGAGCATGTAAAGGACATTGCTTTCTGAAGCACTTCTTGGATAGAAGTATTGGCTGCTAGTTTACATGAACTGATTTTGGTTAACGGAAGCCTTTCGGAACATATTAGAGACTATTAGGGAGCTCACAGAGAGGAATGAAAAGGTGGAAAAGTAGGCAGGTACTGTTGGGAAGGTCAGGAAGACAGGAGCAGGCAGGGAAGCAAAGTTACAGGCAGGTCTGTCTGATCAAACAGGGTTGTTGCTCTGGGACCTGACCTCTTGCCGCTGAGTTCTGGAATCAAGGTTCACAGCCCCAGGGGAGAGCTTGGCCTGTCTATGCTGAATCTGGGAAAGGTGGGTCTGGCTCTGGCCCTTTGACTCCCATGGAGGAAGTACTGGAACTATACTCTCTCCAAGGACCACATTAGGTCCATGGGAAGACACTTCCTTTTAGGATATTAGAGTAATTAGGTAATTAAAAAATTAGGGGGAGAAAGTAGATGGTGAGCAAGCGGCTATGGTGGGGAGACCTTTTATATTGTCTTAAGAGAAAAACTCATTGGTAGATGCTGTCTTGACACAACGCCTCCCGTCTTTACCAGGATAGATTCCAAATTCCAAGTTTCATAATGCCTTTGCCATTTAGTGGTTTTCTATCTCACTGCTTTGATAGTGGCAGTTGGGATTGGAGATTTGTAAGGAGAGACTGGGGGACATGGACAAGAATAGCTCAGTCACATTGAACCTTCAGGAGGCAAAGCATTTCATGCTAATACAACTCGTGTTTTCACACTTAGTTCATTATTTTTGCTCATGGGTCTGTCTGTTCCACACACAAAAATGAAATCACTCACTCATCCCTCCACTCGCTATTTTATTTTCTATAAAAATTTATTGAACACTGACTTTGTAAAAGACAGTCCTTTAGTATTCTTGAAAAAAGGTTCAGTCAGGATCCATGAGCTCACTTCCTAGGCAAGATGTCAGATCTCCAATCACCTATAACAATAGGCAGAGTAGGGAGAGAGACAGCAAGGACAAAAGTAAAAGGGAGGAGAGATCCTGCCCACTAGGAAAGAAGCAAGGAAGGCTGCCTGGAGGTGGCAGCATTTGAGCCAGGCTATGAGGATAAAAAAAAGTGCACCCTTAAATATAGGGTGTTCCAGACATAACACCTGTGTTATAATGTTGGCGATATAAATATGTACATGTGTGTGCGGGTCCCCGGGTACAGAATCACACATGCATTCAAAAGGTGATTGTCAAAACTTTAAACTGGTACAGCAAGGCACTTTGGCACTGACCAATTAATTAGAACTTTCACTGGCCAGTCCAGCACACCAATGTGTAATTAAGCACCAGCCTTGACTATCAGGGTGTCAGTGGAATCCCACTTTTACCTACTTAACTCACTCGAGTGGGACAGTGCCCACTCAATTTTGTGTATCATTCCCTTCAGCTGGGTCATCCCCTGGGTGGACGTGAGTTGGGAGACAGGAATCTGATGTTTCCTTTTTCTATCTTGGTTCCTAGTATACCTCCTAGTGTAAGCATCTGCCTGTGCTGAGGGCAATTATGCTATTTAAAAACGTATATTGTTCAAACAACATGACCCTTAAAAATCAAGCCAGCTACATTCCGGCGTGTACCACTGAAGGAACAAAGTCTCTTTCCATACTGGTGGACAGATTGGCTTCATTGCCTCCACTGGCAGAAGTATGCCTGTGTATTCTACTCCACCTACATCTCCAGGGACATATGGGAAAAGGTCAGCCCTTCTCAAGTCTGAGCTTGCGGTCTTTAGAACCAAGCCCCCTATTGTAAGCTTTAGTGTACGCAGTCTGATACAGACATGTAGGTAGCATAACAATAGGTCATGTGACTGTACACAGCAACAGTCCCCAACTTATGTCCTCCAGTGGACAGCAGCCATTGGTTGTGAGCCATTCCAGACTTCTGGCTATATGTGGCATTTCTCTTTTTGCTCTAAACCCCTTACCCTCTGGTACTATCCCTTCATCTCTTCTCAGAACCTCCTCCTATGGGCCCCCACAATCTCTTGCTGTTGGTGGTGAACAAAGAGGAGAAGCTGACCTCCTGTGGCTTTCCTTCATGGCTGAGTCCACAGCAGCCCCTGGCTCTCCTCACCTGTACCTCTTACAGCTTCCTTCTCAAACTGTATGTCCCGTCAACTGAATGAGGTAGTCCCAATCTTCTTGACTGCATATTCACATCTGTAAAAGAAATAAAAATGTTGCTTTAGTATGTTTGTTTATTCATTAAGAGTGTATATTTTCTTTTCTCATTGCTAAGTTGAGTCAAGTGGTCAGACTTTGGACTCAGAGCTCGGATTCGAGTCCTGGTCTAAACCTTCATTGGCTGTCATCATAAGGAGGGAAGGAAGGAAGGAAGGAAGGAAGGAAGGAAGGAAGGAAGGAAGGAAGGAAGGAAGGAAGGAGGAAAGAAAGAAAGAAGGAAAGAAAGAAAGAAAGGAAGGAAGGAAGGAAGGAAGGAAGGAAGGAAGGAAAGAAGGAAGGAAGAAAGAAAGAAAGAAAGAAAAAGAAAGAAAGAAAGAAAGAAAGAAAGAAAGAAAGAAAGAAAAAGAAAGAAAGAAGGAGAGAGAGAGAAGGAGAGAGAGAAGGAGAGAGAGGAAGAAAGAGGTAGGCTGGTTCAATTTCCAGTAAGAGCTCATACTTGGGTTGTGGGCCAGGTCCCAAGATAGGGACATGTGAGAGGCAACTGATTGATGTTTCTCTCACACATCGATGTTTCTCTCCTTCTCTTTCTCCCTCCCTTCCTTTCTCTCTAAAGATAAATAAAAAATGAAACCTTTATACAAAAGAAAAGAGAGGAGGAAAGGAACACCTCTTTGTGTCCCAGGTTCCTCAACGGTGGAAAGTATGAAGCAATACCACCTATCTAGTAGGATTGTTTGGAGGATTAAATAAGTCAATACACATAATGTGCCTCTTATAAAGCCAGTGGTAATCATTAGCTCTTATTTTTATTAAATCATGATAGGGTTCATTGCCAATGACAGGTTGAGGCTTGGGACAGATTGTTTTTGGTATTACCATGGCAAGGAGATATTCACACCGAAGAAGCCACAGTGAATTTTCACACGGAGACCTTTTGATTGTGGAGGGAAATGCTAGCACTATTTCCACCAGGCATTATGGACATATAAATCTGGTCTTATTCTCCTGGGAAAATGTATGTTATGTCATGTTCTGAATATTCAGCCTACCAAGCAAGATGTAGTGTAACCTTAAATATGATCCTGCCTGGGAAGGTGATGCTAGGCTCCCAAAGTCAGGCTGGATGGAGTAGAGAAAGTAAGACCATCTGGACTAGCCAGCAGTGGTCAGCTCCCTGTCTTCAGGCCCAGCCTGAGAGGTGAGCATGACCTTGACCTGAGGAAGACTCTCAGAGGGCTGTTAATTGGATCAAGACAGAAAGTATAGATACAAAGTGTGGAGCATGGGGTGGTAACCTGACTCCATCACTCCATGTGATGTCTAGCAGTGGGCATTACTGTGGCCTGTGGACCCACTGTTGTGCAAGCAGTGACCGAGGGCAGAGCTGAAGATGGTAACCTGACTCCATAACCTGGTACAGCATCTAGGAATGGGCGTTAGACGATCCATGGATTCACCGACGTTGTAAGCAGTCATTTGTATGTTTAGATTGGGTATCTCAAAAATGGTTAAGTCTCACTGTTATAAAGAACTGTGCAAATTTAAGGAAGGGTTCTCTTTCAAGGCATGCTTTTTAAACTATGAAGAATAGATGATTCTGATCTATTTTGAAATTATAAAATAATCTTGGACTATTCTCATTAGTATAATTTTAATTAAAACTTTAGCTAAAAAGTAATACAAGCAAAAAATGTACACATTCTAGAAATTAAATAGACATTATTCCAATGTTGTTCATACACTGCTCTCCAACCTGGGGGCAAGATTGTGTGTTTTTCTGGCATACCAAAAAAAAAAAAATGTTGTGTCATTTCCTGTGTTGCAATTCCTTCTGGAATTCATTTTAAGAGACAAGCATTTATCTTATTGAACTATTAACACCACTTATCTCCAATTTATAAAATGTCTTCCTTTATCTACTGCCCTTCAACAGCCGTAGTTATCACTCCCACAAACCCATATACATCGCAAGCTGAACTGTTAAATAAACTTATACAAATGCCTGGGAGTGATAAGGTATTTATCTCAAAGCTTTTCCCATTGCTTTTTGGGCATTTCTTACTATCTAGTTATTATATTTGGTGGTCCTTTTAAAAGATAGATCATTAGAATTGTAGTAATTGCCTATGCAAGAAAAAAAATCACAAATCATTAGGAGGTTTCAAAATTAATTTGTATCCAGGTAACTGAGTGAAGTTATATAAAAGCAGGGATTAATAGTCTGTCCTTGTCCCCTCAGTGTGAACATGGCTCTGGTTTCCATATAGAAAATTCTTGCTTCAGAAATCAGTCAATGGTTTGATAAATATTTGGTTCAGAAGCTCAGTTTGAACCTCAAGGGATCGAATGTACAGAATGATTCTGACTTATCCCATCTGCCTCCAGGTCATCCCAGGGACAAGTGGTGTGTCCCTCCCGGGGGAGGCTGACCACCAGGTTTTCCAAGTGCAGCTCTCATTTCTCTTTGTGAAAAATCTGGCTTGACTGTGTTTTCCAAATAGTATTCCCTTTCTGAAATGCAAATTCACACTCTTATTTCAAATCCAGGTGAAGACTCAGCACATCAAATCGCTTGTTTCAAGACCAGGCATAGAGTAGCGACCTATCAAGTGATGACATTTTTTAGATGTATTGGGTCCTGAAAAGGTGTTTGAAACAAGAATCAAATTAAAAAATGAGTGGTTACATATGTGTAACCGACTCTGTTGCAAGCCATTAAAATGGAATGTGTCGAGGCCGCCATTTGCTTCTCTTCCAGAGACCCTTTCTCTGCGAGCTTGAATGGAGGCGGGCCGTTTCCCTGGCTGTTTGGATATGGTACTGCCCGTTCTGTTTGAACTGGGGGCGGGACTCACCTTGGGATCCCAGTTCAGGGTTCCCATTTGTGAGAAACATGATCGCAGACGTAATTATTTGACTGCTGAAATATTGCTTTTCAAACATGAACTCTCTCTCTCTGCCTCTCTCCCTCTCTCTCTCTTTTTTTTTAAACAAGGTCTGTATCTATTTTATCTGAACCAGTAGTAGTCATAACAGCCATCCCTCTTCTAAGGGAAAAATGAACTATCAGTTTTTCTCAGGCTTGAGCATTCTCCCACCTGTCCTCAATTTAATGCACAAATGAAAGCACATAAATCTTTGTGACATTTTGGCATAAAGCACCTACTTCAGATGACTCCTTTAGGAAACTCTGAACCCAGGTGTTTGGTTTTTGCATAAACTTTGCAAAATGAGAATTGTAACGCGACTGTGTGTACACACACATACATACACATGCACCTCCCCCCAAAGGTGGTTGCATATGAAATGTGGAGAGCTGAAGGGATGTGGGTGGGGGTAGGGGAATAACATGTGTGCAAACTTAATATATCTTTTCCTCACCTGAAGTTGGACCCAGACAGTTAAATTATAATTACAGCCCCATCTGGAGGGGGAGAAAGTACAGTACTCCAGTGCTCGAAGCTTTCAGCATGGGTACTTTGTCAGGTAAAATAAACACATCCCATTTTCAGCCTGTGGTCAAACTCAACAAAAGCCATGAAAGATGGGACACTCATCAAGAACCAGATTGTGACATGGTGAGAATGACAGCAACAACAGGAAGAAAGAATGAAATGGTTAGTTCTCTCAAGCCAGATGGTTCAGGAAGGCTGCTCAAGGCTTACCTCAAAGTGACATAAATCCTCAGTGAAACTCGTGACCGATTGGTGCTACTGCCAAGTTCGGTGTGTGGAGTGGGAAGGAGTCCTTTCCTGGCCAGAGAAATTGGTTCTGAGAAGCGCAGTGACCCAGGCTGGTCTATGACCATCCTTGGAATGTTTTAATCAGATCATCTTCTCTGATCACAAAACGGTGAGGCTGTAAAACTAGAAACACCTGGTGACCACGTTCAATGCCCTGTGAAAGAGGCCAGCCTTGTTCTCTAAGAGAATGAAGATGGTGCAGAGAGAAGCAGAGAGGAGAGAGGGTCCTGGGTGTACCTGAGAGGGTCCTGGTTGCATTCATCCTTGAAGCCAACTCATGCCAACACCTCCACTATTTACACAGCCCAGGGAGTTCTTTTTGCTTAATTTAGCTTTAAATTTCTGTCACTTGTTATCAAAAGGGCTCAATCTGATATATCAGTCATAAAGTAAAATTTATTAAGAGATTACACTTGTTTGATCTAATAGTATCAATGCTAGTAATAATAATTACTAACATTTACTAAGGACTATGTGTCAAGTCCTCTCTTAAGAATGTTATCCATATATTTTCTTTTACTTAATCCACAACCCTATAAGATAGGTGCAATTATTGTTCCTGTTTTACAAATATGGAAATTGAGGCACAAAAAAGGCTAAGAGACTTGCCCAAGGTCTCACTGCTAATCAGAAGAAGAGGTGAACTTCAAACCCAGGCCTCAGAGCCCAGTCTTTTAACCATCCCCTATTCACCTGTAGGCAAGTCGTGATGGCGGGCAGCAGCATCACCCCCACCGACTTGTGATGTTAAGTGTCCTTGAGTAGGTAAAGATGGAGTTAAAGCCAATGTGTCCAGAGACCACGCCTAAGTCTATAAACAGTTTTATCTATGCTGCAGCCAGGATGGAATGTCAAGTAGTGATTTCCTATCAACAGCGAGACTTCAAATTATTGTAGCCCCCTTTTATTTCCCCATCATTTTTTCCTTTTGTTTCCCTTGAAAACTGTGTCTTACGGGAAGGTGTTGTATATGTGAGCACCAAATGACGTATGTGTTGCATGAAGAGAATGAATGAATGAATGAATGAATGAGTTAATACTTGGATACTCAGTGGTTTTCTCAGTGGTCCTCTGACCTGAAGGGGGCTCACAACCACCTGGAGAGGCTTGCTGAACCCCAGACTGCTGTGTTTCTGATGTAATGGCTCTGAGCTGAGTTAGAGAATTTGCATTTCTAACGAATCTCCTAAATGATTCTCAGCTGCTGGTCTGGGAACCACACTTTGAGAACCATTGCCCTATAGCAACTGCAGCTGACTGTTCCTAAGCACATATGAAACATTAGGTCGACTTAGTAAAATAAATCAGCCAGGTCGATTATTTAGATGTATTGCTGTTAGTGTAGCCTAGCTGGTCAGTCTTTCTAAATGGTCAACTCAAAGTGAGAACATTTCAGGGATTCTGAGATTAATAAAATGGTACACAAGGATATTAAAAAATTTTACAATATTAAACTACTGTCTTTTTATTATAGTAACAATTACAGGTTATTATATAAAAATAACTTGAGGCAGTGTAAAGCTATTTGTTGTTGAATAAAATCACATTTCTTTATCACTGTGATTGGTGCCAAGTGGTGACTAGTTTTTTACAGAATCTGAGTATTTCGCAGTGTGATTGGGTGCCTGCCTTCACCTGCAGCTCCTCACAAGAGTACAGTGAGGAGTGATCTCACTGTTACTGTATTTTCTGATAGCAGATATTTGCTATGCAAATGATTTGGGTGAGCTGAGCTGATGTCATTTTACTCTCTTAATTTAAATTGTTTTTTCTTAAATGGATCAAAAAATGAATTTGATCCAGAGAGAGGAATGATTGATTTTGTCCCTGGGATACAAATACATTCTTTGGGAGTATCAGGCAAACTACAGACACCTACTTTTTAATGCGAGATTCTAGTTAATAATTTCCTCTCCTGATATCTTTCTTTGAGCCTCCGTGGTGTCTCAGCTGTACTTACCAGTTAGTCAGACTGAACAAAATAGACATGAAGCAAAGGAATATCTTCAGAAAAAATTTGTTTTTCTCAAGAAATCATTTTTTATTACTTTTTGTTTATGAGAGAGATTGGCCTGTAGTTTTCTTTTCCTGTAATGGTTTTGTCATGTTTTAGTGTCAGGGTTATGCTGACCTCATAAAATGAGTTTTAAAATGTTCCCTTTTGTTAAACGTTGAAAGGGTTTATATAAAATTGCTATTAATTTTCCTTAAATGTTTAGAAAACTTTATCCATGAAGCCATCTGAATCTAGAGTTTTCTTTGTGGGAAGGTTTTAGTTAAAGATTCAATTTCTTTAACAGATTTCTTGTTTCTTTTTGTGTTAGTTTTAACAAGTTGTGTTTTACAAGAGATTTATCCATTTCATCGAAACTGTTTAATTTATTGGCATAAAGTTATTCAACATAACCCATTATGATCCTTGTAATGTCTATGTAATCTACAATGAGTGGCCTTTTAAATCTTGACATTAGTAATTTGTGTTCTCTCTCTATCTCATTTTCTAGTTTAGTTTTGCTCCAGGTTTGTTTATCAATTTATTTATCTTTCTAAAGACTCAGCTTTTGGCTTTGTTAGGTTTCCTCATTGTGCACTGGTTGTCTATTTCCTAGCTTTTTGTTCTGATATGTATAATTTTTAAAAAACTTATTGTTGTTCGGTTACATTTGTCCCATCTTCTTCCCCATTGCTCACCCTAGCCCTGTCCCCTCCCCAACTCTCACAGTCAATTCCCCCCTCCATTGCCCATGAGTCTTCTATTTGATATGTATAATATTTTTTACTTTCTTTGAGTTTACTTTGTTAATATGTTTATTGAATGGAAGCTTATATAATTTGTTTTCACTCTTTCTTTTTCTAATATAAGTTTTTAAAGTTAAAACTTTGCCTCTAAACACTGATTGAGCTATATCCCACACATTTGGATATATAATGTTTTATTATTGTTTAGTTCCAAATAATTTTAAATTTCCATTTTAAATAGTTTTCTTTTCATTTATAGGTTATGTAGAGTGGGTTGCTTAATTTCCAAGCACTTGAAGATTTTCTAGTTATCTTCCTGTTACTGATTTCTAGTTTAATTATACTGAGATGAAAAACATACTCCTTTAAAATTTGTTTAGATTTGATTCTTGCTTCAGCATATGGTCTATTTTAGTAAAAGTTCCATAATACTGAAAGAAAGAATCTGTGTTCAGTAATTATGGAGTATAAAATTCTAGATAAATTCAGTTAATCAAGTTGGTAAGAAGTTACTTCCTGACAGAAACAAAAAATGAAGCATTTTCCAAAGTTTAAGGGATAAGAGCACACGATGACTGAGTGCTCAGTCCTGGAGTTCTACGGGTCCTTGTCTCACTTCCCTCTACCTGCTCAGCATCTCTGTCTGGATGTGTAAGGAGCATCTCATATGAATATGCCCCAATTTCCCCTCTTCCTGTCTCCCATCTCAGTTAATGTGCCCAGTGCCCAGGCTGAGAACATTAGTTGTCCCTGATTTCTCCCTTTTTCTCACACCCACATCGCCACCGGGAGGTTCTGTTCCCTCTACTTTAAAAATCTGATTGCTTTTCACTACACCTTTAATACTTCCCTGGTCTAAGTCCCTACCAGTTCTTTCAAGGGTACTAATATAGTAATTCCTAATGAGTCTCTCTGCTTTTCCTTTCAAATTTTCTATCCCCCTTCTCTATCTCAAGATCCTGCCACACCTCGCAACATGGCACACAGAATTTTGTTTCTCCCATAACAATCAAAGTCATTTTTTAAAAGAAAATCAGATCAAATCACTTCTTTACTAGAAAACAAATACATCAAATGCCAGTCTTTCTCTCACACTAAGAATAAATTGTAAGCTCCTCGCTCTGGCCTGTGCGCCCCTTGAGGATTCGGCCCCGACCCCTCCGCCTTGCCCATGCCTGCAGCCTCAGCGGCCCTCCGGCTGTGCTTGGAAAAAGCTCAGCCCCTTTTACCCTTAGAGCCCTGGCACTTGCTATCCCCTGTGCCTGGAATGGTCTTCCCCAGGTCTTCACGCCTCACTGTCCCATTGCATCTGTGTCTTGACTCTCATGTCACCACCTGTTTAAAACCCCATCCTGCCTCCACTGTGTTGTCACTAGTCTCTATTTCTCCTGAATAAAATTTCTTCATGCACCCTGTCTGGAGTGGCTCATTTGGTTGGAGCATTGTCCTATAAACTGAAAGGTTGAGGGTTTGATTCCTGGTCAGGACACATGCCTAGGTTTTGGGTTCGGTCCTGGCTGGGGCTCATACAGGAGGCAACCCATTGACATCTCTCTCTCTCTCTCTCTCTTTCCCCCCTCTCTTTCTCTCTCTCTGGGATCAGAAAAAATTTGTTCATAGCCCTTATCAATACCTCATATTATTCATAAAGTCATTTTTAATTGTGTTTATCTATCTTCTGCACTGCAATATATGTTCCATGAGGTCAGCAATAAATTGGTTTGGTTTATCACTGAAACCTGACCCAGCGAACCAGTACCTGGCACATAGTGAACACTCAGTAGATATCTCCTGGTTGGATGAATGTATAGATGGATGCCTGGAGGATAAATGTTTAACTGAAAAAAATGATTTTTTTATGTTCCCTTATATGTAACAATTAAGTTCATCCTCCTTTAGGTAACACTGGAAGGTTGCTTTACGTACTATAAAAGGTTAAACTTCTTAAAATAACCCGTGGCTTCTAATGTTACTACTTCAGGTTGGAGTTGACACCAATTAGTTTGTGTGGGTTTTCTTTGAGATTGAATAAGCTTCACAGTTTCAAAAGATGATGTGTGCATTCATTTCTGAAACAGAAGTATACTTCATGTGTGTGCATGTATGAGTGAGTGTGTTTGTGGGCATGTGCCTAACAACAGCTGTATCATATATAGCTAATCCACCAGTGGACTGGACTGTGGGCATTGGTCCTGATGGATCAGAATTTAAAGATAGGGGGAGGGTGAAGGAAATTTTTCCTTAGGTGATATTTTTGGCTTTTATAGGAAGCACTTCTTCTTTCTGATTTTCTTCATAATGTGGTAAACATTGCTATCCAACCGCCACCATCAGCAGGGTATGCTAGGCCTTTATAAACATTATCATTAATAATTTTCACTATAACCCCACAAACCAAGCATGGCTATTTCCATTTTCCAAATGTGGAAACTGACTCACAGAGACAACCTATATACAATGACATGGCTGAAAAGTTACAGAACCAAGACTTTGCCTCTCTGTCCCCAAAGCTGGCACCCTTTCTGCTGGAATATATGTTGCCTCTCTTTTTATGTTGAGTATGGGAAATAATTTAAAAATAATATTTAGGACTCAAGAGTAAAAACTCCTTGCAAATATATACGTACCTGGGTCTCCTGTAGTGACTTATCGATAGCTTTTTATCATGACTAGGTGGACACAGATATTTTAGACTATTCCTTACTTATAGGTCCTTATGCCACCTCTTTTTGTGTGTGCACCTCACTGAACTTCTGTCAGCCTAGTGGAAGAAGCAAGATGTTTCCAGTGATTTTCAGCATTCAGATATGGCTGTGCCATGAACTGTTCTCATCTGATTGCTTTTATGGCGTTGCATGATGTTGCTTCAGACCAAAAAGCCCTTTGGGGTCTTCTCAGATACCAGTGGCCTGTATTTTCCTATAGTGTGTGCTTTTACTTATTTCGAGCGATTGTTCCCTCCCCAGAGAAGCCTTCCCAAGTGTACTATCATCAGCACCTTCCCCTCCATTTACTTTTCTTCACAGCTCCTGTCACTAACTGATCTTCTATTATACCCTTTAAAAATTGTCTTTCTCTTCTGCGAGAATAAAATAATCTCCACAACAGCAGGGACTTGATCTTATCCGGCTGTCTTTCTCGGGCCCAGGACAGTACCTGGCACATAAGAAGGCCCTGAGCTACTATTATCCGATGAATAAATGATGCCTTCACCCCTCGCCACCAAACACAAGGCTACACTGGGACCCATGTGGAAGTGGAGGTTGGACGTCCCTGGCTTTGGGGACTCGCGCAACTATATGGAACCACTTAGTTCAATACCCATATCCTGTGGTCATTAATTGCCATTAGTTAATTAACCTGAGTATCAGGTCTCCTAATCTGAGTTGATATCTAAACATAGGTTCTCGGCAATGCCAGGATAGGTTAGGCTAAAGATGCTCAAACTTTGCTTCTACAATTATTAGTGTCCAGTAGAGGTGGGCCTAAGAAGTGCCTAAGAAGCTACCACCACTGAAATGTTATAATGGTAATCCCCCAATGCAGAGAATGAAACAATATTGCTGAACAGACTTTTTTACAACTACGGAACATTCTCCTCCTCCATAATTTCCTTTTATAATCCATGTTGCTATCTTTCTGGCTGGCGTGGCTCAGTTGGTTGGAGTGTCATCTCATGAACCGAAAGGCTAGGGGGTTGATTCCCAGTCAGGACGCATACCTAGGTTTCCAGTTTGATCCCCGGTTGGGGCACATATGGGAGGCAACAAATTGATCTTTTCTCTCACATCTATGTTTCTATCTCACTCTCTCCCTCTTAAAAAAAAATCAATATATATATATTTTTAAATTATTTAAAATCTATGGTGTTACCTGTCTCGCTAATAAATTCAATAGTAGCAAATGAATTTTCTAGAAGAATTCTGGGACCAGGCACATATATTTTGACCACACATTGCTTCTGAGTATGCTTTTTCAGGCCCTGGGAAGCCCGCAGTGGATGAAATTAAGTCCCTGCCATTATAGAGATTGTTTCAATCCTAGTGGAGAGAAAGATGATTAAATTAAAAAGTACAATATTTAAGGCTGAGTTGTTACATTACATATCAATAACATAGCCATAGTTTTAGCTAGAAAAATTGTTCCTAGGTCATGTACTGGAAAAAATGGTATCAGTGTTTCCTGGGGTTCTCCAGAGAGAACATAACTTCCAGATGTTCTTTCCCTGAGTGTGTTAGGGAGTGCCCATGTTCAAAAAGGGGTCCCTCGGCCCTGGGCCTGGTGGTTGGGATCCATGATATCGACCTCAGGATGGGTATTTTAGCTACACACTCCCCCCCGCTCCCCCGCCCGGCTGCACATATATTTGTTTACTTAGCTCGTAATAAATGGCTTCAGATACAGAGATTCCGTGTGAACTCGAGCAGTCCCGGCCTTTAGAAAACCCTCCAGCAAAGCTCTGGGAGTACATGTGTGTTTAGGGGTAATCATCTCTGGGAAACACTATCATCCTACAAGTTGTCACTGCTGTCATCTTCCTATGAAATTCCTCATCCTTTTGAATGCTCATAAATGGGCATTTTCATGCCGAATACATCATTTTGAATTGAATTTCAGTGACTCTTCTGGCGGCCGCCTGCCAGCCTGACAATGTCTGTCCTTGTGAGACGAGCCTTGGCGAGTCTGTTTAGACGCGTGCTGGCGTTGGTTTTAGCAACAGACCACGCTGAGTCCAGAAGATATTTTGTGATATTTATTTTCATACCATGAGTAAGCAAAACAGTCAAGGAAGTGCTGATGGGTCTCCAATTCTCAAACTCCAGCTTAGAAAATAGAAATTCAGACTTTCTGTTCCACCTCCCGGCCCCACCTTGCTCTCCTTCTTTTTCCAGTTGGGGCTGATGTTGCTGGCTTTGGCAGGAGCAGGGATGTGTTGAAATGCTGTAAATTACAGTTAATGTGATATGGTTCTGTTTATCCTAGTCCAACACTGTTGAACCTACCAATTTTTCCCTTCTTGGCTTCCCATGAATTAAGGCAACCAGAGGATAGCCAGTTGGAAGACTGGACCATTTTCTTTTTCAGTTAGCGTAAAAGACAGACATAACTGATGAATGCTGGCCCTAAAGAAAAGGTTTTTTGCCTTCACAAGACATCAGAAAAAGCCCAAGACACAGCCCTTTTTACTTCAGAAGAAAAAGGATTATGTTCAGGGAAGTGCGGAATTGAAAGAATGATTCAATTTTCTAGGGGAGATTCACAACAATAAAATTTAAGTGGAAAATGTCGATGACTTCATAACTATGAACTGAATACTAAAGAGACAGCTGCCATCTTTGAGGTTCACGTTCACCACTGAAGAGATCGCCCCAACCAGATGGTCACCGATAGGGTCTCTCTGTCCCACGCTTGACTCATTCCAGAACTCTGTACCTTCACGGGCAGGCCTCTTGGAGGCACGTGGCTTGGGCGCTCTGGCTGTCACTGTGCAAAAGGACTGCTGTGAATAAATTGTTCAGCTGCCAATCACTGGGTTTATTGGGAAGATGTGTCACTCATCAGATTTTTATCAGAAGTCAGAGAAAGGCAGAGCTTTGTTTTCAGGTAAATTGAGGTTTTGAAAAGGGGCTATATTAGGACCACGGAGTTCTTTTGGGGCCAGTAAGAACAATCACCATATGTGGTCAAAACGAATAATCATAAATAATTGGAAAAAAGCTTCAAATTGAGCATTTACAGATCTGGCATGCTTTGAATATTGTACAGTCCAATTTAGGTTTGCTTAAATAAACACGGCTGAATAGCAATGACTTGAAAGAACGGTGGGGAGAAATCTAAGAAAAAATTCATTCTATCCCATTGTTAATAATTGGCTTTAAAAATTTGTGAGGGGGTGTTAGAAAAATGTGACGTGAACTTAGGAGGTTGATGATGAACCCCATAGAGTTTTCTTAAACGGAGACAGATGATGTCTTGTGTGCAGGAAGAGAGAAGCGAGCCCTCTGCAAACTCCCCTCTACCCTCCATGCAACTTTTCTGTGATGGGCCTGTCAACTCAAATTCCTTACACTTGTCTGGTGGATTGCATATTTATATATATTCACTTAACAAACAGAGAACTTATGATTTGCCAGGTACCGTTTTTAGCATTTGCAAGAACATCTAAACCCTCATGACTAGCCCATGAGTTAGCTGCTCATGTTTTCTCCTTTTTCCTTGTGAAAATAGAAGCATTGGGAGGTTAATAACTTCATACATTGGCTCACTAGGCACTTGCAGAGCCCTTTCTAAGTACGGACACTGTACCGGGTGCGGGAGCCACAGCAGGACTCTCAGTTGGTTTCCACCTTCAAGTTATTTTTGGAATGGTAGAAACACCTAAATGAAAATGCACAATAGAAAATGGCAGTTAGAGTGATAAAAAAACTATGTATAAAAATCCCTCCCTTACACAGCGACACTTTAATGAACCACAAGCATTGAGTATTTTTGCATGTGTCTTACTGTGCCTGGATTTATCATGTGTTATCTCACTTCACTCTGACACCAACCCTGTGGTGTAGTCATTCTTTCAACTAGTACCCACTGAGTGTCAGTCCCAGGAGAGGCACAGTGCCCACTGTCATGAGATTAAATTATAGTCAGGGGGACTGACATTCATCAAAAATATCACAAACTATAAATGAGATTGTACAACTATGGTATGAACTACCAAAAGAGTGACATAGAACTACAGGAGTACACAGTGGGAGGATTTGAGCTCACTGGCGAAACCTGAAGAGGTTTCTCTGAGGAGGCAACAGTGTGAAGGATAAAGAGGAATTAAGCAGGTGAGATGGGAAAAGTATTCCAGCAAAAGGGAGCAGGACCATGTAGGGCGAACTGGATGAACTCACTGAAAGCAAGTCAGGAGAACTCAGTGTGATATAAGGAAGGAGAGGTTAGGCCCAGAAGGTCTTTGCAAACCATGCAGGGAGGGAGGCTGTGCTCACCACAGCTCGGAGAATCCACTGGAGTATGTAGCACTTGATGAATAATGGTGCTGATTGACATTTCTAAAGACAACTTTGGCTGTGGCGTAGAGCATGCATTCGAATGGGCCGAAAGCTAGAAGTTGAGAGATTTGATCTCCAGGTGAGAAATACTAGAGTGGTGGCTGTGCAGATGTACAGAAGCACCAAAGCCTGAGAGACACTTTGGGAGTTAAACTGACAGGAGTGCATGTGGTGAATATGTGAATGGTTCAAGGGTGACCCATTTTACAGATGAATGGACAGAGAGGTTGATTAATTCCCCCATGGACACACAGCTGCGAAGAGACCCCATCTTCACTAGAGCCTTTCGACTGCTGAGCAAGCACTTTTATTCTCTGTTCTGAGAACAAAGAAGAGGAAACCAGGAACCTTGGTTGAGGAAGCTGAACAAAATTCTAAGAAGGCAAAAATTTTTGACCCTGGTTTTGCAGAATGAGTGGGAGACAGGAAATAAGGGCATTTATGGACGGAGGAAATTGTATAAAAGCAAGCAAGATAAGGGAACTTTGAGGGGTGAAGGGAACTATGCCTTGATTATGGTGGCAGTTACAAGAGTCCATAGATTTGTCGAAACTCACCAAACTCACTTAAATGGTCCATTTTACTAAGCATTCTTGATGCCCAGTTCTTCGTCTCAAATACCTTTGCCCACTCAAAGGAACCAGTGTTTCTCAGAAATGGCTGCTTCTGGGGCTGGAGGAAATTTTTGCAAGATGAACCTAGAACATTTTCTTGTGCCAGAAAGTAAAGAAGCGATTTTAAAACAATGACAGGCATATCGCAAGTAAATTATAGTCAACTTCAAAGGGTCCCACTGGAGAAATTTGGGAAAATTTGGACACCAAAATAATTAAGAACAGTAATAAATTATAAAATATGAGAAAAACAGGAAACTGTGAGTTCATACTAATAATAAATACGTAAGTGAGTAGGAGGAGAGATATTATCTATGAATGTGGGCTGGTAAGTGTGGAGGGAGTGCTAAAGTGAGGAAATCATCATTTTGCATCCACCAAAATAAAAGTTTTGTTCATGCAAGAATCATCAAAGGACACAAAATCCAAGGGGCTATTTTATTTAATTTTATTTATGTATTTATTTATTTATTTTAATTTTTAATTTTTTACTTTTTTCTTATTGTTGACACTGTACAGATGTGTCCCCCCCTCCACCTTTGCCCCCTTCCACCAGCCCCCGCGCCCCCTTTCCTCTGGCCAAAAACACACTGTTGTCTATGTCTATGGGTTATGAATATATGTTTTTGGCTAATCCCTTCACTTTCTTTTATTATGGGGATATTTTAATGAGGAGCAGGATATTTGAACATTGCAAAGAATCTTCCCATAAATTGCTTATTAGTTGCAAGAGACAAAGTAGTAACCGCAGAGCGGAGAAATTGGATAACACTCTGGGCGGTTAACATCAGCCTCACCACTGGGGCAGATGGCCACTGTGTGTCTCCAGATGAAATATTCATATTTATAGCTCCAGTTGTTGGATTGAAATAGGATTAAAGCAAAGGATATCAAGAGGTAAATCTCAGGCGAAGAGGAGGAAAATAATGGCCAATGGATATATAAAATAACTCACCCTGACGAGTAACCAGGAAAATGTAATCAAAGCAATCCAGTATTGATTTTCCCAGACTGATACTTGGCAAGGGCATAAGGGAGATAGGAACGTTCATATTGTTTGCATGAGTGTAACTGGCTAAATATTTTTAGAGGCTGATTCACCAGTATTTATCAATGTTAAACACCCTTACCCTTAGACTGAGCATCTCAGGTCTAGGACTTGTTCCTAGAATCCACCACTAATTATATGCAGAAGAACATTTGGTCCAGGGCTGTTTGTGGTAGAAAGCAATTAGCAACTGTACAGTTATCTATTGCTGCATATCAAATTACCACAAATTTAGCAGCTTAAAACAACACACATTTAGTGTCTCAATTTCTGTGGATCTGGAATCCAGGCACAGCTCAGCGAGGCCCTCTGCTTTAGTCTCTCACAGGCTGCAATTAAGGTGTTGGCCAGAGCTGGAGACTCATCTGGGACTCCAATGGGAAAGGATCTGCTTCCAAACTGACATGGTTGTTGGCAGGATTCCGTTCCTTGTGGGCTGCTGGCCAGAGGCTGCCCTTAGTTCCCTGCTATGTGGGCCCTTCTATAAGCCAGAGAGAGAGAGAGTCTGCTAGCAAGAGGCAAGTTACAATCTCTTGTCTCCTAATCACACAAGTGTTATCCCGTCTCCTTCACTTTATTCTGTTGATTCACTAGCCAGCCCACACTCAAGGGGAGGCAGCTACACAAGGGCACAAATATCAGGAGGGAGGGATAACTGGGGACTATCTTAGACTCTTCTACCCACCACGATGACCTGAATGTCCATCAAGAACGTCAAGGTTTAATCATTTATCGGTAGCACCACCCGTTGGGAAACACTTCACCAGTTAATAAAGAATGACGTTAATATGCGTGTGCACAGACGGTTTGGGAGAGGTTTCCCAAACCTGTTGTTAAATGAATACGGCAACTAAAGCTATTTTGAAAACAAATGTGACACCACTTGTGTAGAAACACAATATCTTTCCAAAGTAAAACATGTTTATGTGCTCGAATGTGTACATGCATTCAAATACAAAGGAAGGCGCTCGGGAGCAGACACATCCGTCCACTGGCGGTGGTCACCACATACCCAAGAGATGTGGGTTCAGGGTGGAGGGGGTAATAATGAGAAGCTTTCTCATTTTATTCGTCACATTTATTGTTTGGGTCTTCTTTTTACAGTGGGAATATATTTGTGTATTATTTTTTGTTTCAAAAAAAACCCAAAAACTTGAACTGGGAAACTAGGGCTTATGTCCAAGAGTGTTAACTTTTGAAAACATAGCATGCTATGCATAAATGTGTCCCAACAGTGCCTTTTCATTGTTCACATTTTAAAGGTTTGCTTGGTTTTCCATTCCAGCTTTTTCTCAGATGTTTGTGACTATGCTTGGAACAAGGAGGCTAATAAGGGCTCTGTTGTCCCAGACCCAGGAGCTGCTCTGGAAGTACATGAGTAGGGCTGCAGTGAGCTGGCAGCTGGATCCTATCGAACACTCTTCTTTCTCAGACACAAAGGAAGACCACAGTAGCCACCCAGAGCGGAGCCTGGTGCTGCGGGGCACTTCTGGGAGGCCACAGGAAGGGAAGTGAAACAAATAGTCCCTTTTGTGGTGTGTCTTTTTGTCAGTTCCATGACCCACTTGATCATCAAAAGATGAACCCAGGCTCCCATGGGGAAGACGCAGTTCAAGAGCCACCACTCGCTGGTGACCTTGGGCCAGCCACCTCATCCCTCTGTACCCAGTGGCCTCATCTGTAGAATGGTGGTGGCGATCCTACTGCTATCATAGGTTTGCTGTGGGGAGTAAATGAGCTGATACATCTGAGGCACTTGGCTCCGTGCCCAGAACATATTAGGCATTCCAGGAAGGCTAGCATCTGCGACTGTTGTTGATGTTATTTATTGTTATCAACGAAAGTTGGCACATACTAAACCCTTTCCAGATTCCTGATCCCAGCTCCGTGATAAGCGTTTCACGTTTTAGCTCATTAAATTTCCCAGCCTTCCAGATTGGAAGCTACTCTGAGGCTCAGAGAGGGCAGTTGCCGCATTTTATTTTAATGAATAACGGATAGACCATCTTCACTGTACCTGGGAGCCACCAAACGGCTGGGGAATAATCTGACGAGGGCGCACCATTTGCAAACCCTTGTGCTGACGCGGTGACTACAGGGGGCTTCCTTATTCCCGGGCACAGCAGCTTCTCTCTCCCAAGGAGCTTTGCCTGCTCAGGGGTCGGGGGGTTAGCGTAAGCTTTATGGCAAAATGTTTCTTGAGTTAAGTTTTCCGGAGACCCTTCTCTTTCCGAAACTTGTTTTCTGAAATAGAGCTTCAGACTAAAGCTGCAAGATTGACAAACAAAATGACAGACAGCGACAAATGTTGGTGAGAATATACAGAAACTGAAGCCCTTGTATGTTGCTGGTGGGCATGTAACATGGTTCAACTACTTTGAAAAATAGTTGGCAGTTCGTAAAAATGTTCAACATAAAGTTTAGAATATGACCCAGAAATTTTACTCCTAGGTATCTACCCAAGAGAAATGGGAGCATATATTCACACAAAAACTTGTACACCAATGTTCATTACAGCATTACTCTTAATAGCCAAAAAGAGGAAACAACCCAAATGTCTATCAACTGATAGGTAGGTAAACAAATGGAGATATATCCACCTGGTAGGTAGATAAAAAAAGATGCTATGAAATGGGTGGACTTGAAAATACAATGCTAAGTAAGAGAAGCCAGTAAAGAAAGGCTGCATATTGTACAATTACATTTATATGAAATGTCCAGAATAAGCAAATCCACAGAGATTGAAAGTGGATCTGTGGTCTTCTAGGGTCTGGGTATGAGTGGGATGGGCATGACTGCCTCTGTGTACTGTGCTCGGGGTTTCTTTGCAGGGTAATGGGAATCCTCTAAAATTAGGTTATGATGATGGTTAGAAAGCTGTGACTACACTGAAAACTACTGAATTGTTCACTTTAAAGGGCGAATTTTATGGTATGTGAATTACATCTCAATAAAACCGTTTTAAAAAAAATCGGTCTGACTTGCCAAGATGCCAAGCTTTTGAAAACTGAATGAACCAATGCCTGCAATGTGCTATTTCTTATTTGAAAATGTGCAGAACTGGGGAGATGACTTCCAGTAGAGAGGTCAGGAAAAACTACAAAGGCATTTGAACCCTAAACCTTGTGAGCCTTTAAATGTGCCTGAAAGGATGAAATACGTTTGGGCACCTGTGGAAAAGGATATTCTCGATGAAAGGGACAGTGTGAGCCAAGCTCCTGAGGTCAAAAGGCAGGGACGAAAATAATTGACCAGACCAATGTTGTTTGAATTAAACAAAGAAGACATACTGCACTTTAAACCATACTTACAGATACTCACATCTGTGAACAGCTTTTGGATAACTGTTGTATTGGAAGTCAAAGAGAAAAATAGAAAAGACCTAAGCAAAGTTCGCCTTATGAGACATATCTGTAGGCAACCTTTATTCTTCCAAGCAAATACATCAATAATGGCTTTGCTGAGAAATTAAATATCGATCTGAAGTTGCTAGGGACACTTTTTAAAACAGTAACTGAAAACCAATTTAATCCTCATGCATCCACTTTCAGTAATCATCTGGTCTCACTCTGTGGTTGGATACCTGATTGGGGGTGGTCACATGCGAGCCAAACTCATAGTGATAAAACAGCATTGACATTACTCCCAGCAGACATTAGTCCTCTCAGAGAAGAGCCTTCCCAGGGCAGGTAGCCAGGGCGACGACTGTCTCGGAGCCTTTGGTGGAGCTGATTCATACCACGCCCAGGGCAGACAAGAAGGCCCCTTATAGGAAGTATATAAAAGCTTTCTACATCCTCTCCCGCACCCCAGACATGTCTCAGAAAACATATGATCCATTATGTTTTCTGCTTTCGGTTCTCTGCTCACAAGTCCTGTGATTCTCCACGTTGAGTCACTAAAGGCAGCAACAAGGAATGAAATGTCTCAAGTTCTCATTAAATTCCTGTGTCCACATAGAATTAGAATAAAGCTCGTTGAGAAGGATGAATCCTGCTCTTTCAGAAACTGAATCCAGAGAAAGAAGAACGCAGGTACAGCCCCCAGTTAAAAAGAATTTAGTAGGCAACTAGAGATAATGGGCGATGATAAAGCTCTAACTTGCTCCAGGCATGTAGGCAAAGGTGGAGGGGGGGCAGTGGGCTAAGAGGACTGAGGCTGGGAATAAAAAACACGGCCTCATGTTGTGTTTGTGGGAGCCAAGTCCAGTTTCTCTTACCAGCAGAGAGAAGTGATCTTTGCTGGTCCGAAAGCCGGCAGCAGGAAGGTGTTTAGGAAGATGGTCTGGTGGAGAATTTGGGAAGAAGGAGTAAGACGTGATATCTGGTAGGACAAGATTACCCACCAGGCAGCTGAAACTCCGCTTAGGACACCAGCCAGGGAGGGACCAGTCCCCTCTTCTCCATCCTTCAAGAAAGAGAAAGGCAGACAGAGAGAAGTTCAGTTTTTATATATTTTCCAGAATTTTGACATCAGAAAATGGCATTTAAATTTAAGCATAACATAGATTTGGGGACTATAAATCTGTTTTTTATGATGTGTACATGTACACATTCATATGTGGGTGTCTGTGACCATGTGTGAGAGGACAGCGTGGGTGGGTTGTGTATGTGGACTCTGTGTGTGTGTGGGGGCTTGTATGTGTGCACATGTGTGGATGGATGGGTGTGGTTGCCCAGGTATATGTGCGGTTTGTGTGTAGTTGTATGTGTGGCTACTGTGCACACAGGAGTGGGCAAGAGTAAGTTTACAGTCGTGAGTACATGAAATATCGTTTGTTCTTGTATTTTATTTATTGTAAACCTATTTTTTCCCACCCCTGTGTGCGTGTCTGTGTGTGTGTCTGTGTGTAGGGCACAACAGAACACCATAAACTTTTTACTGCCAGAGGTTTGAAGGTCGCTGTCTGGCCCGAGAGTCTGCCGCTGATGCTGTATCCGTGGCCAGCATCACGACTGCACCATCACCGCCAACAGGTAAATTCCACTCTCGGGACCTGCCTAAGCCAGGTGCTTTCCACACAACAGGTGACATTTGCTGTAAAATTCCAATGCAAAGCTAAGGAACGTGAGAATGCACGTTCCCCCAAAGCCTTGGGTTGGAACTCACACCCAATGTTTCTGGACACTAAGCTCTGCTCCAGCCACGGCCCCAGAATACAATGTCAAGTGGGTTTGCTGAGTTCTTTGATGGGGGAGAAGTGAAGAGGACCTTCAGTGGGGGAATAGTTGAAGGGGTGATGCCGAATTGGGAGACCGGAGATAAAGCAATTTTGTTTGATTAATTGGTGCTTAAGTTCCATAGTTGGGCCAAGCGGTTTGAGAGTTTCTTCTTCAACAGTAGCTGAACTGCCCGGAGTGCAGGGTAGGAAAAGTGGAAAAGGGGAGGCAAGTGCTCCTCAACATCTCCACAGAGAGAAATATGGGTTTCTGGACTCACACGGACAGGTTCCTGGGGCTATCTAAGGATGGGGCCTCCAGGCAGGCTGATTTGAAATGCTTCCAAACGGATATCATGCTTCAAAGAGTCAGCCCCTGCGGGCCAGAGGCTGAACCTGAGTGTGAGGAGGGGACAAGAGCGCTGGAATTCAGGCCGCCTCCCCTCCCCCAGGCCCTGGAGGGTTTGTTTAACCCCTCAGGGGTGCTGTGTGCCTTCCTTGTTGAGGTGGTTTGTGGCTTAGTGAAGCAATATTTATAGAGTGTTCTGTGATTCTTGGGCGAACATTCGTTTTATAAATGAATGATCAAATTTATTAGCAATGAGTAACTAACCCGTCTACATTTATTTTGTTGATAATACAAATTTACAAGGTTTTAATTGCCAGTTTTAAAACCCCAAAAACCCATACATAAATACATGGGTAATAAAATATCTTCTCACTGTGCCCTTGACTTCTGTAGTTACATTAGGGCTTGTGAGGAGGGTCTGAAGGAGGTTTCAGATGTAATCACAAAACTTGCCTAAAAGGGTGAGGGCCAGAAACAGTCTAATTCAAACCTGGCTGGTGGTAATTTCATGTGTGTCAACCAAAATGTTCCTACTGATAATTATTAATAATTTTCTTTATAATGTTTATTAATGTTAATAATGATCTTCTTTGACTTCTATTATTATCTCACATAATGACTTATGACCTTGCTACCCTGTGTGTGTGGTCCCCAGGCAGCAGCACTGGTATCACCTGGTAGCTTGTTAGAAATGCAGGATCTCAGGCCTCCTCCCAGACTTAACTGAGTCCCCAGACGTTTTCTATGCACATCAGTGTTTGCAATCTTCTGCATTCTGAGGGAGTTGTAATCTCTCCTATTTCACAGTAAAAAACAAAAACAAAACAAAACTGAGCTTTAAAGAAGTTCAATACACTGCCCACAGTCCCAAGGTCAAGCTGGTTACAGTCAAAGCTCTCGACCGCAAGGCAGATGCTGCAGGTGTGCAGGGTCCGCTCAGAGTCCATAAGCATGGACTTGCAAGGACAGTGATGACAGTCCTGGGCCCTCAAAGTAGTGACTTCACTGCGCTCTGGTCCATGGGTTGTATACTCAGCTGTCTGTACCTTCCTCCTTTAGGCCTAATGTGGGGGAGGCTTGCGGTGTCCAATCTCTGCACATGCTCCATCGCAAAGAGAACAGGGGACTTCTTGAGATTATGACCCAGGATGGTCTTATGTAAAATTTCTTCAATGCTAGAAATGACAGGTAACTTACTGCTTAAGAAAAAGTAACCTATTTTAGAACAGTGATATGAATCCCAGAAAGACAGAGAATGCCTGAGGCCCAAGTGAAGTGGTAAAATGACCATATTCAGTAATAGCAATTTAAAAAATATTTAATGAACATTTACTATGTAAGGCAATATTCCGAATGCTGAGAATAGAGAGGGTGATACAAAACTAAGTCC
The DNA here is from genome assembly GCA_004026545.1 of Mormoops blainvillei. NCBI lineage: Eukaryota > Metazoa > Chordata > Mammalia > Chiroptera > Mormoopidae > Mormoops > Mormoops blainvillei. The sequence continues at coordinate 156,071 of PVJD01002431.1, read as the reverse complement.
CTGACCACAAAGAGGGAGGAAGTTTAACAAGTTAGATGATTGGAGCCATTCCTGTATCTCTTCACCAGACTCAAAAGGAAGTCAAATCAATTCTCTACCTCAAGTAGAGAATTGATTGATGCGAATGTCAGCTAAAGCAAGATTCGTGGAAATTACCCAGAGCACTTGAGCGCCCAGTGTCCCTCTATTATTGTGGCCTTAACTACATCTGCTCTCACCCTGAACGCATCTACTTCATCTAAGACAAGAGGTCTCTATTTGTTGTACCGAACACTTTTGATGGCAGGGTCAGATTCTAATCATGAAGAGAAAGAAGGGATGTTGGGGGTTACATGAAGCTCCCCCTACTGGGCATCTCCTCTACAAGGTATTCTTCAGGGTCATACTCGGAAAGCCCCGGGCTCTGTTTGCCTACCTGTCAAGTGGGTAAGTAAATATCCTCTTTATTGATGCAAAAAAGATGTATAACTTCGATGACCAGAAAATACGTAGATGTTCTAAGAACATTTCTGCACAGAACTCGCCTCTCTGAACCCTCTGATAAAATGGCTTTAAAACAATGCTCTCCTCTGCACTGTATTGAAATAATTCAAAGTGCCTCCTGAGACAAGGACCTTCTAAATTTGTGACCTGTCCCCTGGAACTCTTCCCTAAGGGCAAAGTTCCTATGCAAGAAACACCTTCCACTTAGTGACACTTTCAAAGAATCCTTGGGCCTGGAAAAAGAGAGACTCACTCTTCCAATGGAACCACAAACAATGGGACCTACATGGGCCAAACCTCATCCAACCATCTGAAAACTACCCCTGCAGGCTCTCTGAGGAGGGGGACAGACAAAGACCCTTCACAATTGTCCTTTGTTTCTAATTTTATCATAAATTATTTTAGAATTATTGAATTAGGAATAGGCATTTAGAGATCTAGTTTCATCTTCCTGGGTGTCCCCTTATTAGATTCCTGAAGCCTAAACCAAACACAGGCCACCCGAAAACCAAAACTCAGATGCCTGGGTCACTAGCACAATAGGTGAGAGAAGTGGCATGAAAACAAAACAAAAGAAAGTTAATACATATATAAAACATTGTGAAATGTAGCGATTTAGTGACTGACCAGGAAATGACCATCATACTGTTTTCACAGAGGTTTCCTTCTTTATTGAAAGTTGTAAGTTCTACGTATGTTAAACTCCCAGTAAGTCCAAGTCTTCAGAGAAAGTGTAAGGTCAGAGAATAGGGGCGTCTGTTGGACAGAGGAGGTGGTTCAGGAAGACCTCTCTGAGGAGGGAGCAGTTTGGTTATGGCCTGAAGAGCCAGGCCTTAGTCATGAGGATCCTGGGTGGCAGACTTACAGGTAGACAACAAAGCATGTGTGAAGGCCTCAAGTGGGACCAAGAGCTGGCCATTTTCCAAGAGCTGAAAGAAGGTCAACCAAGCTGCAGTTGCATTGTAGTGATGGAGGGAAGTGTGAACTGAGCTGAGCTGGTTTGGGAAAGGATGGGAAGAGCCAGGTCACGCAGGTTATGTGGCCATCAGTGAGCCATTGACATGATCTGTTTTCAGTCTGAATAGCAGCCCTTTAGCAGCTGTTTGGGTAACAGAGCTTAGGTTATTGGCATGGAAGCATGGGAACACTTAAAAAACTGTTGACATAGTTGAGACCAAAGATGACTAGGATCCATGATGATAGAGCTCAAGAGAAAGAATTAAAAATTTATTTTGGGCATCAGAGCTCATAGGATTTGTTGAGGGGTTAGGTATGGATGGGTTTTTTTCAAGGATGCTACCAGGGTTTTAGTTTGAGCACTTGAGAAGTTGTGTGGATCAGTTGACTAAGATTGCAGGAGGACCTGGCAGGGAGAGAGGCAAAGTACTAACAGAGGGACAGTCATCCTGAAGGTACATAAATTCAGGAAAGTTCCCCTGGCCAAGGTGTTACTGGTACCCTGTTTTGGTTCATCAGGAAAAAGCAATCCCAAGTGATCATCGATACCTGGTGTGTTATGACACACTTGTTGGATATTTATCACTTCTGCCTTATTATATAGAGGACAATGTCCAGTTCACAGAGCTTGGTCTATTGGCAAATCTGTATTGAGCCCTTGCCTGCCCAAGTACCCTTCTAGACATAATCAGAGAGTGTTGAATGAAGTGCACAATAACCAGTTACAATGTTTTCCTTCAAGTTCTAATGCAGGCATCGTCGATGAAGCTCGAAAGCATTTTGTTTCTTTTAGAGTAGTAAATGTGCACTATTCTTAGATGGTACTCAAACGTCCATGATGGGAAAACCCAGGCTCACTTTGGAGTCTGGAGTTTTATACACATGGCGACTTCCAGTAGAATGGGACTGCCGTGAAAATCTGCAATAACGTGATAAAGATTCTAGCCACCAATCTTTTTTACCACTCTAATATTTGACTAACAGGAGTTTTTTTGGTGTGTTTTTTTTGTTTGTTTGTTTGTTCGTTTGTTAGTTTGGCACTTTGAAGGTCTTAGCTGTGGACTGCTAAAGGTAATACTCTTTTGATGGGAATAAGACCTTAATTCCAGAGCTCATTTCAAATAACATTGGTTCTAAAGCCAAGTGCCTGTGTCATTGGCCGGTCAAACCATACCGAGAATGCCCATTACAAAAAGATCTTTATTGCATTTTATCTCTATAAAGCAGCAACCCTTTTTGGCAGCTGGGTCTACCTTCTCTGGATCTAGTTAGTGGCTGTAAAGGAGGCTCAGGTTTCTGGCAGTCAATCAGAACACAGGTGGAGCCGGCCTGTGGCCCCAGCAGCCTCCTGGCCTAGGCTAAATGGGGCTTTAGTGGACCTCCGTGGGATTTGTCAGGGGGAAAAAATCACATTTCAACTGGGAAGAGAGTAAATCTAGAATTCAGGAAGGGAGAGGCAGCTTATAATAATAGTCTTTTACCTCTGTACTGGGCTTTACATTTCACAAAATATATACATTATTCTATTTGGTTCCCCCTCCAAAAACTCCTATGAGTTATATATTGTTATTCTCCTTTTACACAAGGCTCACAAAGAGATTTGGAGACCAAGGCTCACAAAGAGAAAGTGACCTGACTAAAGCCACAGACTACGAAATGGGACTTTAATTCAGGTCTGAAATTCAAGTCTAAACTTCAGGGGTAAATTTTAAGGGAAGAGAAAGGAGCTAAAATTTATCACATCTTACCTTGTGCCAGGCACAGTACAGTGCTGGGGACAGAAGAATTGAATATTGTTTATAGCTTCATTTGTCGTAGCTGATGCTACTCAAGGCATGATGTTTAAAACAAATAAATAAATATAAGCCAAAGTCTCAGGGATCAAAATTGATACTGGAATTTACATGTGGCCTCCATCATATTTAGTGAAAATGTGAGAATGATTTAGAGCAGGGTCAGCAAACTACAGCCCAGGGGCCAGATCTGGCTTTCTTTGTAAATCGCAGCTTGTTGGAATGCAGCCACGCCCATTCATTTGTGTGTGGTCCAGGGCTGCTTCTGTGCGGCAATGACAGGACTGAGGAGTTGGGACAGAACCTAAAATGTTTACTCTCTGGCCCTTTACAGACGAAAAAATTGCTGACTCCTGATTTAGAAAACTTTTCTCATTTTGACTTGAATCATGGACTCATTCTTGAAGGCCTTTTATATTAGGAATTGCAGGGAAGGGTAGATTACGAAGTAACTAAAAGTGTAAACTTAATATTTAAGTACTTAGATAGGAGCTCTGGAGTGTCCTCTGAATGTGAAGCTAGCGATATCTGAGACATGGCATAAGTGTTTGAGAATGGTATAAGAGAAAGCTCATCCACAAGGCACCTGTTATATGTAACCTGCTATGGATGGAACAATGGAGCAAAGTGGTTGTTAGAGAGTCTTTGCGCCCCATCTCAAATTTATATGTTGAACCCTAATTTCCAGTGTGCTAGTATTTGGAGGTGGGGTCTTTGGGGTGATTAGATCACAAGAGCAGAGCCCTCATGACCAGGATCAGTGTCCTTACAGAGAGACCCAGAGATCTCCCTCGCCTCCTTTGCTGTGTGAGGACGCAGACAGAAGACAGCTGTTGATGACCCAGTCAGTGAGTGGGCTCTCACCACACACCAAATCTGCCAGCACCTTGATCTTGGACTATCTAGACTCCAGAACTGTGAGAAATAAATATTTGTTGTCTGAGCCACCTAGTCTCTAGTATTTTGTTACAGCAGCCCCAACAGATTAAGACAGGGGCGTATTGTTCAGGGCTGGTTGACTGCATAGAAACAGCCCTCATATCTTGGTGTCTTACCTTTCTTTCGCATGTTGCTGTTCAATGGGGGCAGGGTGGTGGCATTATGCTCCAGGTGGCCATTCAGGGACCTGGGTATCTTCGCTGTGTGGCTCTATCATCTTCTAGGGTCCCAGGGGCCTCCATCAGACCCTTTGCATGTAGCCAGGAGGAGAGAGAGGAGCAAACATGGGGAACAGAGCAGGACATTTTAGGTACCATTCCTGGGAGTGACACACATCCCTTCTGCCCACATTCTGTAGGGAATTTTTCACAAACCCCTACACAATTTGAAACATACAGTTCAGAAACATGCTATAGATGAAGGAAACAGGGATATTGGTGAAGAACTAAAAGATGCTGCCTCAGTTACATTTACACTGCCCTTTGACTAAGAAGTCTCCTTCCTTTCCCCCCTCCCGCCTTTCCCCCCTCCCTCCCTCCCTTCTTTATTGGTTTATAGTCTGACTTGTTTAACCTGTCCTGATAACTACAAAAGAAATGTTAAGAACTAGACCCTGTCCTGTAAACTGTGTATCTAATTTCACCTAAACCGATAGAGGGAAAAAAATAGAAACAAATAAAGGCCAGAATCTTATCTCTATCACAGCAACAGAGGCGGAAGCTGGACCTTGGACACCAGGCCCCCAAGCAGAATAGGTTGGTTACATTTGGCTTTTGCATCTATGAGTTTAAAGAGGTATTTAATTAAAAAGTTGCAAACTTGTGAAACAAAGGGTTTTGTTTAGTTCTCCCTTGTGGAATCCCAATTTCTAGGAAACAATAACTTGTGATTTATGGGTTCCCTTTTCACAGAAGTATGGAAGTTATATGACGTTCGTGATCAAATGGGAAAAGAATTCCTGATGGTAACTCATTATCTGTCTGGCTAACAAAGGACAAAGGCCAAACAATGGAACATCTTTCTTTGCCATTTCACATTTATGACACATCCTGTTGGTAAACTGTATTCTCAAGGCAAGCTCCGGGGCTTATTATTTTTTGTGTTCTCAGTCTTCTCAGTCTACATCTCAAATGATGAAGACTGCATCGTTTATTTATTTATTTTTTAAATGCCAGGCCAGATGGAAGCTTTCTTGTTTTTGGGTCAGGGGTGGAAAAGATACTATAGGAAGCCATAGACGACAAATCCTATAGCACGTGACCCACTTTTAAGAGAAAGATGGTCATGCCGTTCCACAGTTCGTGGGCTTTGATGGTCTTACTGGGGTTTATTCTAAGGAATGTTCTGGTCTAGGTGTAAATTGTAGAGGTACTCTGAGCTCATCTTAGGGTCACTTTTTACCTTTCCTGGACATTTTACTGCCTGAAATTAGTTTTATTAATGTTCATCAGTGTGTATTTTCTGTCTGCCTCCTTTAGAGAACCTGTGGATGCTGAGAGGGCTTATGCAGCTTATCCAGCTCTGTCCCCGCAGGGCCTAGAACAGGGTGTAGCATACCACGTGCTCTCTGTAATATTGAGAGAAAGAAGGAATGAATGCATGAGTGAGTGCATAGTGGTAGGGAATAGATGACAGGCACTCATCTTCCCTCACTGCTGTGTGTAGAGGAGAAGAGACACGCACCCTAAGACTTTGTGTCTCCCTTGCTTGAGACCAATCATCTCCCATTGACTGAGGTCCATAGATTTGTCTTCATTAATCACCGTGAAAAATTCCCACCAGAGTGTTAGTGACAAAATGGTGCTCCATTGACTGAAGCACCAATGAGAGGAAGTGTCAACAAAGTCCTAATTTATCCCTTAGGGAGAAAGTGCAGTGACTGTTGAGTAGCCTTAGTTACTACAATCCAATTCTAGTCTAAGGAAATTGGGTCTATTTCTTGGAGTGCTAGGGGAAGGAAATACTTCAAGAAAAATAATTGAATTTCCAGGCTTATGATATTCCCCTCTTAACAGGAATCAAACTAAGAAGATGCCTGAAAATGAATATTTCACTACCCTCCCAGCTGATTCTAAGGACATTAATCCACACTGGCATTGACTGGGTCCCTGGCAAGGACTCAGACACAGAACGAATAATTTTCCTATTCCCATGAATTGCTGATGCTCTGCTTCACTTCCCTGGGCTCATTCCTAGAGGCAGCGAGACGTGGGTTACCAGCGCAGACCAAGGCTGGAGGCTTCCTCGTGGGGATCACACCTTCAACGTATCAGCTGTGGGACCCTGAGCAGGATTCTGAACCTATGATATCAGTTTTCTCATCTAGATAATGAAGATGATGGTAGCATGAACCTTCCAGATTGCTAAGAGAATTAGAAAAGGTGCTGCTCTCTGAAGGGCTTGGCATAACATGCAGAACGAGTAGAAACTTTGCCCATGTTATTTAATGTTACCATATTTATTATTATTCCACTTCCACGAGGAATCCCAAGGGTGGCGGATATGTGTTTAGAATGTTATGGAAGTTGAAGTATCACATTAAAGGTTGAACTAGGTAAACTAGGATATCTTTATAAGGGTTATGTCTCTTTGATTTTCTGCTCCACATTAAAAGATATTTTACTAAAAACCTGTAACATTACAATTTCTTAGCCAGTCAGAAGAGTCATGGCCTATGACATCTATTACATCTAATAGCATGGCTGTAAATTTTAGCAATTTGAGTCATAAGAGTCTAAGGAAGACAACAGATCTGTGTGACAGCTGACACCCAAGTCTAAAGCACAAAGCAGACATTACTAATCAATCAGGCTATTCTCTGCCAAGTACAGCCTCAGCCATGCATTTGAGCACGTCACTGCAGACTGTTTCTCTCAGTTGATTAGATAATGACACATATTTCCTTCCTAACTGAAGGGGGCCGTGACACTCATGAGCTCTGGTTCGGGCTGAACCACTAACTAGCTGAATGGCATTTAACTTTGTTTTTCTGCATTATGAGGCTTATATTTTATTAAAGTTCAAATAAACATTTCTTCATTCTCTTCACACATATGTTGGGAGATTGACAGTAGAGAAAAGTTCAAATTTTATAGCAGCTTAACCCATGTGGAAGTGCCTTCTTGTATACTCTTGAAGAATTTAACTCTAGAAGAAATTAACTCAAAATCCCATTTCATGACATGTGGTAGGTACGCCTGTTCCTCAGATCCCTCAGGATGTTTGGGACTTCCAAGGGGGTCTCTTGTTTTCTTAGTGACATTTGTCTAATGCTTCTTTTCTTAATGCTGCTGCTTCTTAATGCCATCTCATGTACATTGTCCCCTGTGGGATGTACTGACCTGGCTAAGAGTTCTTCCTAGCCTTTTGGCTAGATCGAACACTCCTCCCACAACACACACCCTCTGTGGGGGCTTTGTGAATGCAGTAAGTTTGGGCAGATGGGGGTGGGTTTCCATATTGGCCATCCCTGCTATGCAAATTCTTTTAGCTACTTTACCACTTAGGTATTTTTCTCTTCCCCCCTTCCCTTCCCTTCCTTTCCTTACCCTCTTTCCTTCTTTTTCTTTTTAAGAACTCACTGTACCACCTGTCAGTGTTCTTCGGCCCCTTCACATATTCTTGGTGCCGTGACTTTTCTCCACTTATTCTCCCCACTTCTTTTTTGGGCTCACAACAAATGTCGGAATCTTGCGTTTGAAATGCAGCCCTATTAAGGGCTGCCCCCTTTCTGAAGCTCCTGACTTAGGCCTTATCTTCTCATCCCCAGGCAGCACCTTATGGTGCCTTAGTAGTCCTTTCCTAAGAAGAGTTTTGGTAACAGTTATTGAAGTTATGTATATGTGTGCTGGTGTGTACTTGCATTTTTGTGTCCTAATAACCAATACATTCTCCCATTCTACCTCATTAATAAGAATGCTGATTTTTGCTGGCTTATTGCTAGCTGATTAAAACAAAAACTGCTTCCTCTAACTTACCTTGTAGCTAAGGCAGCCAAGTAACTAAACTGAGATGTAGACAGAAGTATTGTGTGGGATTTGTGGGAAGTCTCCAAAAAAAGGAAGAGGAGGTCTCCTGCCTGGAATCTGCTGTCTGGAATGCTAACAAGATGTCCCAGACTCCAGCAGCCATCTCGTACCAAGAAGACACGGGCCCACCCTAGGGGTGATGGAACATAGTGTCCGAAGGCTTTGCCAAACTGCCTAGACTCTAACTTCCAATTTGTTCTCTTTGAAAATAAAACTTCTGTATTGCTTAAGCTCCTTTTATTCAGGCTTAACTATTCTATCAGAACACATTTCATTACTTTCAGAGCTTCATCCTTGTGCCTCTCTCAAATTTTACTCCAAAGCACCTATGTGGCACACCCCCTACCCGCCCCCAAAACACACACTCTTTTTCATTTCTAAGGTTGAATAAGGAAGCTGTATCCTAACAGACAGGTGCATTTCATGTGGGCCCTTTCTAGTAAACAGGAGAACAGAGGTGTTCTGATGCAATACACAGACATGGGTGCTGTTGAGAAACTTCTGCCCTGAGCTAAACTGCTAACCCAGGCCAAGAAGAGTCAGATGGCTTCCAGAAGACAGTAGTAGGCAGGACATTCCAACAATAATGTCAGCCTTATAAAGAAGACAAATGAATGTGGTACTGAGGAAGGCAATAGACCCCGTTATTCCTGTGATGGGTTCCTAGGGAAGCCACAGACAATTTTGCGGTTCAAACAACAGACGTCACCCAAAAGTTGAGGAGTTCGCGTCAACTGAAGTGCACATTTAAGAATAATCAAAACATAAAACAGATGTCAATATCAAAATACTGAGTGTGTAGTCCCAAAATTAGGGTCAAACATGAAATATAAGTTGAACCAAAACATCCTTTTTTTTTTCTTTTTCAAATATTTTATTGCTTTTCCAAATAGGAAGAGGTTAGGAAAATCTAAGAAATTGCCAGTGTTGTGGTGGACTTACCACCACCTGGAGCTACATAGGAGTTCGCTGTCTGCCCTTTCATTCCAACTGGGGAAACTTTGACCATTTAATGCCTTACAAGAGCTGTAGTTAAATGAGTGTTGTTTTCATCTTTGGATGATGGGGATTCAGAAGACTTCTGGATTTGCTAAATCTAGACGTGAACTTCTGTGTGAGTCATTGTGTGTTTATATGGACAGACATGTTTCTTATTTTAAATTTGGTAAACAATGATAATATATTGATCATAATAAGAAATACCCACTACATGCAAATTGTACCCTTATTTTCTATTATGGCTCAAATGCTAAATTCACCATGCCCTCAACCACAAAAGATTTGGATGCCTTCAAAAAATAACGTTTTTTCTGATTAAAATAATCATGTATTTGGAAAAGTCTGACAGTGACCGGAGGGGTAGGGCTAGGGGGATAATGGTGGAAAGAAGGGGAAAGTACTAGTGAAAGAACACGTACAAGTGACACATAGACATGGACAGCAGGGCGGGGACTGACTGTGGAAGTGGGGGTCGGACTGGGCAGAGGAGGGCAAAGGAGGAAAAATTGGGACAACTGTAGTAGAACAACAATAAAATATTTGTTTAAAATAAAATAAAAATAAAAACTTTCAAACAGTACCAAGAGGACTGAAGAAGAAAGTAGAAATTGCCCCAAGTCCTATTAAATACAGATCACTAGTGTCCATAGGTGGCAAACATTTTCCTCAGACATGTTACTTGTTAGTGTTGGTTCATGTTTTTGTTCTAATCTCTGTGAGGGTGAGAACTTCTGCCTTGTTCTCTGCACCTTCCAACAATGCCTAGATGTCAGTCTGGCACATAGTGGGTATTCAAAATATTTTAAAATTTATGTCATATTTACATGCTTCTTTTCTTCCTTAATATATTGAAGACAGTTTTTCAAGTCAATAAATGTAAATCTACAACATAACTTTTAAATGACATGCATTTTATTGGATGTTAAATATTTAGTTTTGTTGCTTGTGACACACATGTGCATGTGTGTACATCATTATCATTTAGAATATATCCCTGTGGGTGAAGTTATTTGTTCAAAGGCTACACACATTAAAAAACCTAGCAAATATTACTAAACTGCTCCCCAGGAAGTATGTATGGATTTTCATTTGCATCAAATTGAAAAGAAGGTTCATTGCATCCCCTCCCCCATCTTCCTCTAACCTGGTAGTGACGTATCTTTGTCAATCTCGTGATTATAAATGTATTCAATGCTGGTTTAATTTGTATCAGTGTAATTATTTACAAGCATAAACCCATTTTTATATACTTATTGGTTCTTAATAGTCTAAATTTGTGCTTAGTTTCTCTACTACTTCCTAACATTGAGTAGTGAGCTGTTTCTCTTTTGGTCATTCATTAGACTAGCAACTGGTTTATCTGTTTTACTGGGTTTCCCAGCAATTAATTCTTGGATTTAGCACTTTCCTCATTTTTTTCCTGTTTTCTACTATATCCATCTCTATTTTACCATTATAAATTCCTCCCTTCTGTTTTCTTACTTATTTTTAGTTTTCCCTATATTTTTGATGAAATGCTCATCTTACTATTTCTACACTTTAATTTTAATAACAAATGTGTCTGAGTATGACTCTTCACCTTACTAGTTTTTGCTATAATCTAAATAACTTTGGGTGAAATATTCTCATTTTTCTCCCCTATGTTCTGCATTGTTGTTTAAATGTTCTTTTAAACATTAGAGATGAAGGTTCTTTAAAAATTTTTCTTTTGTTAGTCAGGAGGTTTGTTGTTGGTATTTTGTGTTGTTGCATATGATTAAAGAATGCAGTCTGTACTATTTTTACTTTTTGGAATTTTTTCAAAAGTAATTTAGAACATTTTTGATAACACTTCAATCTGACCAATTATACAATTTAAAGCCACTTTTGTCTTATCAATTTGTTTTCTGCTCGGCCCGACAAAGACTGGAGATACGCATAAAGTCCCCTCCCAATTAAGTTCCTTGACTTTTCTCCTAGGATCTCCAGCAGTTTTTATTTTGTGTATCTTGATGAGTTGGCGGTGATTTCTTTGGCTTCTATGTTTTGATAGATGGTTATCTTGTTCCTCTTCATGACCTCTCTGGAGTAGGAAAGTATGCAGTGGCTCATTTTATGATAGTGTCATCCTTTTATGTAAATGAGGGAGCTGAGAACCAGAAGTTCAAGTGACTTGTACTAGTGCCACGTCACCCAGCAAGTGAGTGGACAGAAGCCCATAGCCTTAACCTGTGGCTCACACTATTTTCTGGTATCTAATTCTATGAGAAATCTACCTGGTCTCTTTTCTGTTATTAAGTGAGTTGTCTATTGCACATATATGCTTGTAGAATTCTCTCTTGATTCTTTCAGAAAATAATTTTACTGAGTTTTTTCCTCAGCATGGTTGATGTTTATCTGTTTTTCCAGGATCTGTAAGTCCTTTCAGTGTATAGCCCCAGGTTTTCCCCATCTTCATATTTGTTTTATTGTAATAAAAATCTTACTTTTATTTATAATTACCAATTATCCATTTTCAGATATAAATATATATATTAAATTATTATAATATATGCTTAACATACAGAATATATTTTCAGATTTATATCATCTTTCCCTCCATATCTACCATTCTTCCTTTGAATGTTTTGAATTTATTTGTCATCGTTTGCTACATTTCATGTAATTTCCAAGACCTGTTTCCTACGGCTGTGATTCTGCTCATTGTTTGTTGGATGCACTTTCATGTTTTATAAAAAGCATTAGTTTTCTCCTCAATTTCTTTCCTAAACTCTGCTAAGCCCATATTCATCATGTCATTATATTTTCTTACTATATTTTGGCCATTTATTTCACCCAAAATAAATTTGCTTTCAAATTTATTTCAGAATTCAATACAGTTGTCATTCCTTTTTGTTCTCAAGTGAACCCTTCCCTCTCCCTCTTCCCCTTCTCCGTTGACCCCTGCCTCTTTATTCTAGATCTTGTTCGCCTGGGGGAAAGGAGGGACTGGGGAAATGAATAGTCAAGTAGAGACATGCCTTTTTCTCTTTTTTTCTCTCATTCTTTTTCCTTTGTTTTTTCTTTTTCTTGTTTATTTTGTAAAAAGCGGGTAGCCTGTCTTCCTGTTTGCCAGAACAATAATATTTACCTCAAATGTGTGAATTCTTTTCTTATAACATGAGATTTTGGGTGAGATATTGATAATCTCCAGCTTGCTGTGGGTAGTGTTGCCTCTGATTAATCTTTGGTTTTGTTAAAACTCCTACACCAGAAATCAGCTCAGTGGAGAGGAGATAGATTCCATCTCAAAGGGTGCAGTTCTTTCAGATTTCAAGGTTTCCCATCTGTGGTGTGAGCAGACTCCTTTACGGAGTGAGAATTTCAGAGAAGCCCTATAGCTAGCAAGCATTTATATACTTTGCTGTGACTACAGACATTTTCCTCCTTTTAATTGACCTCTTTCGCTACCAGGTCTTGGTTGCAATACTTGCTATTATTATTATTATTATTATTATTATTATTACTATTACTATTACTATTATTATTACTTACTTACTTGGCTCTTCCATCTACCAGGCTAGAGAAACTATTACCAAGTTTTTCTATCCCCCTAACTCCAGCTGTGTTACTTCAGAATGTTACTTATGGGGTAAAGAGAGGTGGTTCTCAAAGGCACATTGAGGAATGTACTCTGGGGTTTTCCCATGTCCCTGCTTCCAATCCTTCTCTAGTCTGACACATGGGTGGGTATTTTTTTATTATTTCCTTGCTTATTTCCAGCCACTCTGTTCATCCTTCCAGAAGGAAAGTCTGTTTTGATTTCCAGAATCTTCTTTATATTTAGTTCAAATAGTTTCATATCTAAATGATATTTCTGGATATTTAAACTGCCACCTTGGGACCATGTCTACTATTAGTGTTGATAATTTTTACTTTTTTTGATTGATTTTTGTTCAGCTTGGAAAGGGGAAGTTTTACAATTTCCCAGGCTTTCTGTACTTCGCACCCATGTTTTCTAGAATCTTCCTCCCCTTCTGTAACACTGAACTATTTCAACTTTTTAAGACGTTTATTCTTATCTGCCTCGTATTTGAGTAATGTGTGTATGTGAACAGTGCTGCTCAAACCAGCAATAGTTAAGGACAATTTTTTTTTAGTTTCCAATCCATTATAGGCCCTTAACTTTTTAAAAATATAATACAGATTGAATTTGTAGAAAATAAATGAAAAATAAGACATAAAATGTAAATTTGAATTTTTCTTACTAGCTTCAGCACATATGACATTACTTGCTGTCCAAGTTTCTAAATGCTTGCTTTTAGTTTTTCCACTTACTCATTGTGGCAGGTGACAAACAACCCACAGGCCAGGCACAGTCCATGATGCCCCCATTGAGTCTTCAGAGTAAGCACCTCAAGGGCAAGGTAAAGGTCTTGTTAACCTGTGTTTCCTCTTTAGTGCCTACCTAGCACTGTGTCCCCCAAAATAGCGTCTAACCAATAGCTGTTGAATGTATGCGTAACACAATGATACTCCAAGTAGCAAGTGTCTCTTGAGGTCAAAACTCTTAAGTTTATTCATGACTTTTATAACTTCCTTTTGCATTGAAAAGATGCAGGTGCTATTATTTGAATTTACAGCCTCGACCCAGAGAAGAATGGGTCTACACACAGGAGGCCTTTTTATCCATGCTGTTTTACTTGACCCAAGGTAGTTTCTCTCATATGCTATTTCATGTCTCTATAGGGAGTACAAAGCATGGTGTGAGAGACAAGGCAGGATATTAACCGGACCAGGGCCTGGGCCAGGTGTGAGCATTCTGTCTTCTGTCTGTCACTTTATTTATCATCCTTCTCTTGAGGACTTTTGGAGGACCCTCCCATTCCCAGTGACACAGACTGACTCTATGCTTGTAATAATGAAATGCTTATTGTTGATAATACTGTCCCGGAACTGAGAAATAATGATCAAGCCTATATATTCTGGCATATTTGTCTCCAGGGCACTGGTTTACCAATTTGGTAGCATAGCTGAGAGTCAAACATCATCAGTAGGGAAGTGACAATGAATGAGACAGACAGAGGGCCTCACTAACTGGCCAAAAGGAACCTGGCTCTAGAACCGAGTATCAGTGTTGTCCAGAGAACTGAACTGCCCCCGGGGATATGCAGAGATGGGTAAACAAGGGCCTGCTTGTTACAGGAGGGGAAGAAAAGCCCAAAGAAAGCTCCTGACGAGGTAAGGCAGCACGTGTGAAGTCCTGGCAGACCTGTACCTAAAGTGCCAGGGTGACGCAGAAGAAGGAAGGAGTAATTGTAGGGACAGAGGGCGACTCCCCAGGTTATTGAAATACATTATCCCCCTGAATGGTAGGTGTTTACTCTGAATATTTTATCTGTTGACCTCCCTTGACTATTGAAATCCTTGCATTGCCATCTCCAGTGACAAGCTCATTCTGCATGTACTTCTCTAATATTTCACATGAGTACATTTACAGTTTCCTCCTCTATAAAGTTGTCCAATGTTAACTTTCGGTCAGAGTTGTTGGTAGTGTATTCAATCAATAATTTACCCTTGCTTCTGGCTCTGTGGACTCTGATGTCCAGGGAAAGGTTGCCTGTCAGTTATGACAACTGCAAAGCATTGTGTTTAGCTCCTATAATACCAAGATAAAAAAAGGTAAAACCTTAAACAGGCAGAAGGGCGATTGAGCCCAAGGATAAAAAGTGACCAAATTGTCCAGAAATAGAACAGAAGAGCTGATTTGTTGATGGTTTTAAAATATTGTTATAGTTTTTCTTTCCTTTGAGACAGGAAAGGGACTTTACCTCATGAGAAGCTTCAGGTGGATCTTTCTAAATCTCTATAACTTGCAATATTGTTTAATAAATATTTGTTGGTTTAATGGATTAACCTGAAGAAGCCATTCTCATGTATGTCAATATTTCCCCCAGGGGACATTGGGTCTTTTGGACTCAATGAGCTTGGATTGTTTAGAATGATTTTGTGAGTGGGCACTAGGCTTAGGGAAAAGTGTAATCAGTGGGGAAACCTTGAAACTTATGAAAACAAACCTGGATTGAGAATCATCAGGGTAGCTTGCACTGTATTTTAGGTGTTGTTTCAGTACTAGGTTTCATTTCATAGCTGAACAAGAGTTACCACTCTGTAGACCAGTGGTTCTCACCCAGGGGAAATTTTGCTCCCCAGGGAACATTCAGTGATATGTGGAGACATTTTGGTCATCACCACGGGGAGGGGAAGGTGATACTACTGGCATCTAGTGGGTGAAAGCCAGGGTACTGCCAAACATCCTGCAACTCACAGGACAGCCCTGTGACAAACCATTATCTGGCAGCCTGAGGAACTCTGCTCTAGATAGATTTGCAAACTTAAGTAGCAACTCTAGGGTAGTTATTCCTAAAGGCTTTCCTCTGAAAGAAAACTTGACAACTATCATTTCAAAGACCCTGTGGACTTAATTCGCTAGGTAGTCAGATGACTCCTGGGCTTTCAAACTACTTCTTAGTTGCTATGCTTGCAGATTTGCCAGCCCAGACCATAGGTTCCTCCTCCATATACAAAGCAGGCTCAGGCCCAGCACTTTATGTCCCCTGCCTTAATGGTGCTAACTGCTTAGATGGTGCCACATCTTGGGCGTTGTCACAACATAAAGCACTTGAGATCAGTGCAATGATGAGGTCTGTGATGTGATTGGAGGTAAGGCAGACAGAGTATGAGAAGCATGTCAACTTCACCAACACACAATGCTTGGCTCATCTCCCCACTTGCCTGCTGCCTATTGACATGTGATTCCTGCACAGAGATTTTATTGCCCTACTGCTGATACTTCTCTCTTGCCAACTTGCAGAGAGAGTACCGGGCTCAGGAGACCAGTTGGACAAGGACCCTTGGAACTAGAAGGTGACTTTCGTAATGTGACTGAGGCTCTCTACATCCGTTTCTGGTGTGTGCTTCAATTCTGCCCTGATTAAACCGGTTCACAACCCAGCTAGCAAAAGAAGGCTTTTAACTTCACTTGTCGCTGTTCTGAGCAATGACAAAGATGCCACCAAGACAAGTTTGCTTGTATATCAGTAGCATAGCACTTGGATGATGCAAGGGCACCCTAGGAGGGAAGCACTCTTCAGTTTACATCCTGGACCTGTGAGAGATGGAGAGCCTTTCGGCAGCCTGGTTCAGTAAACACTCATGAGCTTGGTGGGAATTCGCACATCCAGCCCAGCTGGCAGAATGAAGCACTGCAGAATGCAGAGCACGGGAGGGGAATCTGGCTCAGCCTGAGGCAGCAGGAGCAGGTGGGAGAAGAGTTACCTGCAAAGAGCCTGAGGAGACTCAAGGGATGAAAGGGAGCAGAGAAGCCTGCAATGGTAATAAAGCTCAGGAACCATTAGATGAGAAGGCATTTTGTCGTTGACAGGGAAGAGTGAAAAGCCCTCATTAGCTCTCTTCATCTTTTTGTCTTGAGTATTTGTCCCTTTCCTCCTTCCCTTTCCCCCTCCCCTTAGCTTCACCTTCTCATCTTTCTTCTTGTTGGCTACTAGTTCTCAGAATTATAGGTAACATCTGCCCTTAGCAAGATCCATACCTCTTCTTTTCAAATTCTCAGTAATGAAAATGCTGTGGACTTATATTCTAGATCATCAAACTTACAGTATATGTAAAATAAAAACTCAATCCAGTGAAATAATTATCCACCAGACAAAACAGCTTCTCCATTGGGGACTTTATAATTGAGCAGAGGAGAAAGACAATTACATTAATATTATTATCAACATTGCAACAGGAATGAAGTGCCTATCATGAACTAGGCTCTAAAGGTGACGTTTTGTAGACATTACCTTTAATTTTCACACCACTTTTCAAGAAGAGCTTGATTACTTCTCTTTTAATAATGAGTTACTGAGGCTGGGATATTAGGGGTAAGAACAAACTAAAGAGACTTTAACCCAGAAATGTAATGGAATGGAATATTTGATTGGTAATAGAAATCACTCTTAAGATAAAAATTTTGATATATTTATTTAAAGCTTTAAGGGTGATTGTCATAAAGAGAAAAATCTGATAATAATTAAGATATACTTACAACCCCATAAATCACATATTTTGCATGTAAAAGCTGGTATATCTCATCCATCTCATTTCTTTAAAAACTACATTATAATCCATGATGGGAAAGGAGACAGGAGATAAGAGTTGTAAAACAAAAGATCCAAAGATTACACCAACCATGGCAGATGGATGAATTTCTTCCTGTGGAATTTTCCAAAATAACCAAGTGATCTTGGGTCCCATAGCCAGGGTTTGCCCTTGAAATTAGACTTGGAGACGTTGGCAACTTCTTACATAGTCTATATCAGCTATTCCTGTTGCTCTATACATTTCTATTATTAATTGTTATTAACTGTATGATTTGGAGAATGTTACTTAATTTTCTGAGCCTTGTTTCCTTATTTGAAAGAAATATATATTTATTGATATGATCATATGAAATTCTCCCCAGTTTGTGGAACCAGAACTCATTCCTTTTGTGTGTTTGTTCATTTTTGCCTCCCTCATATTTTCTGTCACCCTCAAATCCCCATCTCGCCTGGGGCAGTGGCTTGCACAGAACAGACAGGAGAACTGCTCACTGAATCAAAATGCTGTGTTGATCAAGTCTTGGGTCAACTGCCTGCATTTTTCCGTTGGCATCGTTACATTAGCACTCCCTGCAAAATCAAGCGAGGGAAGGATCATTTCCAAAGAAAAGACCAACCTTTTCATTTCTAATTTCCTTCCCTTTGGGTGTCAAATGGAAACTGGGCAAGATATAATCATTCAATTTACTTCTGCAACAGCCCTATATTTCATCTTCATCCTGAACTGCAGCTACGGTCTGTAAAATTTCTTCTTTGAGTGAAATAATTTTCATCTTGCTTCCCAGTGATTATAATGAACTATTGACCATCTGTTTGTTCCTTGAAAGTCAAGTTAGCTGGTTTGGGTGACTCTTATCTAATCATGAACCAGAAGATTTGTTTAAACATGGCATTTCCCATGGAAATACTTTATTTTGGATATTTCAGCGCCTCGTCTGAGTGATTGAAGAATTGTTCTTTTGATCAACAGCAGTGCTCATAGAAACTATTTTAGTGGAAAAATTATATCTACAAACATTTATTGAGAAATATATTGCATAAAATGTGGAGTATTAAGACAAATGCAAAGATAAATACCACATTCTAATGAGGGAGACATAACCCTTGTCCTCAAGTAGCTAATCAAGTACAAAGCAAGAAATGCTGACATTTAACTAACTAGAAACATTCTCTTGTTGTTTATGTTCAGCTTTGGGTTAGGAATTTATGGCATCTTACAAAGAAACATACAATACTGGGGGTGGGGGAGAAAACATGAATAAAAAAGATCAGGGAAATGGAAAGCAAGGTCAACTAGAGCCAACATTGAGGCCAGTTCACAAAATACACCCCTCCTTGGAAACTATAGGAAAGCAAGATCCATCTCTGATATGTGCACAAAGATACCATCAGTGAATAGCACAGAACTTGGCACAGTAGAAATTCAAACAGCAAAGGATGCAATAGGTACGTCTTCCATTGTAGGCTTTTGTAGCACCTCTACTAACTACATCAAAACCACATTTGGAGAACCCAAATCTGGAGGCCACCTTTTCTGGACCAGGCTACGGTTGAAAAGCTGGGAAGCTGGAGACCCTACTGCCATATCTTTCCATCTGGAATGATTGTGTTCTCTTTGAAGAAAGGGGATGAGGGAATATATATTATAGTTTTATTTCACTAGTCTGGAGGCTAAGGCTTTTCTAAAGCATTTCTCTTGAATTGCATCATTGTTACGTTTATTATGATAGGTAGGGCTTTTCTCCCCATGTTTATGGTTTTCATCTTTCTAGCTGAAGGCACGTAAAGAGCAGGAAACAGATATTCTTCATCTTTGCAAATTTCCCTGTTTATTGAGCATATAGCACAATACTTTGAATGTAGTGGGCACTTACTAATTATTTCAATACTTTTTAAATTTTCATTTTATTGGACATTAACAAATGCTACTCAGTTTGAGATGGGGCTCTGTCCTGCAAACACCAATACATAAATGAGTCTTCGAAGCTTCAAAGCCTCATTTATGTATTGACAGCTAACAGGGTTCAGAAAACCAGTGTGAAGAAAAGGTATGTCAGTGTGCATGTGTATGTATGTCTGATCATTTCATCAACCAGAGTTCATTCTTGGGTGAAATGATCCTAGACATTTGTGATACCAAATTTGGAGCATGGGTAGAGGAAATTAAGACAATGGTTCAGGAGGAAAGGGTGTGTGATGTAAAATGCAAGGATTAAGAGTGATGGAAGGTTGGATGCAGTTTTTGATGGAGAACATGAATGCAGAGAGAGAGAGAGGGGGGCGGAGAGAGAGAGAGAGAGATTTCAAGCAGCCATTGAATAAAAAATGATTAGAAGAAGAAAGGTAATTTTCAAACTAATAGCATGTATTTTAAAGTAGATCTTTAAAAAATGGTCTTTAAGGAGACAAGGAAATTTAGACATATGTTTTAAAAATTGTTAATAATTTTGGTTTCTGCAGCATGTTTGCTTGAACAAGAAATCACGCTAAGGCTGGATTGCATGTTACCAGGGAACTATTCAGGTTACAGAAAGTGATGAATTTTACTTCAAAACACGTACTCTTGGTTACACCAATCATAATTACTTACTTAATGAGTTAGGAAATTATAGCCAGGAAGGAGCAGAACAGAGTAAAACTCTTCACACATTAATTTTTTTTAAGTAACTTGGAAGCCTAAAAAGTAATAAATTTTATTAGTCAATTCAAGGAGCAATAAGATAGTATTTTTACCTAATGAATTAGCAAATACTTTAGAAAATATCAAAACATATGAAGTGAATATTAAGTTTTTAACAACCAACCCCCACAAAAGTTAAAAACCCATACATTACTAGTGGGATTGCAAACTTAACCCGAGCTCCTGGAAAATCATATGGCAATGCCTATCGAGAGCCTTAAAACTATTCTACCCTTTGATGAAATAATTACTCTAAAACAAAAGCAATCAAAATGGAGTCAGAATAAAGAATATTATATACCCATTAAAATCAGATTTTAATGAATAGGGAAAAAGGTAAATATATATATATTTACTAATTTACTTTACTAATAAATATATAGACATATATATATAATGACCTCAATTTTATAAACAATACAGGGGTAGGCAAAAGTAGGTTTACAGTTGTGAATAAATAAAACACAGAGTTTATTCTTGTATTATTTATTTAATAATTTTTGTATTATTTATTTGTATTTTTTTCTTCTTCTTATGTTATTATTTCACATCCATACTTATGATTTATCTTTTAGGTAATGATGGTGGTTAATTACCTATGTTTGCCTACCCCTATATACACAGTTGGCCCTGAACAACACAGGTTTGAACTGCGTGGATTCACTTAGATGTGAGTTTTTTTCATTCAATACCTGCACTGTTTCTGATCTGTGGTTGGGAATCTGAGGATGCAGAATGTCGCCTATATGCATTAATCTATGGGACCTGCCATCTGTGATTTTGGTGTTTGCAACATGCTGGTCCTGGAACCAATCCCCTGCAGGTACTTTGGGACAACTAACTTTGGGGGAATCAAAAATTATGCATGGACTTTCAACTGTGCGAGGCGTGAGTACCTAACCCCCATGCTGTTTGATGGTCAACTGTACATTCATACATTCACTTAGACAAAAAGGTAGGAGAAAATGCTCCAAATGTCAGGTTTTATTGAACTGTTAGAATTATGGGTGAGAATTTCCCTGTCTTTTAAAACAAAATTTGCATGGGTGGATATGGCTTTAATAATGTGGCAAAAATAAACATATTGGGGGAAAAATATAGTTTATAACCTAAGCCAGTCTCATTCGCCTTGCCTAACAAAGGATCCTGTTGAATTATCTACCAAAAATACTTGACATGCGGGCTTATCAAATAGATTTGTCACTAATTCTTCAAAGGAGGAAATTCTGTTTCAGATTCATCCTTAGACAAAAGCAGCTAATTTGATTTTTATCAGTCATCAGTAAAGACCTTCCATTCAATAATTTATGCATTTTTTAGCTCCATCCCTGTAGAGCAAGATTCAGTACTTAATGGAAATCATCACACCATAGACTGCTAGAGCTCATCTGACACACTGGCTTTGGGAAGCCTCAAGCCTGAAGTATTGAATGACCACCCAGGGCATGTTCATTTGATCTGACAGTAATGGGAGGAACGCAGAGGTGAAACCAAGGCAAGAAATTACTATGTGGCTGGGAGAGAGGGCCCAAAGAAAAGATGCAAGGACTTGAATGGCAAATGCAGATGCAAAGATGATTCTCCAGTGGATGTCCACGGATGGGATATTTAAAAAAGAGATTAACTAATTGTCAGCACCAAAGTACTTTTCATTGCTGCAAGACATTCTCAGATCAGCTTCCTTCTCCCTGGCATCTGCTGTCTGGACAAGCCCTAGCAGATCTGTTTCTCATTACCAGTCTAACTGAGCTCCCCGCTTATCTAAAATCATACCTGTGCTCACTCTTCTGCACCTCTTCGCTCCGCTTTCTTTCTGTTGCTGGCATTCAAACCAAATCGAATTTGTTCATTGTTAAAGGCCTTTTCAACACTAGATTTCTCAGGAGGCTCTGACACTTGGTGTTTATTCCCCTGACAAGTAGGTTGTGAGGATGAATCGGATGTGGCTTGTCAGGCACTTTGAAAACAAATCTCCTGGCAATGAGGGAGTTGCTGTGAATGGTGTTCCCAGCTTTGCTTCAGGACCCAGCATGATTCTGAGACAGATAGTGAAACGAGGACCCATGTTCTTTCTCAGGTCTGTTTGTGGGAGTAATAACAGTAAACACACCGTGGGGATACCTTTAGAAGTACAGGGCTACGGGAAGTCAGGCAATGGTTTGTATTAAGAGAGATTTGTGAGTTGCTCGGATAAAATACAGATGCTGGAATAAAACCTTTCTACAGAAATGGTAGAGGGAAAGGTTTGTTAGAGTCCTTCATGAGTCATTTCTTGGGTTCTTCAACAGTCAGCTTTTCATTCTTTTACCAGGGAGAATGAAACGATAGGTGAGGATACGAACTTCCAGTTAGAAGAAGTAGTTCTGGGGATCTAATGCACGGCATCCTGATGATGATGGCTAACAATACTGTGTTATATATACTTGAAAGTGGTTGAGAGAGTAAATCTGAAATGTTCTCACCACTGAAAAGAGATGGTAATTATGTGACACGATGACTGTGTGAGCTTACATTGTGGTGGTAATCATTTTGATATACGTATATATAATATATATAATAAAAGTACATCAAATTAACATGTTCTAGGTGTTAAACTTAATATTATAGGTCAATTACATCTCAATAAAGCTGGAAACAAAGTTTAAAGTGAAGAAGGTGAAATCCAGTGTTCCATGGCTTTTGTTTAGCTGGGAGAGGCAGACTGCGCAGGCTGCAACAGCATGAACAGCCCTCCCTTCTCCAATACCTCTGCCAGGAGTCATGCTGCATGCAAAACAATATGAATAAAAAATCAGCCCAACAGGTAGAGATAAAAAAAAAAGGACATTTTTTATGATAGAAATTCTCAAATTTCAGACATCTTTCAGGTGTTTCTGAAATTGACAGTCCCTCTTGGTTCCTTTCATCTTGGCCACTGATGCACACGGGCCACCGCTGCATCGGTGGTCCAGCAACATCAGTCTGCGCTCATGTCCGCTCACTACAGCTTCATCCAGGGAGGCCAGCCCAGGGCACACGGTATCAGCATACCATGTCCTATTCATTCAGTCATCATTCATCCATTTGCTTTTTGTTTGGATAGGAGTCAAGGGATGAGGGGTATCACCTTATTCATAATTATTTTTAAAACTTTACCTATGCCATGGATTTGGGCCAGGTACATATATGGTTTGGGTTCCCTGGTGAGCTCGCCTTCCTGTCCATGTTACTCCACCATAGTTCTGGGGCCACTGCCATGAATGCGTAGCATTCGCCCACTTATATAGCATCTCAGACCCTTTCTCTGGCTTTAGAGTGCCTCTCAGTCAGTGGTGGCTTGCTGAACATGGTCTGAAGTGGGGCCCAGGGATCTAGATGTTACTTTTGTGGGTGATCCTGCTGCAGGCAGTTTCTTTAATTAACTGCAACATTGGCGTAGTGGTTAGGGAAGTGGTTTTAAAGTCAAAGAACAGGGGATTCAAATTTTCCACTAACCTTACCGTTCTATTCTGAGAGCATTTCTCACACTTATGTCTTTGGTGCTGTTACCCTACTCATCCCTCAAAGGCATTTTTCTGCAATCACCATGCTCCTCAACCCCCAGGAATAATTCATGGTCTTTCCTCCCATCTGCATGTGAGCATTTTTTAACACAGACTGTGCCCTATTCCCCTTTTCTATTATCAGTGTAGCATTTGAGATTTCTTACATTAAATGTGAGGTAACAGGATCCCAAAGACCTGAATTCAAAACCCAGCTCCTCAGCTTTCTAGCCTGTGATGCGGGCAAGTTTCATAACCCCTTTAAACCTACTTGTCTGCAAAATGAAGGTTACAGCATTATTTATTTCATAGGGTTGTAGTGAAGTATAAAAGAGTTAGTGCATGCTAATACTTGTTGAATGGATAAAAGTTTGGCACAATGAAGACTCAATATGCTAACTAACCGCTGTCGATATTCTAGTTTAATTCAATAGGTGCATATTCAACTTTTACTATGCTTATTATTGCTTCTGAATCTCCCATTAGGGGAATTTTTCATTTTCTTCCCAGACAGAAGTGTTTTTAGCCTACATTAACATTTCCTCTTTGCCTTAATGTCTCCCTTTTGGATCATTGTAAGTTGTTTCCATCTTCTCTTACAGCTTTTCCTTTAAACTATTTTGCTAGTATTTTTTGCTTTTTTTTTTTTTGTTCCAATTCTGCATATCCCAATTCTTGCCACAGGTGCTGGAAAGAGAACAGCACCCTTTAGTGAGCAAGCGACTGTGACACGTACAAGGTCCATGCTTTGCCTTCAATTAAAAGGCACTCAGCTAGGGCCTCTTTCCAATCGGGAGGTAAATCAGCCACATTTCTGGGTGAGAAACAATTAGTTCCACTTACATTTTAGTTGAATTTTTACTCCCTTAGGTTCCTGTGTTGTCTGCCACTTTCTTTTTTGTTATCTGTGCTTATGTCATTTTTTCCCCTTTACCTTCTCTATTGATTTAAATTAAGCTTGGTTGGTATTTCTTTGAAAAGAAAACACAAGCTTGCTGGGTTGGGAGGTTTTTCCAAGGCCTCACTGCTCTAGTAAAATCCTATATACGTAGGTCTTGCAAACCAACATTATTTGTGCTGTACAAACACCACGTGCATGTTCTAAGACATGAGCCCTCTGTATAAGATCCATTCACACATGCAAAACCAGCTGACATGTCAGCACTTCCATAGAGTGCAAACAAAAGGATCCTGGTTCAGAAAGGTCAGGGCTTTTCACTGGGGCTGGTGCACGGCTAACCTTGACCTTCATCCCCAACATGAACAATTTGATGGTGGGTATTCCAATTTTATCCATTCTTATGTATAGTCCACTCCCAAGGATGTACCTCAAATTTTGAATTCCCTCAGTGGAACAGGTATTAGTTTTCTACTATTATGGGATAATATAATCACAAATTTAACAGCTTAATAAAAGGACACGTTTATTCTCTTACAGTTTCTGTGTGTCAGGGGTTTAGGTATGGCTTAGTTAGATCCTTTACATAGAGTCTCACAAGGCTTCAAAGTTTTGGCTGGGTTGTGGTCTCATCTGGGACTTGACTGGGTATGGATTCAGCTTAAGCTCACTTAGGTTGTTGGCAGGATTCAGGCCCATGCAATTGTAGGACTGAGGGCTTCTTATTGGCTGTCAGCCAAGAATATCATCAGCTCCTAGAGGCTACCCCATCGTTCCTTTGCCATATGGGGTTCCTCAACATGGCATCTTAGTTATTCATAAATGACCAGAGAGAGAGAGAGAGAGAGAGAGAAAGAGAGAAAAGGAATGAGCTGTGTGGTAACAGAGCAGGGGAGGTGTCTTAGGGAACAAAGGCAAGGTCATTTTCTCCAATATGAGATCCTAGTCCAGGAGGAACTTTGAGGATTTACCCCATACTGTCCAATGTGTATATCTGCTTTACAGATAAAAAGACAACAGTGCCTGGCATTCAAGGCTTTTGTGATAACTAAATCAACCAGGTAGACGTAAGCTATGTAATACATCTTAAGGGTATGATATATTTCCCAAGGGAACAAAATTTATCCAATTTTTAAAGACTTCTGTGAGAAGCAAGGAATATTTTGTTTCATAAGAATGTAGTAATTCAGCTCCATTTTTTTTGTAATGGAGTCAAGTATTCAAGAGAAAGTTTCAGTTCTCTTGATAACCGTCTCCAATCCTGGCCCTTCTACAGATGTGAACATTGTGGTCAGTGAGTTATGTAGGTTTTTTAAACTTTTAATATTTTGTACAATTTATTTACAGATTACTATAAATGGACTTAAGAAATATTTGTAAACTAAGTTTGGAAAAGTAAACTAGATCAATACCTAGATATGTTTTCCCATGCTTTGAAGTCTGAGTTAATTAATTTAACTAATTAACCTTTAAATTGATCTTAGGTTTCTTATGTTAAAATAGTATACTTTGTCCACTAATAAAATATTAATTTAAGAATCCTTGTGAATTTTCCATGGGGTCCATCCTAAGGAAATGGGTGAAGGAGAGCAAAATGTATAAATTAACATATGTAAAATAAGTCACGGGATATAATATACTACAATTATTTAAACTATAGTTAATAATACCATATTGCATTTTTGAAAGTTGCTAAGAGAGTAGATCTTAGAAGTTCTCATCATAAGAAAAAAATTTTTTCTATGTATAGGGATGGATGCTAACCAGATTTATTGTGGTGATCATTTTACAATGTCTACAAATATCAAATTATTTTATCACACATCTAAAACTAGTGTATGTCAATTGTACATCAAAAAAAGAAAGATGTTTATAAAGTGAAAAAAAAGCACTAATTTAAGAATCCTCGTGAATTTCTGGGGGCCTATCCTCAGGATAGCACTCTCATACACACATGAAAAAGAGTTACCTATGTTAACTATCTTAATCTTGGTAATTATTCTGCAATGTATATGTATGTCAAATCATTATATTGTACATTTTAAATATATACAATTATATTTGTCAATTTTTTCTAAATAAAGTTTAAAATAATCACATACTTCTATTCCTTTGTTTTTTCTAGTTTTAGATATTCTTGATTGAACTTGTAGAATAGATGGAGATTTAGTTCTCCTTCCCAACTTACCCCATCCTATGCATATGTATCTCTTCTTTCCATCTTCCATATATATATATATATATATATGCTAATATAATATATATAATTAAATACATTTTATTATTGTTGTAAAGTGCTATTCATTGATAACATGCATAATGTACTATGATTATATGCTTTTTTTCTATAGAACTCTTTGTTTTTCTTGGAAGTCATAATTGCCTCATTTTTCCTATCATTTGTTTTCTATCTACCTAATAATCATTCATCTACAATGTCTCCAAGAAAACTATTTGCCTTTCTTAACATGGCCATGCACATCAACAATGATAAATTGATATCTAACCCTCCAGAGCTGCTTTTAGAAAACCAATGCCATTCTGACCCCTGATCCTTTACACAAGACTCATTTTTCTGACCACAGGATTTAGGATGTTTTCTTTATTGTGGTGTTCTCAAACTTCATGATAACGTTCCTAGTTGTGAATCATTTCGTAGTCATTTTTCTGGACACTAGATCCCTCTCAATTTGAAAGCTTATCATACAGATCTAAGAAATTTTTCTTATTATTGCTTTGAAAAATATCTCCTTTCATTTCACTCATCAACATGCCTTTAGAGTTTTTTATTTAGTTCGTTGGTTTGATTTAGCTTTGTTTTTACTCTTACAGAAATGCTACAATGAACACTCATTGAGATACTTTCTTGTGCTCATTTGTAAATTCCTCTGTAAGGTAAATACTATACAATAAATACTGAGATGCAAAGCTGAATTTCTACACATGGGATATGCATGCTTCCAGTATTGAAAAAAATTTGCAACATCATTGGGTTTTATTCAGTGCTTACAATACTTCCATATCCCAGTGTCACATTTGCTTTTCATAATGCTCACGACTTCATGATTGACACCCTCCCCAAGCCAGTTTCTGGCTATCTCCTGGGAAGGAAGGAGCATGCAGAGCCAGGCCATAGTCCCAGCTCCACCTCTCCCTGGTTGCAAGACTCTCAACATGATGCTCTCTGAATTTCAGTTTCACCATGTGTCAAATGGGAATAACAGCTAAGACCAAACCATTGATTTAATGAGAGATCACTTCCCAGTACTCTGAAAGGATCTAATGAGATGCATTTAACACAGTACCTAGCACACACAAGATATTAAGAAATATTAACTCCTTCTCCTTTATTATCAATTTTATGCATTTAATGAAATTAGCATATGTGGTCAGAGATGCACTTAAACCCACACCATAACTATAACTGGGATTTGCCATGATCCCAACCAGACCCAAGGCTACATGTCAAAATCCAGCTATTCTTGAAGGCCATCTAGGACCTGCTCCAAGCCCCATCCCAACAAACAGAGCCTGGACCAGCCCCTTTAGAACGAATATCCCACTTTGTATGTCCTAGCACTTTCCTATCTCTTGATCAGGTCTGGGACTGTTCCCCTTCTAGCCTGATGGAGCTCTGTATATTTTAGATCCATAACAGGGCCACACGGTGAGGGAGAAAAGCTTCTATTTCATAATTCCTTTTTCTGTTTCCTTATCCAATTCATTTTTATGAAGATGCATGGCAAAAAGTGACAATAAGCTAAATGATTATTGTTTATTTGATTACATCAAACTCAGATATAATGATTTCTGGAGCACATGATATTTTGAGCCTGGCTGTGTAAAGGTAAGTGCCCCTTACTTCCCCTTCCCATTCCTTTCTCTCTTGCTTTCCCTCATTATCATAATGTGGGGCGTGCAGCCCCTCCTTTGCCTCCAGCTTTGTGTCACATGCCACTGGCAGGGAACAAAGTGAAGAGAGTATGGTGGCATCTTGCCTGTTTACTAGTCACATCTCCACATCTTTCCCTTGACCCTGCCCTGCCAGAATGTCCACCTGGAGCCTGGCAAGGAGGCCAGGGCCCCATGTTACAATTTCCATTAGTGACCACTACTTGTCCTCACGCCGAAGGGGTCCGCTTGACATAAATAGGTCAAAGCAGAGTAATTCCTGGACGAGCTCTAGGCAGTCACTGGTCCAGGACACATGGTGCGGATGGTGCAGAGCGACAGTTGGGAACTACCTCGATTATACCCTGCTTCCCAGAATGTCTGTTTGTCTGTGTTTCTTGGCCTAATTAACCCAGTGGGATGACCTTATTGTTTCTATTGGGTATTTCAGAAAATAGTTGATAAAAAAACTTTTTAAATAAAGCTGAGTCCCAGTCTAATGTCCTGAAAGACCTGGAATACGTAATTCATCATTTGGGAAAAACTTGTTGAGTATCTACTCGTGTAGATACTATGTGCCAGGCATTGCACGTGAGGTTGGGAACCCCTTGTCCATGGTACATGCCCTTCCCCGGCTCTCTTTGTCAACTCCTACTGTCATGCCTACTTCTACTGCAATGGTAAAGATTTAAATTCTAGTGTATAAAATAAAAGTTATCATTTGTTGAACATTTATAATATTCCAGACATTATGCCAATAACTTAACATCCATTATTTCATTTAATCCTCATTTAAGCCCCTTGAGATAGGTATTTTCATTATCTCCACTTGAACCAATGCAGAATTTGGGGTGTAGAGAGGTCAAATAACTTGCCCACAAACAGGTAGGAAGTGATGATACCAGGTTGATGTCCACGAAATCTGTCTTCACTTATGCCTGTAATGAACATGTGACTCTCCAGCCTCATAAACACCCAGTATCAGAAATCCCATTTCTCTTCAACACTGAAATTATAAGAATCCTACTTAACCTTAGTGGTTCTCATCTTTTTTCCAGCTTCCCTCAGAATCCTTATTTACTTCTTTCACACAGAAGCCAGCTTTGCTCACATGGCCTTTCCTCCCATCTTGGCTACTGCCTACCTCCAAATGTGAATCCAGTCTTACCGCACATTTCCCTGACATGCAGCTCAGGCCAGACCATTGATTTAACAAGGGATTACGAAAGCCTTTGGAAAACAGAAGATTAACATGCACACAACAGAACCCCTCCACAGACTTCCCACAGCACCTCCCTCGCTGACCTCCTACAAGCCACCCTGCTGAAGGGGTCAGCTCGACTCAGCTGTTGGGAGACTCTGAGCAGGCACCTCCGTCCTGGGACCCCATTCTGCTAAAACCCATAGAAAACAAACCAACCACAAAATCTTCCCCTAAAAGGACGCATAATCTGCATCTATGTCTCCATCCCCAAAGAAGGTTTTACACTATTATGCAGAACCTTGTGGTCTGCAAACATCCCACATCACAAAAGGGTCTCAGTTTCTTTTTGCAGAAACCAAGTGCCCTTTCAACAATTGTTCACGCCCCCCCTCCACCTCAGCAGCTGCCCACAAACTTAAATGAATTTAAACCTGCTATGTTCAGATTAACAAGGATCCAACAGGAAGCCTGAAAAAGCCCATTTTCCTCATTTCTAGCCATAATGCTTAAAAAAAATCAGGGCTCAATTGCAGTCAGGATGGCCCATTTTACCTTCATGAGGTGTTTCTCAGTTGTAAAAACCATTTCTTATCTGTTGCCTCCTCGTACCTGAGAGATTAGCTGTCACACTTGTGGGCAACATTCTGAATCTTCTCATGTCCCTATGCCACATTCATACTAAGTACAGAGTAAGGTCCGGGCCTGATTGTGAGCCTGTTTTCTTAGGTTTGTTTGTTTGTTTTTGGGAGTTTTTTTTTTCTTTGTTTTTTGTTTTTTGCCCCTAGACCTTTCTTCCGTCCTTGTCCCACCATCTCTTCACTAACACAGGGTATTTGACTGAGTTTGGGTATCTCACAGGGAATCTTATTCTTAAAAACCATGACACCTCTTTCTATAGGATTTTTAGGAACTGGTGAATATTCTTTTGCTAATAAACTTGTAGACTACAACTGGTTCTGTGCAGGTGTGCAGTTTTAAACAATGAACTAACAGGCAATTCAAAATGGGCTTAAACCAAATCTCACATAAGCAAGCATAGTTTTATTCTACTGTTTGTCCTTTCTGCTTTGCGTAGAGCAAGAAGACATTCAGAGTCTCGAGGCCAGGGTGGCTCCATATATCACCCTCACACAATAACATAAGATAGGGTTGCGCCTAGAAATCACTCTGATTTCTCTTCAACCTTTACCTTGCTTTCAGAGAAAATGGGAGGGGGGAAATAAACCATTATCGATTCACTGATCTGCTTCAAGACATGTAGTCAGAAAGTCCAGGCTCATCTCATTGCCATGTGTAGGACACAATTTAATCTGAAGCATAATATTAAATGTGATAAAGTGGCACTTGTGAGCCCATCCGTTCATGAGGAAAGACATCCTGGAGATACACCCCCAGAAAGTGCATAAATTCTCTCAGCACAAAAGTAATAGAAAACATATTATAAAGATCTTATTTCTCTCTCCCTCCACAAGGATCTAGCATTGAAAACAAACAAAAAACAAAAACAAAGAAACAGAAACAAACCTAGCAATAGTTCACTTGATACTCCTGGATTCATTTATCCATGGGACAGCTTAAGGAGAGGGTCAGTCTTGCTTGGTAATTCATATACAGGCTACTGTATTTAATCATCATTGTGAATCCAGCCTTAATGCACCCGTCCATCACCATGGAGCCTGTCACGTTGTCTAACAGCCTTGGATAGTCCCAGGTCATAGGGCACCTCATTTCTAATTTTTACATTATCCTCCCATGGCATAGGAAAAGTATCTATAGTCTATAGGAATTAGCAGCCTAATGGAAAGAATCTCCGAAGTATGTGTGTATGTGTGTGTATGAATGAAAACGGTTCTCTCCATCCAACAGCATAACATCTTGGTATAATGTTACTCATGTAGGAAAACAGGAAAGAAATTAATGGATGAATTTATTATCACAGTTATTATCAAGTAACCACAGGCCCAGGTCTGGTTTCACGAGCAGCACTAAATCCATACTTGGCAGGGTTTCATCACCAGTGGGAAATCTGACAAGCAGGCAGAGAAACCAATAGGATTTAAAAATGTTTTTTGAATTACCCTTTCAATATTCAAAAGCCAGTTTATCTAAAACATGGCAAATCTTCTGTGCATGACTTATTTCCCATACACGTGGTCACTTAACAAAGTATGCTCTAAATTTGCTGACCTTTAATAAAGAAAAATCATCGGGGGAATAGAAATGAGCTCCCCTTTATAAATCCATTCCTAGGTTTCTGCTGGCCTGGAATCAACTGGGTGGTTCTCACATTTACATGCGATTGTATATGAGGGCTTCTAATCAAGGAAACAAATCAAAGAAGGAAGTCATATATCTGCATGGAGAGAGACTTGAATTAGCATAAAGCTATATTGGTTAGAAAAGGAAAAGACATTTTTCCTAATTTTCTTTTGCCGTCATTATGTGTGTGTGTGTGTGTGTGTGTGTGTGTATTTTTTTTTTACCCCCAGTGAAGTTTGTCTGAAAGATCTTCTTACATATTAAGAGAATCCAATGGGAACTTCATCTGGCTGGAATGCTTGATGGCGTTTTGATAATAAAACCATTTCTATGGCTGCATTTTGTGCTTCATGTTGAGTCTTCAAACTTATAGCAAGCTAAGGAACCTAAAGAAATAACTTCTGCGCTGGTAAAACTCAATGACCAAAGAGTCTCTCAAAGGGCTCAAAGCTTGAAATTTACAGGATACATTTGCATTATTTGTTTATTTGAGTTTCATGCGACTCCTCTGATGTAGATGGCACAGAATTGTTCTCCATGTTTTACAAGGGTTGGAAACTAGCCGACAGGGTGAGTTGCTTGCTCCAGACCAACTCTACTGCTGGTGACAGAATCACAGTTGGAAATGAGGTCTCTCATCACAGACGTTTCACACACACAGCGGAGGCCTTTGCAATCCAGCAAGAAGGAGCCGCCATGGTACCTCCAATTCACCTTGGTATCCTCAGCTTTTATTCTAGATTAGGTGCTCAGAAAACAATTGTTAAATAAACGGAGGTCCCAGCAAATTGCAGAGGACAATAAAACAGCTAGGGCCCTTGCTTACCACATCCTGCGTCCTCTCCTCCTACTTCAGCCTCACCCATCACCAATCACATGGCTGGTTTAAGGAAAGCACAGCAGCCTGAAATATTGTGGGTTTTGTTGTGAGACACGGGTCTGCTCTTTCTAAACTTTTCCCACTGAGTCCAGTTCTCAGGCTTCAGGTGTCTGCTCAGTCATGTGTGCTGTATGTGAACCCACAGTGACTGGACCAAGAGAGAAGCTGTAATACTCATTAGCAGTTACTTCCAAAGCATTTGCATTCAGCCAAACAGAAGTGCTAAAACACATTTGCACCCAAGTGACTGTGGGTCCATCAGTTAAATGTCAACAGGAAGTATCAGACAGGGATTAAACGTATTACAAACTCTAAGCACAAAAACACCCAGATTCCATGAGACCTCAAGATGGGAGAGACAATAGCTATGCCCTTTTCTTATTTATTTTTCAACAAAATGTAACATGTAATCCCATTTCTTGAAAGGGCCACAGGTCAAATACTCTAGAAACTGAACTATGTGCAGTGGATATTGCATTTGACTGGAATTTTCATTATTGATGTATTTTATGTGGCAGAATGGATGTTACCTTAGCTGGTTCGATTTTCATTAGTATATTGCTAACCCCATTACCTCAGGGCAATGTTATTAGGTAATGAACCATAAGATAAAATTGGGTTTTACAAATAAAGAATGGTATTTTGAGATGAACCGTTTCTACATTTAAATATGAACTAAAACAGTCCATTCGTTTTTTAACATGTAGACCAGTCTAATGTTTCTTTTTTTTTTAAGTGTCTTGTCGCAAAGATTATTCTAAAAAAAGCTTGTCTTCGCTCAATAGTCTAAAGCTTTGGTTGTACCACCCATGTATGCTCGTGCCCCAAACTCTGGCGTGAGCTAAGAATATTATATTATAACTCACATAAACCTCTCCCTTGCCTGCCATTAGAATTTTTAGTCCCAGGCTAAGACTAGTTCTCTAGTCAAGTACAAATTTCAGTGGGATTTGGAAAAATCCTTTAAATAGATTTTTATTGGTTTTTAAGAACAGGGTTATTTTGTGCTAATAATGGGCATACATTAGGCTTTAGATAATTGCTTTATGTAACTTAGAGTTTTGGCTTTCAGCTAAATAAACACTCTATGTGTTCACAGGTGTATTGTCCTCAAGGGCACCCGCTTTTAAGGGTGGCAGCTGTTGCCAAGGTGTTGCTGATACAGTTCTGCATATAATTTATTGGAAACAGGTGCTGGCTCATGATGAAGATAGACAGGAAACTAAAGCAGACAACATGTTTAACCACCATTAAAAAAGTTCAGGTTCAGAGAGACAATGTGTCTGAGATGTTTGGGGGATGTTGCCAGCATCCCAGCGCAAGCTTAAAAGCTCCTGCAGATCAGCATAAGGAAGAAATTGTACATGAATTTCAAGCAGCCCAGCCTAATGAGTGCCTGATGCTATGCTGCCAGATTTAATTGATTGCATAAAAAAAATTTAGTTTGTATAAGGCTAGCAAAAAATTATAAAATACTTTCCTAAGCTAATTGTTAAAAATTACTTTCAAATGAGGTAATAACTGTTAGTTTTCGATTATCTGGACAGTGGATTAGGCTTATAATGTGTTTTCTTTATGCTCAGAGTATTTGCTCTGGACCTGTCTGTGGATCCTTTAGTGTCAGAAAGAGCCCAGGATGAGGGTCCACAGGGCTCTGGTGCAGGTTTGGGCAGGGAGGCGGGAGACAGGATCTACGAACAGGAGGACTGGATGCTCACCCTCTCCCTTTGAATACTGCTCTGCTGTGGAGTTGGTCAGCAGAATTGTGAGAGGCTATCATGTTCAGTGCCTTCAAGCCCCATGGCTGAGTGGACATAGCTCGGAGTCCCAGCACTCCAGGAGTGAGCCCCCAGGACCAAGGCTCGCCCCAGTAAGAATGAGGAGACAGCCACTCATGACAGCAAGACATTCCCCCCAACCCCTGTGAAGAGGTATTTGTGTATTTTCTCAACTAATCTCCAGTCTAATCAGCGTGCCACATAATACACATGTGCAGTAAATATGCATACTAAATACGACCGAAAAAGAAGTTGTTAAGAGTGCGTGCACGGTTTTCAACCCCCAAAACCTAAATATCTTGGCCATTTACATGTTTAAAAAATACCCACAGGCATTAGACCACATTACGGACTAATGGCCTGCCAAATTTCATTTTTGGGAAAAAGAATCTATGTTTGAGTTACAACACATGAGGGTAAAAAAAGCAACTGAAACAAGAAAATTTGGTTAAAAACATTTTCTGACCCCCGGGATCAGACTGTATGCCAGAAATGTTGACAAAACTCCATACCAACACCAGCGGGCAGGCACAGTTTAATATCTGCTTTATGTGAAAAATCATTGACAATTTAATGCTTGCATTAATTTGAAAGAATTTTATGCAGTAGGTAGAAACTTTTACATTACCATTCCTAATCTCTACCAGCCGTCTTGTTCCCTTCTCAGAGGGAAATTGACTGACAGGAGGAAAAAAACGAATCTGCTGAAGGGCGCACGCAGCTGCTTTATCACCCTTCCAGCAGCCCTGTCCCAGCCCCAAATGCAGGAATTCGCTCTGCACACTGCTCAGAGCCTTCAACGGAGGTGTAGCATAGGAAAGCAAATAGCTGATGTAAAAATAAACCTTTTATTTAAAAAAAAAACTTTATAAGGCCCCTTTATTTAGAGGGAGAGTCACTCAAATAAATACACCGTTAACAAACTTATATAATGAATAATAATATATACTGTAGCAAGTGATGAAATGGAATCCCACAAAACAAGTGCTGAAATCCGATGATTGATTATCAAACCTATAGGATAAATAAACCTTCACCAATTAATAGCTAGTCTTGGGGATGAGTTTCTATAGAAATGCCACACAAGAAAAAACACCAGTCACAGAGGTCCAGAAAGAGTCAAATTCTGAAGTTAGCAGGACTGGGCTTAAACATAGCACCCTTTCCAGTGTAGTTAGGAGTTTGGAGGTCACACCGGGATGAGTTCAACCCACTGATGGAGAAATATACTTTCTCCATCTGAGCTAATGAATTATCCAGACCATTTGGGACCCACGTGCCTGAGTATCAGAAGAAGCTATTTTTAATTTATTAAAAAGGGAATTGAGAACCAACCTGGTTTCCTTGAATGTGCTTCTTGCCAACAAACCAATGAAAGCACCCATTCAGAGGCTTTTATTCTCTAGCTTTGGTTTTTTAACTCTGCATCTTTATTCTTCTCTCTGAATCATTGCAGATAGCCCAATCAAAAGCTTCTTACTGATTTTTGGAAGGGAGCTGACTTCATGTTTGTAATCAGCCATGCTCTGATATGTCAGCTGCAGAGTTATGGGGAATAACAACTAATGTGCAATCCCAGGTGGCCAGCTGCATCCTGTAGCTCTCCTCCACGTCATTTAGTAGGATCTTCATTTTGAAGCAATAGAAGAAATGTCTCTCCAAAGATCCCATGAATGCTACTTTGTGACTGTGATTTATTTATCCCTGATCTTGAAATAGAGAAGTTTCCATTGAAATAGCCATACGTGTTAGACTAGTTCTATGGGCATCAGGAAGAATAAACCTTAAACATCTCTTGGTGCTTCTGACTATCCATCCATCCACCCATCCATCCACCCATCAGTCCTAATTGCATCCTGCCTGCTCAGTGTCCTCTTACAAGGATGCTCTTAGGTCTATTCTCTTCCAGGGTGGTGTTTTAAATATGTCTTTTTATTTTGATGCTTTGACATCTTGGGGCCTTGTTGACACTGGAAGGGGCTGCCCTCCCAGGGTTAGCTAATTCCTAGTTATAGCAAACAACTCACCAGGAGCATGCCTTTAGTGACCCAGAGCCCTCCAACATTATTCAAACTAGCCAGTCTGAAGGCTGTTTAGCTTGCTGACCCTGTGCTTCCCTATGTGGTCCTGCATGATGGGGCATGACCTCTCCTTGAGAACTGTAAGTAATAAGCTATCTTTTCAAGGACAGTCGTCTCCTGATCTGTTGGTCTCATCACACCTGAATATTGATAAAACCTACATTTTTGAACAGTTGGCATAAATAAGTGTACCTCCCTTTACAGCCTCAAAGCAGCTCTGATAGAATGGAAGTAGCTCTGTGATGGGAGGTCAAGGAACCTCGTCCTGGCTGTACCACACGTGTAACTGAATAGTTTTGGCTAAGCTGCTTGACCTTGTTAAGGTTCAGTTTCCGCGCCCATCGACATGAACAATTTCCGTTTTGTTTGATTCTTATAGAGGTCACATAGGCTTGCGTAAGTGAAAACCCCAGCATGTAATAGGAACGGATTTGAATCTGATATCATTCACTTAAGTATCTTGTCCTTCCTTGCTCGAGGTTTTTAAACCCCACCTCAGGATATTCTTCCAGTGCATGATCTTCATTTTGATGGGGGGGGGGGCGCGGACCACAGGGAAGCCCATTTCCATGTTCTGTAGGAGTAATAGAGTAAAGGGCAGTAGTTGGAAGCACAGAAAATGGAGTCAGATTTCTTGGGGTGACTGCCCCATTCACTGAACTGAGTGGTCATAGGAAAGTTACTAGTCTTCTCTGTGCCTTGGATTCCTGATCTGTCAAACAGGGATATTTTCCTATGTCATAGGATTATTTTGAAAAAGTGAGTAACACACTTAAAAAATAGTGAGTGTTCTGTGAATGCAAGCATGGAGGAATAGGAACAGGTAAGGGGTAGTAACAGAATTACAGGTTCAAGTCCTGGCAGACTGCTCATGACTATAAATATTGAAGCACCATCGTAATACCTTCCTCCTCTTGCCAAGATACCATCTTTCTGGCCAGCTGCCTTCTACAGAATGAAATTGCTGGTTTAACCAGGCTACTTTTGACCTAGACATGACATACCTCTTAGCTAAACTTCAAACAAGATCTCACATATTATGTGTCAACAGAACTGCAAACCTAGATAATTTCACTGTTATGAATGATATTTTTTAAAGCAGCACCAAGTCCTGCAGATTTATAAAATGACTACACTGGAACATCTGAATGGGATGTAAACAACATGACATGCAAGCAGATCTCATCTAAGGCCACCAGACTTGTGTCCTTCCATTTGTGTCTGGTCACAGACATGCAGTTATGAGAGCTGGGCTTCTTCTCGCTCGCCCACTGCTTAATCCTTTTTCTCCTCAAGAAACTTTCCTCTGGTGGATATTTTTAAAGTATGTTGGGAAATAATGATAAGTAGTTCTCATAAATTTTGAACTAATGACCAACAGATAAATGATTGAAATGTGTAAACGCTGATGTAGCCGAAGTACATGGAGTTCAGAATCATTCTGACCCGCATTTGAATTTAAACTCTAGAACTTGTGCATGACAATTTGCCCTCTCTGAGCCTTGTTTACTCATCAAGAATGGAAATTATGCATTGAGCCTACTTATGTGACAATTAATACTTAGGGAGCACTTATCACTAGGCAGGCACTGTACTAATTCATTTGACCACAAGCAACAGCCTTACAAGGTGGTTATTACTATTATCACAGTTTATAGATGAAGGCTCTGAGGCACAGAGAGGAAAGGCGATAGTTGGAGCCAGGATTTGAACCCAGGAGGCCTGGTCTGGAGCCTGTATCCTTAACTACCCAGATATGTGGTCTCCCAGGAATACCTACCCCCTCAGAGCAGTCAGTGCATGCTTTTCTGGATTTCAGGTTGTACTGGGGCATCTGGGACAAAGAGTCATCAAGACCTCCCCCATCTCATTCTATCATTTTTCTGTCACAGCTCCTCTGCCCACCCACTCTCACTGCCGAGCCCCTTCTGTCACCAGCTCATATCTCTGAAAAGGCAACACTCCCTGTACTTCCAAATTCAGGCTTCAGGAGCTGGTAGAAATGGGGGAGTTCGAAAGGCTGGGCTGCCTAGAGAAGGGGCCCAGGGAAACTTGGAAGCAAGGCCGGAATGAGTCAATCAGTCAGCAAGTATTTATTTAGCGCTAGGCAGCTTGGGGGATACAGGGAAATTATAAGACGCCATCCGGTCCCTGGCTGGATTTCTGGCCGGGTTCCCCGCGTAAGAACCAGGCCCGGAGCTGGGGCCTGCCCAGACCGTGGAAGGCTGCCATGGCTTGGGAGACCTGCTGCCCTGTGGAGCAACGGTAGGCGGTGGATAAGAACAGGAGCTGGGAATCGACGGGCCGAGTCCCTGTTCCAGCAATGCTACGCACCACGAGCAACAAATGTCTCCACCTGGAACCTCAGTTTCTACAAATGTCAAATGGGATAATACCAGTCCTTGCCCAGTCAGGCTGTGGCAGAGCATTGGTAAGTTGGTGCCTGGAAAGTGTTTAGCTCAGGGCCAGGCACAAAGCGTGCTCACCAAATAGGGGTTCTTATTAGCCGGCATTGATTGTCTTACGCAGTATAAGGAGGTGTTTTCTGGGAGCTTTCTGTGCCCCGCCTCCCATCCTTGTAACCACCCTGTACTGCAGTCATCGCTGTGGCAGCCACTCAGCCACTGTGTCCCTGAGAGTGTTCCTTTCATGTTCTGCCCTGGGGCTCCCCTGAGAAGGTCCGGCTAGTGGGGAGCTCCTTCAAGCACCCTCTGTGGCTCTGGGAGTGGGAAAGAGTTGACACCTTTGGGAGCCCTCAAACAACATAGGACAGAGCTGGTAGAGAAATACACCCACCTCTGTCCTTCCAGTGGACAGCTCTGAGATAATTCTCTACAGTTCCTCCAAGGGTCTGGCTGGAGGGGATCAAGCCCCACTGTGGAGGCCAGCCTACACATGTCCTCATAAGTGTGTTCTCTCCATCCCTGGTGCACTCTCCCCGTTCCTCCTACCTGTGTCTAGGGACCACTCTGTGGAATAAACCACCGTGTCTTAGACTCTGCTTTGTGTTGGGGGAAAGTGGAGGGGGTGGGGTGCACAGGCATGATGGAGCATAATGGCCCAGAGTTGGATCAGACTTGGGGTGGAACTCTGGCTCTCCCCGGCACTTTCTGAGTGAAGAAAAATAGTGCTTAGCCTGTGCCTGGTGCAGAGAACTGGGTTCTCCAGAAACAGAACCTGAGTTCAGGATCTGTGGGAAAGTGATATACAGGGAGGTGATCCCAGGAAAAGCCAGAGGAAAGTAGGAATGGCAGAGGAAGGAAGGTAAGCATGAATATCAAGCCAAGTTAACACCAAGGGCGATTTTAGCTAAATCCCATGGGGGGCCTCTGGAGACAATGTGGACAACCCTCAGAGGTGGCATCTTAGTGTGGTCAGGCACACAGACTCCAGGGGGTTGAGGGCAGCAGCGGGCAGAGACTCAGGTGCAGGCTGTCAGGCATGAACACACATGAAGAGCTGTGTGCAAGAAAGTGATAAAGGGAGGAAATGCTAATGGGATGCAAAGACGTATGGCAGGCACTGACCATGTCAGCCATAGTAAATTAATGGTTATTGTAATTATTATACCTTTTAAAAAGAATCTTTCTGAAATAATAGAAAAGCCAGGCTTTTGCAAACACAAAGCACCAGTTTCCCAGCATCCTGGAGCCTTTCATTCCCGGACCTCATCTTCACTGAAGTTCACACAATGATAGCCACTCCTCTTAAAGTACCAGCTCCCTGACATGGACCTCCTGCCATTTGTCAACAGGAGCTCAAGGATTTCTCAGTCTCCCAGGGTCATCAGGAAGACGTCCTTGAGATGCCCCGAGGGTGGTAACAGTTATGCTTTCTCTCTCTCTGAAGTGTCACACACTTAAGATTCTCTCCTCATCTCTGGTGAACACTGGACTGAGGGTGGGGGGTGGCAAGAGGTGCAGTGGAAGACGAGGTCGTAGTTGGAGGTGGTTGGGGTCTTTCTGGTAAGAGGTGACAGTGGTTTTAACACAGCAGAGATGGGAAGAAGAGAGTGAAGTGGGTAGACTTGAAAGCTATTCATCAATGGGTTGGATATGAGGAGGTGAAGCAGGCAGGAGGCATTGAGGAGGCTGCCTGGCCATGTTTTCACTGGGGCCAATGAACGGACAGTGGTGACCTTCGCTGGTGACCAGAGGAAAAACAGGTTTAGTGATGAGAGACAAGACCAGTTTGACCTTCTTTTTATTTCAAATGTATGAAGGGCACATCAGTAAAACTGTCTGCAGCTCAGGAAAGGCAACTTGGTGAACTATAGATTGGTTTTCTATCAAAAAGAGGCTGAGTTAGGACCTACTAGTGTGGAGGAG
Organism: Mormoops blainvillei; assembly: GCA_004026545.1. Classification (NCBI taxonomy): domain Eukaryota; kingdom Metazoa; phylum Chordata; class Mammalia; order Chiroptera; family Mormoopidae; genus Mormoops; species Mormoops blainvillei. Next base: position 115,229 of record PVJD01002431.1, on the reverse strand, counting down.
CAAGCCTGGGTGTGGCCTGCTCACTGTGGGACTCGGGGGATGAGCACATCTACAAGACACCATTGACTGGCCTCCCTGTTGTGGAGAGCATGGACTTGCTCTCACATTGCTCTCTCCCATGTCCTCCCCCCGTCTTGATGTTCCTGGCAATGGAGTATTTAAAACATATTGTTGACAAGGCAGTCCTTTGGGAGAATATGTTCAGGGCAGGGGGAGCTAGTGTTCTCCCTGCTCCCCAACTTTTCCCACCCCAGCTTTTCTCCTGACACTGCAAGGGAGAACAGCCCTTCACAGGTCTCCCTGGTAGAGAAGTTAGGTCCTGCTTCTCTCCAACACCTTCACATAGTGCTGAACTCTTTCAGGTTCCTTATGCTATCCCTCACTTGCAACATCTGGTTGACTACTTTTGGTACTCTCATGGAGTTCTATTACTTTTCTTTTTTTAATCCTCACCAGAGGTCATTTTTTTTAATTGCTTTTAGAGAGAGGAACGGGGAGAGAGAGGGAGAAAGAGAGAAACATCGATGTGAGAGAAAAACATCTATTAGTTGTCTCTTGTACACACCCCTACCAGGGATCGAACCCGCAACCTGGGTATGTGCCCTGACTAGGAATCAAACCGCAACATTAACGTCCACAGGATGATGCTCCAACCAACTGATCCACACCAGCCAGGACTCTATTACTTTTCTTAATATCATTGATATCAGCTCATAATTATACTCTCCATTTCATTATTTGGCAATCTTACCCACATTTGAATCTCTGTTTGTGCTTACCATCATATTCCCAGGGCCTCCCATGGTGCTTTCTGACATAGTAGAAATTTAATTGATATTTATTGAGTGAATGAGTCCCCTTCTGGTTTCTTCCCTGCTCTCGATAAATTGGGTCCTGAACTGAGAATAAGGATTCTTAGCAATAAGAGCCATTCTACTTCCTTGTTTTTCTAATTATAATCACACCAGAACATCTATGGCTTCTCTCCCCAGTCTCTCTATTCAGTTGTATGTGCTACGTACAGCCTTCTTGGTTCCCGGTGAGTTCCGAGTTTACTGCTCGGTGGGTCTACCTTTCTCAGGTCGTCTGAAGAAGCCTCTAGGCTTTCTCAGTAGCTCTGGACATATATAACTGAAGCCAGTCCGCTACTCAGCTGTCAGAGCCTGAGGAAACTTTAATTACAGAAAACACGGACATCACGAAGATGTTTCTAAGCCTTTCAAAATGTATGTCCCATCTGGAAAATTTCAAAAAAGGTTGGCCACATGGTGTATTCCACATTATAGAACCCATGCCCACACTCCTGCTCATGTTCCCAGACACTATAAAAAAAATGTTCAGGGCATTTTTACCCCAAAATATCTGGAGTCCTTATGGAAAACCTTCTCAAAATGTTCATGTTTATGTCCAAATTCAACATGCAAACCTTTTCGTTTACTTTCCTCTTTGAACACTCGTGTGGGAATAGGTTTTTACGCTGTCTGAAGATTCCTTTAGTCCTTGGCCTAAAGGAATGTCAGGTGGTAATCACCACTTTAAAACACTGAGATTAGTGCAGTAAAAAAGATTTATTAATATTAATTCATTTTATAGCAGGTTATAATGTGAGCTGGAGAACAAATGGGTATGGTTTCATTCCAATGCTTTGCTGCAAACAAGAATGGGGTTGCGTGTTGTGGAAAATATTAGTTGGAGATGCTGGTTTGAAAACCATTTTGTTTAGAAAGCTTTGGCTATAACTTGCCAGACATCCTAAATTTGTGGAGAGTCTGTTCTGGAAAGTAAGGATCATGAGTTTTATCGCTGTCATGTTTTTCATAATCGGCAGTGTTATCTAAAGAATTTTAAAAAATATATTCTTAAAATGCAAACCACAGAACACTAACATAGCTGGTATTAAGAAAGATGAGTCCTTCTCAAACTTTCCAGAACTGGCTGTGACTTAAAATGTTGAGTTGTCTTGCTGTCTGGTCACTTCTCTACAAGCCCAATGTGGTCTCCGCCTTCACCCTTTCCCTGAAACAGTGCTTTTGGAAGTCATTGGAGTGTCAGATTCCATGGCTGAAAGGCTGTGTAACCATAATTAAGGGGAAAGACTCTGGATCTGGCCAGGTTATCAGGGTTCAAATCCCAACACTACCCAAGCTGTGTGACTTTAGACAAGTTACTTAACCTTAGTGTTTTCATCTGTGGAGTGGAGGTACCAATACTACTCAAGCAGAATGAATGATTCAATATATATAAAGTATTTGGAATAGTGCCTGAAAAATAGCAACTGCTTATTAACACTCTCATTGTTTAGTTAACAACATTAAAACATGAACCCCTGTCTGATAACTTTTCAAGGGTGTATTTTTTAAGGAAAAATCTTTTCCTTAAATCTTTTCCTTTGCTTAATTTTGATATCTGCACCATCAATTTATCTCTTAGGGCTTATGTTTTGGAGTCTTGCTTAATAAACCTTCTCTTATCCCAAGGTCATAAGGATATTATCTATATTTTCTCCATTAATTATAAAGCTTTAATTTTCACATTTAGTTCTTATTCCATATAAGGTTTATTTTTATTTGGTGTGAGGTAGCAATTTAATTTTCCCATAGAGTTAGGCTATTTACCAAATAATCAGTACTTCCTTCCACTGACTTTTTAAAAAGTATAGTTGACATACAATATATTAGTTTCAGGTGTACACATAGTGATTCAATATTTATATACCTTATGATGTGATCACCACAATAAGTCTGGTAACCATCTGTCACCATACAAAGAAAGTTATTACAATAATAATGACTATTTTCCCTATGCTGTACATTATATCACCATGGAAAAAAATATATATATATCTGGAGTTTTGTACCTCTTATTCCCCTTTATCTTTTTCACCCATCCTCCCATGCTCCTCCCCTTTGGCAACCATCTGTTTGTTCTCTGTATCTATGAGCCTGTTTCTGTTTTGTTTTATTTGTTCATTTGTTTTTTAATTTTTAGATTCTACATATAAATGAAATCATATGGTATTGTCTTTTTCTGTCTGACTTATTTCACTTGACATAATACCTTCTAGGTCCACCCATGTAACTAATTCAAAACGATAATATACAATCACCTGTGTTCATTGTAGCATTATTTCTAATAGTTAAGCTACAGAAGCAACGTAAGTGCTCACTGATAGATAAATAAATAAAGGAGTGGTATATCTATACGATGGAATATTACTCAGCCATAAAAAAGAACGAAATCTCTCCAACAGATTTATGACGCCACTCTGTAATGTGCCAAGTCCCCTGAGGCACCAGAAGCAGATGAAGCTGCTCTAATCTTCTCCTTTGATCTTCTGGCCTGCGACTATTCTGTTGTCGTATTCTTCTTTGTTTTTTTTGTTTTTTTTGGATGTTTTATATTTTTAATTCAGACTTCAATAAAAAACATTTTACTAACTTTAAAACACTTTTAATGTTAACACTTTTAATAACCTTAGCCAAATACATATTATGTATTATGATAATTTGTATTCATTTTCTATACTTTGGGTATCACTAATTTTGTCAACCAACTCTTTGGTCATTTAGTCTTTTTTCCCACTTGGCGAGAATATGCTTCTTTATTAACTATTTTAAGTATAAAAGAAATACATCTTCTTTTTGTTTTTGTTCCTGTTTTTTCTTTTTATCCTCAATATGTCTTAATACCTGGCAAAAAGAATCTCCCTATCCTTTTTTAAAAAACATTCTTTGCCATACACAAACCTTCATGCACTCATGTAGTTTAGAATATACTTCCAAAGCAGTGTATAAATGTTTTGTATTGGGTTTTCATTAATTTTCAACTTAATTCAAGGTGTTTTGATTGCTATAATTTCAATGTTTTATTATCCAAAATTTGGGTGGAATATTTATGCGGTCTTCTCTCATGTACTATAATAAAACTTAAAAAAATTTCCATAAAATCCTGTGCAGTCTTTATTAAAATAGCTATTGGATAATTCACAATTTTAGTCATCATTGTAAATCTTCTTACTTTATAATCATTCTAATAGAAATTTGTTTCAGTAGGTGCACACCGTTGGTTTCTATAACTTAATCTCGTTTCTGGTAAACTTACTGAATTCCGTTACAGACTCTAACGTGTTTTTTCCCTGATTCTCACCGATTTCTATGTAATGGAAGTTTTGTCTTGTCCTTTCCAATCCATCCAATATTTTCTTATTTATTTTTTATCATCTTACTACTTTTCCAAATATTAGGAATAGCAGTTGCTATATTGGTGAGTTTTGTCTTGCTCCTGAAATGATTATAAAATTTCTTCATGATAAATGATTTTGAATGCATTTTGGCAGGATAAACTTTATCAGCTTATTCCTACTTTTCTAAGTGTTTTTTTATAAGTGAAAAAATTTCCTATATTTCTAGTTTTCTTTTTATTTAAATTAAGGTATTATTTATTTATTTTTAAAGATTTTATTTATTTTATTTTTCGACAGAGGGAAAAGGAGGGAGAGAGGGAGGGAAATATCAATGTGTGGTTGCCTCTTGCATGTCCCCTATGGGGTACCTGGCCCGCAACCCAGGCATGTGCCCTGACTAGGGAATAGAACCTGTGACCCTTTGGTCCGCAGGCCAACACTCAATCCACAGAGCTACGCCAGCCAGGGTATCTAGTTTTCAAAAAAATGTTTTCAGAAATGAATGTTGAACTTTATCATCTGCTGTCTTTATTTCTATTGTGACCCTATAGTCTTTTAGTCTATTTTTAAAGGTAAATTTTGTTGTTAATCTCTCTTATATTGAATTATTCTTGAATCATTTCAATATAAATTTAGGGATAAATATTTAATATTTTATTTATGTTTTTAAAATATCAATTCAGAAGTTAAATTAACTTATTTTTTTCTCAAGCTATTTTCATTTGGTTTAGCCTCAGACTTCCCTCATTTTCAAGTTTCTAGGGCAATAGATATGAGGTAGGAATTGTATATTCCTTAATTCCTTGGTAAAATCTTCTGTGTCTGTCATTTGTCTTTATATTGCTATTTTTCTTATTTCTTTGGATTGGTGTGGTTCTTTTCTTCTTTCCGTCTTTAGATGACACTTAGCTTATTTATTTTTCAATCTTTATTTTCAGAATGTAATCATAGCTATAAATTGTACTCTAGAGGCTGTGTTAGCTACCTCCAGCAAATGCTGACATGTGCTGCTTTCCTTGTCATTAAGCTGTAAATTTTCCTTGATTTCTCTTTAACCCAAGATCTTCTTGATAGCAGACTTCTTGTTTAGTTTTTTTCTTAGTTTATGGACACATGGATTTTTATTTTTAACTAACTCAGTTTCATTAATTTAAATTTTTTTTTCATTGAAGTTGGAGAACATTGTACGGTATTGAAACTTGGATATATATTTATGCATATTTTTGTCTCTAGTATATGATTTATCTTAATTACTGATCCATTTATTCTAGGGAAAAGGTGTATATTCTATTTCTGGGTGAAAATTTTTATATAAATTAGTATGTATAACTTCCTAATTATTTTATTAATGTCTATATTCTAGTTTATTTTTATTAGACTTAGTATTTCAATTTCTGAAACAGTGACTTTAAATATTTAATAGTTTTTATTTCTCTCTCTCATGTCATCTGTTGCTTCATTTATTTGTTGTTATTATAATTGCTTCTGGTTTTTTATATATATTTTAAAATCCAAATGCAACATTTCTCTTTATCTTCTATGATTTAAAAAATCTTATATATATTAAATTATCCTTTCATTCTTCTTTTGTGGCACTCTTTTTCCTGCCCTTTATTTTCTTTGATTCTTTGCCCTTTTATCCGAATTGCATCTTTTTCAAACATTGTATAGATAGGTCTTATTTTCTTTTTCTTTTTGTTTTAATTCCATTTGAGATCTCTGCCTTTTGATCAGTGTGTTAAACTTATTTATTTATTGTATGTTAAATACATTAAGACATTTTTTCCATTTAACATAATTTTTATTTAACATTTTTATTTTTACTTTTAAGATATATTCCTGTTTTCATTAGACAGTTTTTTAAGGTACTGTTTTCATTTTTATTTTTCTACTTGTTAATTCCAATTTTCTTAGGACTTATACTTTATTTTTTAAAACAATGCTTGAAGATTATAAATATTTACATATTCTCCTTTTACAAGTAGCCAGTGCCCTATCACCTATCTTGGTCTCTCTCAATTCTCATTTTTATATCACTTCTGTAGAAAACTGCAACTGAAGAATGTTATTGATTTTGAATTCATAGGGAACGCTGTTTCACTTTAAATTCATTTAAGTGCAGGGGAGAAAATATCTCCTCTTTACTCCTCCTTTATAGTTGAATAACATATTATATCTTCGTGAATAAAATTTGTTATGAGAATAAAATAAGAAAATTCATATAAATTCCTTTTAACTACTCGTGGATTCCAGTAAGCGTTCTCACAACTGTTTATTAGTATCAAGCAATTTGTATGATATTAAAACGCATATAATGACAGAGTTCAAAGGTCCCTTAGGCAACAAATAGTAGATATATTTCTAACCTGATGATCTTCTCTGATCCTACAAAATTATATGTAAAATTGAGTGTGCGAGTATATGTTATGCTTATGTTATACATGCACGTTTTTCTAAGGAGCGTGGCTTTCATAATATTCTGTATGGGTTTCATAACCCAAAGAAAGATTTTAGCTTAACCCACCCATTCTCATTTTAAAAATCTCAAACTAAGAACAAAAGAGAGAAAGTGATTTGTCTGTGATATTACAATGAGTTGAAAGAGCTTGGAAGTGCTCATTGCTAGATGTTTGATCTGAAACAATCACAGTCTGACCATTGCAAAGTTGAATCTAAAGAATCTCATATAGAGTTGGCACAAAATAGACACTCAATAGAAGGAAAGAACGCTTGAATAAAAGAATAGCATCAGAATCAGGATGTGGCTGAGTTACTTATATCTCAGCATGCAATTTACATCTCAGCACTGAAAACTACCCCTTTAAATTTGGCATCAATAGTTGCCAATATGGAGGTCACAAAGATGATAACTTTACCTGACAAAGGTTTTAAAGTAGCCATGTTAAAATGCTTCAAAGACCAATTACAAACATTTTTGAAACAAATTATTTTTAAGATTTTATTTATTTATTTTTAGAGAGAAGGGAAGAGAGGGAGAAATAAAGGTAGAAAAACATCAACATGAAAGAGAAACATCAATCGTCTCTTGCACGTGCCCCAACTGGGGACCAAACCCACATCCCAGGCATGTACCCTGACCAAGAATCAAACTGACAACCTTTTGCTTTGTGGGACAACACCTAACCAACTTAGCCACACCAATGAGGGCTCTTGAAACATATTTTAAGAACAAAGTCTCAGAAAAGAAATGAAAGATATAAAGAAGAACTGAAAAAAAGAAGAACTGAAATGGAAAAAATGGCAAAAAATAACTCCACCTAAATGGATGGCCTCAATAGTGGAATGGAGGGAACAGAGGAAAGAATCACCAAACTTGAGGATAAAACAAAAGAAAATATCCAATTTTGGCAATAGAGGTAAAATAGACTTGAAACAAATAAACAGGTGCTCAGGAATCTGAGGGATTATAACATTATCTAACATTTGTGACATCAGAGTCCCAAATAGAGAGGAGAAGAGACAAGACTAAAAAGTATTCAAAGAAATAATGATTGATAGCTTCCCAGATTTGAAAGAAGACATACGCCTCCAGAGTCAATAAATAAAAAGAATACCAAACAGAATAAATCAAGAAAATCCACAGCAAAACATACCAAACTTTTGAAAACTAAGCCACAGAAAAATCTGTGAATGCAGCAAGAGAGAAACAACACCTTACCTATTGGAGGAAAATGATACAAATGAGAGTAAATTTCTCAGTAGAAACAACGGAGGATAGAAGGAAGTGGCAAAACATTTTCAAGTGCTAAAAGAAAAAAAAGTCAACATTGAGTTCTATATCCAGCAAAAATACTCTCCCAGGAATGAAAGGGAAATCATGCCATCTTCATATAAAGAACAGAAAAGAGAATTTGTCACCAGAATCTACTCTAAAGAGAGATTAAAGGAAATTTTCTAAACAGAAAGGAAATGATAAAAGAAGGAATCTTAGAACAGCAAGAAAGAAGAAAAACTACAGAATAAGTAGAAATGTGGATGAATACAATTCATTTTTCTTCTCCTTTTGGATTTATGGATTATGCTTGGCAGTAAAAGCAAAAATTCTAACACTATCTAATGTGGCTCTAAATGTATACATAAGAAATATTTAAAACAACTATGTTATATTAAGACAATTATATTATAAACAGGGGAGATAAAAATAAATAATGTTTGTACATTTCACTAGAACTGGAAATGTAAGCACTAGCAGATTGTGATAAGTTATGTATATATAATTTAAATTTTTGAGAAACCACTAAACTGCTATACAAAAAACAAACAAACCCTAAAAACACTATAGATAAACCAAAATGTGATTCTAAATAAAGTTCAAGTAACTGATAAGAAGGCATAAAAAGAAAAACAGAAATGAAAAGCAGAGAGGGTAAACAGAAAAAAAATAAAATGGAAGACTTAAGCTCTAAAATAGCAATAGTCACATCAATTGTAAGTGCCCCATGAACACTGATTAAAAGACAGAAATTGGCAGAGTGTATTAAAAATCATGACTCAACTATATGCTGGCTATAAGAAACTCACTTTAAGAATAATAATATAGGTAGATTAAAATTAAAAAGATGAGCAAATACGTGCCATGAAAACATCAAAATAAGAACACTAATATTGGATATTAATATATTGGATGAAATAATGGATAACAATATATCCATATTGGATAAAGGAACATTGCATAATGAGAAAAGGATTGATCCACCAAGAAGACATAGGGACGCCAAATGTGCGTACACCAAACAGCAGAGCCGCGACCTGTGAGTAGAAGATGATAAACTGCAAGGAGAAAGAGAGAAGTCAGTAATCACAGTTGGAGAGTTCGGCATCCATCTCTCAGCATCTAATAGGACACTGCACCAAAAATTAGCAAGGAGATAAAAGAATTTAACAACACCGTGAACAGATAAATAATTACACACTTGTACATTTGTCCCAGACAAATCAAAATTTATGTTGACACAAAAGTCCGTGCCTAAATGTTCATAGTGGCTTTGCTCGTAATAGCCAAAACCCAGAAATGACCCAGACGCCCCCGTGGATTAAACAAATTGTGGTATATCCAAATGAAGAATGCAACCCAGCAATAAAAGGACTGCCCTCATGACACACTTTACAACTTGAATGAATCTCCAGAGAATTACGCCATATGAAAAAAAGCCAACCTCAAAATATAGGTGCGGTTAGAAAAGGGCGATATGAGTGAGCCTGGCAGTATGTGAGCGTTCTGCACCTTGACTGTATCATTGTCTGTAACCTAGTTGTAACAGTGCTTTATAATGTTTGCAAGATGTTATCATTGGGGGAAACCGGACAAAGAGTATGAGGAATCTCTTTGTATTATTTCTTGTAACTGCATGTGAATCTACATTTGTTTCAAAATAAAAAGTTAAAAACAACAAATGTAACAACAGCCATTTCTCATCAAACAGAATTTAGCTCAATTTTTTCTGCCTTCGTTTTCCTAGATAATTTACCTGAACTGAATTGGTTAGTTAAGACCTCTAGTTTCATCCAGACTTGCCGTAGTTCCCTCCCCAGGCACCTTGACCCTCCCCTGCCCAGCACGCCTGGTCAGACTTCCTGACTCAGCTTTCAGAGTTTTATTCCATTAGTCATCTCGCACTGCAGGGCATTCTGGATGAGAGGAGCTCCACATAAGATTTCGTTTTACCCCTTTCAATTAAGGGAATTAAGGAGACAGACACAATTCAATTTCATCAATTTGAAATGATGAAGCAGTCATACCACCTTCAGTAGAGAAAAATACAAGAAATAGAAAAGACATACTAGTATAAGTAGGAAAATGAAAGACCAGTAAAATTAAGAAAAAATGCAAAAATAGTAATGACTCATTAAAAACTATTGTTTGGTGAAGTATTGCTGTCTGAGACTCATCATTTGAGGAAAGAACCTTTAGGAACATTTATGCAAAACAACTGTTGGTGACTGTGAGAAGTGGGCCACCTAAAACATGCTACACCTTCCTTGGGTCCCTGCCTCCTGATGTTAGCCTTGTCATAGAGCCATGGACGTCATACCACTTCTTGGTCGTTTTAAACTCATTTTGTTATGAGACTCATTTCATGCAGCGTTGTTTTGTTTTTTCAGTTGAAATTTTTCTCCTAGGCAACCGGCATCCTTGAGTTTCCTGCCTTTACATATATGATCGTGTAGCTCCTCTGACATGAAAACAATTGGTTGTGAGATCTGGCAGGCAGATTTTTCCCAGCCACAGTGTGACATTTTGGGTACATGCAAGCAAGAGTTAGCTTTGAAGGGCTAGGAAGATCAATACAAGAGTTTCAATATATTCATACGTTATTATCTATAATCAACATTTTGTTTATAAAAACAAAATAGTTTTTATAAAGCACCTACCTTTGACACCACTCCATGAATAAATTCTTCATTATTTAAATTTGTCTAAAGTCTGACATCTAATTACAAATATATATATACTACATACTAATATATACTTTAATTTACATTATTTATTGACCCAATATCTATATATTCTTATAAAGCCAAACTGAGATATAACATAATAAATGCTGTACCTTGACCTTGTTATCAGCATAATTAGTCTTTATTGTTAGAAAAACCCATATGTCACATGGCATATGTAAGAAAGGGAGGGGGAGAAGAGGTTGATTTATATGCTCTCGAACAAATCATACCCACATCTTTTCTTGGAGGTCCTTTGACCTCTGCAAACCATATGTTATCATTCCCCTGACTTCGAAGCATGTGGTCACTGACTGTGGGCAGGGTCTATGCTTGGGGTGGGTGTTGATTAATGAAGAGTCGACTCCAATTCCATGTGTGACCTGTCTGAGACTGAGCCCTTGGGTCTCTGAAACTGTGGAGTTGCAGTGGGGGTGTTGGTGTGTGGAGAGAGGTGGCCATCAGTTCCAAGACGTTTTCTGTCTCTATCATTGGAGCTGTTAATTCACATTTGACAGATGGTGTTTTCTGGAGGGTATGAACTCATGGAGACAGGTTTATTGCTGAATGCTGCTGATTTCCTAGAAATAATCTTTCTTTGGAGTTTGCTGAATTCTTTTAGGAAATAAGAAATGAATCTGAGGCCCAGGTAGCTTGGAAGAGGCTGTTCTACACAGTGCCTCCAGAACCCAGCACCACTGGGCACCCCAAGGAGCAGTGGAAAAGGGGACACTAGGGATAAGCCTCTCTGGCCTAGAGCCTGGTGACCTAATAATAAGGGCACACTTAGCAGTGACAATACAAAATAGGAAAACATGATGGACACTATCTGACACAGGATGCCTCCTGGAGATGGTCTCACTCAGATCATTTTGTGAACACAGGGAAGACAGCAACTGGGGAACCGTGGAAAAAACTTCAGGTATTTTAGAGGGGCAGACCTGACCCCCAGAGATCACACCATTTGGAGTAAGGATCACAGTCATTTGGGCCTCAAACACAAATATGAGGTCATTTTATCATTGCTGGCCGATGAAACCTGATAATTTGACTTATGACTCCATCTATGTTTATTAATTTTTAGTAGCTGTGATATTTCCAGAACTTCGCAAGTAATAACTCCAATCCTTACAAAAGCCTTGCAGGACAGATATTGTCCCCATTTTACATATGGGACTATTGTGGCTCAGAGTGTTTCAGTGGTTTGCATGAGGTCAGTCGGTTGGTTCGATGGTAAGTCTGTCTGTTTTTAAAGGCTGGGCTGCATTTCTTCACTAGCTCTGTACCAGAATTGATTTCCGGGCTTGATTCCATAAAACACAGGAGTCTTTCAAATTGATGAGCATGCCACACCTTGAATCCCACTGAGAAGCTCACCTGAGGGATGGCTCTTGACCTAGGCTGCCAGTATTTATAAGTCATCCTGTAGGGATAAGGGAGGAGCATATGTATGGAGTAGGACAGGAGGAATTTCCTAAGAGCAGTGATGTTCTGGTTAGACCAACCCACACGTGTCCACTATATCTTCCTACATGAGGAGAAGTGGCATGTAAGTTGGGGGTGGGGTTCTTATGGGTGAGGAAGATGGCATTGTGCCCAGTCAGAAGTTTCTGGGGCTTTGTCTTGCAAATGATGTATTACAATTATCTCCAGAGAGAACTCCTGAGATGGATGTCATCATGTCCTTGACAGGAATAGATAACAAACTTGTTTCTCCCCAGGCCTGACACCTGAGGCCGATTTTAACTGACCACGCCTTCCTTCCCTTGACCTGGAAAACAGTCCTCATTGATGGATAATGGAATTGCCAATTCTAAGGGCACAGATTCTAATTTACCTTGTCAGGTCAACCCAAATTGACTTCTTTGTAAAAGAGCTGCTCAGAAAGTTAATTTCTTCAATCAATTATATTGCAAGCACTGGTCATTCCCTTCAAAGAATGATGTAATAACAGAAAAGAAGTTAGAGGATGGGGATCTATGTAATTTTTACTCCCCCTACTGCAGGCAGTAAGAGATAGAGATTAGGCTGGGGTGATATGCAATGTGTATCGCCAACATAGAAGTGGCAAAATTCATTTAGCTTGAAATAAACGGTTACCATTTATAATTAAACTTTCAAAGGGTTGTCCGCTGATTGAAAAACATTATCCCCTGCTCTTGTTTCCAGCTGTATTTAGAGCTGATTGGCTAATTTAGGGGCAATACGCCTTTGATATTTGAGTCCATCGTTCACTTTAACTTGAAACAGACATGCTGGGAAGAGGAAGTTGGGCTGGTGATGTGCTAATTCTTGTTTGCGATTTACCCCTGAGGAACTCTAAGAAACCTGCAACTTATTGTACATTAAGAGCTGAAACTGGAGACAACCACATCTGGTTTGTTGGATGCCCCCCCTCCCCTTTTAAAAAATAAAGCAGCAACCAACAATGCTTAGGCTAGATAGTTTGATTATAATGGTTAATTTTCAGGGATAAAAGGTTGGAGGCCAAAGTGACCCAAAGAGAGAAGCTGAGGAGATTTATAAGAAGGGTTATAAGCAACAGTAAGTAAATGGAGATTATATATATTTTATATATATATACATTTTTTTCACGTGCTCAGGAAAACTATGCACCAAGATAAAGCTTTTAAAATACACTCACGTTTTGCAGTGGAAGGGCCCGGTGGTTCTGAGCCGCTGTCGGGCAGCAGCTCTGTGGTACAGTTTTGATCTCTCATGGGGCCCAGGCTCCTGTGGGAGATGCGGAGTTGGTGCGTAGGAAGTAATCAGCTTTCTGGGGGCTGTGGTATAATATTTGCAGGCCTCTTTCTCCACTAACAATATTAAAAATTACATTTTGATTATGCTGGTATAAAGACATATATTAGTATTATGTATGAAAATGTTTTAATTTTAATAACTAGTCATAATATATAATATTTTAATGTGATATTTTCAAAGAATCAAGATTAATGCAAAAACATTTATGATGAACAAAATAGCAACATTTTAAATAAAGATAGGATCAAGCTGCACGCTGAAGCTTTCTGAAGACCAGCTGTATACACGGGACTCCCGGGAACGTAGATGAGGCACCGAGAGAGGCTGGTGGTGCCGAGGGAAAAGTCTGGAGTGAGAGCCTTGAGCTCTGGGTCCTGGTCCTGGTTCTTTCGTCCCCGCTCAGGAGTACTGGGTGTGATCCAACCTTTCCTGCCTCATTAACCGGGGTATTTCTGAGTGGCAACAGAGGAAAATATTCTTACCACTGGCAGAGTGTAAAACTTGGTTGTAGGTGGTCTGCCGATTAATGTTTTTACTTTTTATGTTATCATTTTTCATTTATTTTAATGTGTATTTAGTTTTGTGTATATTAGAAAATCGGAAACTAGCACATTAAAACTGTGATTTCACAGATAGCCTTCTCAAGGGCACAAGTGTAAAGAGAAAACAAAGGGTGGATTAAAATAATTTACAAATCAATATCCATTAACAAATCACAGTCAGAAACTCTCCGAGTGTTCTTCTAACGACCTCTGGGCAGGGCCTTCTGAGACGGAGCAATGACTGGAGCAGGCTCAGAGGCCGCATGGTCTCCTCTCCCAGCTCCCCCCGCTCAGACTGTGAGGCTGGCCCACGTTACTTAGCCTCGGTGACCCCCAGTGTCCTGCGTAAAAAAGGTCCCAAATGATCGTACCTACTCCATGGAGCTGTGAAAATGAAATGAGATAACTCCTTAAGGCACGCGGCCGGGACCTGACACAAAGTAAGAGCACAACCCATGTGAGCTCTAATTATTATTACTGCACCGATGTGTGCATTATTCTTGATACAGGGAACATACCGTGTCCTTAAAGGGAGAGATAGCAATAAAGCTATTTTTAACCCCTTTCTCAACCACTAAATATTGAAATTCACAGATGATAAGCCAAGGTGGGGACAGATTAGAAAGAACATGGGCTTTGGAATCAGAAATGATTTGGTCTTGGTTCTGCCATTTGTCAGTGTGTGCCCTTAGGTGTCCTTAGCTAACCTAGTTTCTGTGACCTGTCTGGAAATTAAGAAGAGCACCAGCGCCCAAAGGAGAGCTGGGAATATTGCTGATGGAAAGCAAGTTCACCTGGTTGGACTTGGTAAACCCAACTGGCCACCATTCTCTGCCCTTCCCTCCCCCACCTAACCCCCCTACCCCCTGCCTTCCTGTCTTCCTCCTCCTCTGCCCTCCCACCTTCTTTCCTTTCTTTGCTTTTGGTTTTGTCTTTCCATCATATTCTATGCAGATTCTTTTCCTAGCCATCTCAGTGTCTTTCCTGCTTTTTTTTCCCCACTTGCTTTTGAGCTATTTCTTTGACTTTAATTAAACTCAAGAGCCTGGAAAATGTATTCAGTCCTGTCTTAAAAAATAAAAATAGACAAGTATAATTTCTAGGCCATTTTTTTCAGCTCCTACAATCTTTTTAAGCTTTCACTGACTATAACCTCTTATTTCATATACTTTCCCCCCCTGTAGTCAACCAACTTGGCCTCAAGTCAATTAAGCATTTTTTTTTTTTTAATGCTAGAGATAGAAAGGCTGAGTAGAATGAAAAGGATCCAGTGGCAATCAAGATAAATGGCCCCATAATTTTAACCTTTCCAAAAATGATTTCTCATTTAAGAGATGCTTTTGACTCTACTCCAGAAGAAAACAAAGCAAGGTCAATTTTTTTTGAGGATCACAATGTAGCAAAGCCTGGAATTTATCAGGAAAATCTTTCGTGATGAGATTTCCAGTTCATATTTCCAGGTGTGGAAAGTGTTTTCCCAGAAGTTTAATGACAGAGCCAACAGGGTAGGTGCTTTCCTGATTCAAACAGGTACAAGATTTGTGGTCTTCCATCACACGTGGGTTTTATTGATTCTACTGTTGTTAGTGACATGGGATTAAGAAGATGTTGAAATGAACTCACCATGCTCGGGTCCTAGAGAGAAAAAATCCATGACTCACATGGATGAGTCTTAATGAGTGAGCTTGGCTACAGGATTGTGTATCTCCTGGGAACTTTAAAATTTGGAAAAGAAGCTATTCGTAAAGAAGGAGAGAAAAATCATATATGAAAAACTTTAGCCATGATTTAGGAGCATAGGAGAAGATGGTGAGGAAATAAGAAGAAACAAAATAGATTCCGAAGGAAAGAAGTTAACATTTTCTGAGTTTCCACTGTGTGCTGAGAACATCACAAACAGCCTCTCATTTCATTGTCTCAGGAGGATTCCCAGGAAGGCATTCTCTTTGAGCAACCCCTGCCATGACCACCATTCATTTCACAAATGAGGAAACTAAGAAGGAAAGTCTAAACAACTTGCCCAAGCTATGCACTGTTGGTAGGTGGCAATGGTTGGGTTTGAGATAGGGGTCTGAAACTTAGTAACCTGGGCCTTTTTATCACCTCTTGCTATAAATATTGAAGTAATTTTTTTTCTGTTATTGGAGATGTTTTTATGGCTATAAGAAATTTTTAAAAAAGAACTTGTAACTCTATGAAATATTTTAAAAGTTATTTGGGTAGAAGTATGTCCTAATGGTCAAAAGAAGATGCTGTAGTTTAACATAGACCTTGGTTCAATTCCTGGGCATGCTACTTAGGAGCTCTAAGACCTTGGGTAGGACAGTTGACCCTCATGAAGTGCAATTTCCTCATATGTGAAAGGAAGTGCTAAGGACACGAACCTCATAAGTGTTATTTACAATACCTTATGGTGATCAAGAGCACAGGCTTTTGGGTGAGACAGTGCTACATCTGAATTTCAGATTTCCCACTTACTCACTATGTATTCTTAGGCAAGTCATTTAACTTCTCTAATCCTAAATTTTCCTGGTAAGTAAAATTCAGGTAATAATACAATGCTTTTAGGACTGATGTAAAGATCAAATTAAATATGTGAAATGATGAGACCAGTTTCTGGCATATAATAAGTACTCAGTAAATGGGCACTAATATTATTCTAATTTTAAATAAAGATAGTATACATCATAGGAAAAACAAAAATCTTATGACACAGCTATCATATACTGGTATTTACCTGAATTTTCTATGATTCTGGGGACTAAGGTAAACAGCACAGTAGAAAATCACATTTCCTGAGAGATTTTTTTTGTGTGCAACCCTTTTGATCTCAAACAAGATATCCTTTTAATTCTTGTACTTACAGTCTTAGGAGTAGCATCTGCTTCTATTAGATCTCCAAAAAAATTGATGTAATTATTTAAAAAGAAAACATTAACATTTTGTTGGAACACCAAGGCTCCTGTGGAATTACAAGAAAGCCAGTGGGGCAGTTTGGGTTAGAGGGTTGGGGTATAAGAGTGGGTCAAGGGCATGAACACTGTGGGGAGCCCGCTAGCAGCAGTCTGCTCTGGGTGCTGCATGTGTCCCTCCACTCTTCTGGGCTCAGCTGTCACAGCGAAGTCCTTCGAGGAGAGTTAACACTATAAAGATAACATTCGCTTATGTCATTCCTTAAAAGAAAATAAACCTGAGGAATTATTAAATATTGCAATATCACATATGTTGTGTCTAATTTAGAATTCACCACAGACTAAAATCACTGTTTACCAAAATACTGTCTGGGTGCCAAGTACTTTCAGCCAGATTCCCTATGTGCAAGGAAAACACAATAAGCATGTTTTCTACTTGAATGCCAAACTTGAAGAGATTACCTTATTAAAAATCCAAGTTTCCTTATTTATACAAATGCCAGCTGTTTATAAACTATTATAGTCCACAAATATTGTTTCCTGTCAGATCATCTCCTACTTGGTCTACGTCTGCAACATGGTACCAGGAAAAATGTCAGAACTTGCAAAAACACTTCGAATATTAGAATAAAGTGTGGACATTTTTTAAATCAATGTATAAACTTCTGAGAACAATGAAGAAAAGCCAAAGAAATGGACTTGTTTTTTGAGCTTCCAGGGAAGACAAAAATCTTCTAGAGGGGCTCCCAACTGGGTGAAAAATGGTTGAAAATGGAACTAAAATTTAATTGCTTCTCCAGAAGTCAACCCAGGCCTAGAGGATAAGTGGGAGATGGTCTTTGAATCAGAAGACCCTCAAGATGGGCAGGCTAGTATGATTCCCCCACCTCAGGAATGTGTTTTCACTTCCTTTGTCTCACCCCCCCTCCAAATCTCACTCTAATGAACTTTTGGGGTGGGAGAAGGAGCTCCATTTCAGAGGCAAGGTTTGGCCCCAAGAAGGCAATTGCATAAGAATATGGTCATTCAGGGTTTGTCTCATTAACAACCTACTAAGGAAGCCTGATCCTGTCTGCCAGGATAGAGAGGAAATTGGGGTACTTGGAACACCAGCCTAGTTCAGTGGTTCACAAAATGTAGTCCCTGGACCAGCAGAATGGACATCACTTGGGAATCTGTTAGAAATGCAAATTCTCATGCCCTACCTCTGACCTTGTGAATTAGATGCTTAGGTAGGGCCCCACAATCTGTGTTGCAACAAGCCCTCCAGGTAATGCTAATGTGAATGCCCACTGAAGTTTGAGAACCTCTGGCCTGGTTCATTGGGAGATGGTAACCCCCAGTACTGTTGTTGAATGATTGCGTGCTTCCTTTTTAAAAAAAATTTTTTTTTTATTTATTTGAGAGAGAGAGAGAGAGGCATTGACTTACTGTTCCACTCATTTATGCATTCATTTGTTGCTTCTTGTATGTGCTCTGACCAGGGATCAAATCCACAACCTTGGCATATAGGGATGACACTCAAACCAACTGAGCCACCCAGCCAGGGTGATCCTATGCTTCCTTTTATTGAGTTCCTACAACCCTTTATGTATGGTATTTTATTTAAATCTTCTTGCAACTTTTGTGAGTGGTACTAATATTTTCTTCATTTTAGAAATGAGGAAACTGTGACATTCACAGAGGTTAAAGAGATGACTCAAGCTTGCTCACCTGGTAAGTGGGAGGGCCAAGATTTAAATCCACATTTATCTCATAACACTGTTTTTTAAAAATTTTTTATTTATTGATTTTAGAGAGAGGAATGGGGGGAGAGAGAGAGAGAGAAACGTTGAGTCGTTGTTCCACTCATTTATGCATTCATTGGTTGATTCTTGTTTGTGCCCTGGAGGATCAAACCTGGAACCTTGGGATATCGGAAAGACACTCTAACCAACTGAGCTACCCAACCAGGACTTCGTAACAGTATTTACATGCATTAGGATCCTCAATGCTGGAACTCCTGTCCCATCAGAAATATCTGCTGTACAAAAGGAAACTGCAAGAAAAAAGTAAGGTCTAACACAGAATGACAGACTATAGACTTGGAAGAAACTGTAGGACTCACCCTTGAACTTTTGTACAAATTCTTTGCAGCAGTGATCCCCAAAGTGTGTTTATGGACAACTAGTTTAACAGAATATTAAGCAATTACACAGAAACAGAGTTCCAGGGCCTGATAAGCTTGGGGCATGGTGGTTTTAATTCAGCAAAATCATTTTCTGAACAGCAGGACTTCTCAGTGCTATTAACGAGTACGATCAGGTACGAGGTAACTCACTGAGGGTTAAGTGTATATGGCGTGTCTTGTTTAGTTAACTGCAGAGCTGTTTTTTCACAGAGAATTCTTGGATCTAAAAGCCACAGGATAAGATTTCGGAAGCCCTGATCTATGGGATGCTTTGGAAAGCAGCATCCGAGCTACCGTCTGCTTGGAACTGCTCTATGTTGAGTAGAAACCAGCTCCTCGATAGCTCTCGGCCATTGCTACTCAAGGGCGTATATCCTCATCTCCGCGTTCTGGACCTTTCTGAGCTAAGTGGGTATTTTTCTTCCCCCACATTGTCATTTTTTAAAGTTTAAAATGCTCCCTGCATTCTTCTTCAGTATTTACCATGGGGATTGAATTAAGCAGAAGAGGAGGAATATAATGTGATAGTTAATGATTAATGATTAAAATAGTGGTTTTTAAATCCAGACAAAATTAGTTTAAAATTCTGGCTTCATCAATCACGAGAATGACCTCAGGGGCTCTTTAAACTTTTTACCAGCCTCAGCATCCCCCACCACACAATGGAAAGTTTAAAAGCACCTTTTTAGAATTGGAGCAAGGGTCTCACTGGCACTGTGCTTGGCAGGATAAAAAGAGGCTGGAGCTGTTCAGTCTCTGTTATGTCTTTCTTCCAAAGAGCAGAGTCAGCAAACATTTTTCGCAGAGGTCTAGATAGTAAATATTTCATGCCTTACAGGCCATGCAGTCCTTATTGAAACTACTCAGTTCTGCCACTGTAGCATGAAGACATCTGAAGACAACATATAAGTAAATGGGCATGTCTGTGTTTGAATAAAACTTTATTTACAAAAGTAGATTTTTGCCAGTGGGTTGTACTTTGCCAACCCCTTGCCTAAGACTTCACTTTTAGTTGCCTATTTGATTGCTTTTGGAAACTCAGCTCCAGGTTTCCATGCCACTTGACTTTTGTCCTGAAGGGAAGGCAGTAATCCTTGTCATTGTGATAAAGTTAATTTTAGTGTTATTTGATGAATCCCTGAGCTTTTTGTGGTAAACTCTACAGATAATCTAGAAAGAATGACCCCAGTTAGCCAAGAAAATATTCCTTCTTGAAAAATGTCACAGAGGCGACAAAGCCAGTTTCTGGAAGGAAGATGGGAAACTTGCCCAGTCAGTTGAAATGATAAAACTAAGGTCCTGTAGCAAATGCCAAAATAAAAGAGATTGTTACAAGTAACAGTTTGTGAAGAGGAAAGAATCAAATGTAGTGTGTTGGGTTTCTTGGCTGGCTCTACATTCGCTCCATTTACTAGGATTGCATTTGGCTGCTTGTAGATGAAATTCAGCTATAGTGGCTGAATTAAATAGAGATTTAAATGCTGATAACCTAATGGAAAATCTGGACGCAGCAGACCAGGGGGCATGTAGCTGGTCAAAGTTTCAAAAATCTTGTCTCCTTTAGCTTCCTACCCTGTGAGCCTTACAATGTGGCTATTAACTTCATAGTCATGAGATGGCTGCTGTGCCTTCAGACATCGAGTGCAAATTTCAGGCTAGAAAAAAGAAGAGGCAAGGAACAAAGTCCCTGCCAGAACTGTCTGTCCCAGAAGCCTTATGCAGGTGGCTCTCTTTAGCTGCAAGGGAGTCTGGAGAAGTGGGTGTTTTTAACTGGGTTCAATACATCAAACAAATTTTGGGTTCTTTTGGTGAGGAGAAAAGAAGAGTGGAGTTGGGGAAGGCAACTGTAATGCCTACCACATTCGCCAAAATCGCAAGTCTGTGCTGCACGATGGCTAAGAGGAGGGTTCTAAAATCACGTTGGCTCAGCCAAGGCTCCCCATTATCTCACAGTGTCGTTCCTAGGATTAGGTAAAATAATCCATGTAAAGTACCAAACATCATTATCATTATTGTTATTACTGCTACTCTCCTACCCGCAACTGCCACCTTCTTGGAAATTGCATTTCTCTTTAAAGTAAATTGTCTGATTCTGTAGCAGCCCACCTGTGACTTTACCGAAGAAGGAGACCTACTGGCACCACCTAACCTTTTAGCTGTCATTACTTTCAATAGGAAACAATAGAGAATACTTGGAAGCACTGAATAATTCTGTTCTCAAGAGTCCCAAGGGAACGCTTGAAGTAGGTTCTGAAAAGTAAGTAAGAATTTGCCAGGCAGAAAAGAGGGAACCAGCAAGGGCATTCTACAGAAAGGGAACAACATATGCAAAAGCATGGCATGCAGAAAGAGCACACTGCCTCAGGACATCACCTAGTGGCAACCACTTCCAACTGCAGAGCATCAGTGGAATTTTTCCAAGGGTCCCAAAGGCATGCCTATGCGGTTATGAGGCAATTACTGTGGTGCTCTTATCAAAGATGGCCTCTTTGTAAAGGCTTATATCTGTCACATGGAGATAACTAGAAATTTGAGGCTACCTGTCTAGAAGCTTTTAGGCTACACATTATTCTGCACTTGCTATTCCTGTCCTGGAGTCAGCATGCTATATTCACCATCATGTTCTACCACTCTGATAACTTTATGAAGTAAGTGTTATAACCCCATTTCATGTGTGAGCAAACTAGAGTTCAGGCAGGTTAAACCATTGTCCAAGTTCACTGAAGCAAGAGCATTTGAACTAATGCCAATTCTCTCAACTGAGTATGTGTCATCTCTCCAGGCAAGCCAGCTACACACTTTGTCATCATTCTTATATCATCTTTATGCAGGAGATGGTAGCGAGGTCTCTTGGGGCCTAGGATTTTAGAGCTGTGCTGTCCCACAGGGTGGCCAACCAGCCACATGTGAGTGTTGAGCACTTAAAGGTGGCTGCCTGGCTAGTGCCACTGATGAACTGAATCTTAATCTTAGTTAATTTTATTTTTAAAACTAATCCTCCATTCACATACTGAACAACTATTAAGTATGTTTGGAATAACTTGGTATGGAAACCTACTTTTCACCCATAAATGTCATGAAATCAAACTATGGATCAAGTACAAATGATGAAAATTTGGTATCTGAATTAAAGTGTGCTATAAGGATAAGACGAACCCTGCACTTTGAAAATATAATACAAAATAAATAATGTATAATTTTTCATTAATAGATTTTCATGTTGATTCCATGTTGAGATAATATTTTGGATATATGGGGTTAAATGGAATATCTTATTAAAATTAATTTCATCTATTTCTTTTTACTTTTTAAAGTCTGACTACTAGAAAATGTAAGATCACTTGTATAACTCACATTATATTTCTACTGAGCAGTGCTGTTGTTGAGAACACATCTTACTTTCCAGGTGAGAAGAGCTGGCTTCTCTCTGTCTCAAAAACAAGTCGACCACTGGACGAGCACAGATCCCATCCATACCTTTGTCTCAAATGGCAAAACCTTGGGCAAGTCACCATGCTCCCATGGACCCACTTCTAAAAAATCTGGGTGGAATTTTTTCACACTCCAGATGTCAATGATCCCATTAAAATCTTTACAGTTTCAAAGGTATTAATCATCATAGGTCTATATCAAGAGAAAAATCAGAGATGAAGTTGTAATGTAGAAAATAGTCTGGTAATGAGTTATGCTCCTTTAATAGTATTATAGGCTTGATTAAAAACCTAAGCAAATTAATAATTATCCTTACTGGATAACGTGTAAGTATATATGGTATACATATATATTACATATATACACACATGATATGCACATACATATGTTACATATAAATATATATGGTGCTACTCTTATTTCCATATTTTAGATGGGAAAGCTGATTAAATAACTTGCCTTTAGTCACTTATCTAGTAAGGGTTAGACTGGGACTCAGATTCTAGTGTTTGATTCTAAAATCTGTGCTCCTACCCCTTACCCTGTAATGTCCTTGCCCAGAGATTCTACATGGCAAGCCCCTTTAAGATGCCCTTTCTTTTTTGTAGTCTACTCTACGCCCATGGACTATAACTGGGTCTGTGCTAAAATGGGAAATAATTCAGAGCCTGGATGGCCTGAAAGCTGCACAACGAGGTTCAGGGATCTTGGAGGTGGGAGGTTTGAATTAGCCTCCCAGACCAAAGGGAGTGCCGCCCATTTGTTAATTTGATTTTGTTTAGGTTACTGAGCCATGATTCATCCTTAATTGCATTGTTTCGAATGACTAAATAGTCTAAGTATTAACCATCTGCTAAGTGGTTGCCTAGCCTCATTTTAACTAGGACTCCTTAGGAATCATTAAAATCAAAACACTGTTGGCCTTCTGCTGGGTATTGGGCCCTCCACTGACGATGATCCTGTTGCCTGGGGTGGCAGAGCTCCAGCAAATGTCGCTGTGGCGTGGGTGGGACTTGAGCCTCCCCTTCATTTGAGGTTGCGAATTCCCATGGATGGAATGCCAGAAGACAGACCAATCTGATTCAGCACATAGATCTTCCTTCTGACTGTGGACCTTTGTTTTGCAACAGGCTCCACCAGAAAGTCTTAAAAACACGATAAAACACAGTTGAACTTCCAGATTAAGAGTGTTCTTCTCAGAACATATTCTGCTTGGCCTCAGATTCCTTTTCAAACATGAATAAAATGTCAGCGTTATCCTTTACTCAGCTAAGTATTTGAGCAAAGAAAATGAAATGATCTTTGAAAATGTTTTTCAAATAGCTTATCAAAATAGAAAAGATAATTGGTTGAATATTGTTCTTTTCCCACACATTTGTGAGTGTCATAACTCTTATAACATGAAGCGTATCTATGCTTAACTCCAAATCACATATCTAGACCTATATTTAATACTAAGAATTTCAAAACATCCCAGCAACTTATGAAAGATTATCAGGAGCTGAGAAAGGATGTGAACTTGGGCTCCATTAATGGCTAAGTTCCCAGAACACCAGCGTTGAATGTGAAAGAGGTTATCATGGGAATGACAGCCCCAGGTCAAGTTAGTTTGAACAATAGTTTGAGTGTATTGCCCAGTCACACATCCTAGATTGATACTTCTCACACTTTAGCACACGTAAAACCCACCTATAGAATCTGTTACGACACCGATTCCCGGTCCCAAGGCCCAGAAGCTAGTTCAGTGGGTCTGGGGTGGAGCTGGAGAAGGAGCCTCTCCAACCCAACCCTAGTGAATGCTGACTGAGCTGGCCCAAAGTCAGTACTTCGGACAGGACTTACCTGGGTGATTCCTGCACAGGACCGTAGCTGCTAGGACTGTTCTAACTGGGACAGCTGGCTAGTGCCCCCGATGAACCCCTTTATTGCAGAAATAGCCAAGCCCAAACTCTCCCTTCCCATTCTTCCATGAGTAATCTCCCTGTCTCAAAATGTGCTTACAACCATACAAAAGTTTACTTAAAAATAAGCACAGGCGTGAACATGCAACAATCCACTTAACATGAAGACTGACAGGTTTTAGAATAATGTCCTTGTCCTTACAAATACTCTCACCTCAGGATGGATTGAGGAGGGCTTAGAAAGGAAGCCTGGATAGATATTTATATCCATGAGGGGGAAAGGGAGAAAGCCTCAGTCACTCAATCTCCCCCACAATCCTTTGCCGGATTATTGTGACAGCAGATCTGTGAAAGAAGCCCTTTTGAAAGAAGCCCTTCCACACACTGAGCTCCTGAATCAGGCTGGTGTGCTGCAGACACAGGAACATTCTTTAAGGCAAAACATCTGGACGGGGCAAGAAAGGGATTGACCACATGTACGGGTGGCCTGCTCCAGCTGTAATCGGAGCTTGCTGCAAAATGTTTTATTTTGAATTCGAACATAGGTAAGATGTCCTTCATTTAAGTCAACAACATGAAGACCTGCTGCCAAGGGGCTAACTGTGCCAATAAAGGTTGACATGGAGGATGGAGACGAGGAGAAGACATTTGCCATAAATGACAACAATGTTAGGAACATCAGGCTTATGGCTGGTGAAGCATTTGGCTATGGGTTGTTTTAATCCAACTAAATACTAGTATGCATATCTAAGTTCATTGACTCTCCAGAGTAGCACAGTATTGTATTAGCCTAATATAGCATAAGCCCAATTTAATATAGAAGTATTAATCCAGGGGATTCTTTTCACGACAAGGTATTATTTCTGTAGCAATGTAGTATTTTATCGGTCTGAGACAACGCAGTGCCAATTTGCTTCACTCCCAAAATACACCCTAATAAATGTGGGCTTATTTGTTCTAGCTGTGATTTCTGGGAAGCCGCTGGACAGACATAGGATGAAGTCTTGGTCCCCCACAGAACAAACATCTGTAGCCACATCACCTCACAGGCTCCTTGGCATGGTTGATGGTCTGTTTGCATACCTTTCTTTCTTGCCCAAGGGGAGTCAGATGGGGTGGTTAAGGTTCTTCCCAACTTCCAGATTCTAGGATTGAAAACAGAGCTATAACATGTCTGCTGTATCACAAGACGGGAGATGATGTCACTCTTTCAGGCTTCCCGGAATCCCCCTGGAACTGGGCTTGCGTCTCACTTAAGTGGAAAAGTACAAGCATGACTGAAAAGGAAGATGTTGGTCAGGGTCATGTCAATGTCAAGGCCCTAGGAAAATCCTGGAGGTCGGCACAGTTTTCCCAGAGCAGAAGCGTGCTGACCCATTCCCCCAGTGCAAGACCCCTGTCTTCCTGCCCCTACCTAAACAGAGTGGGTTTGAGACTCAGAGAGAGGCCATGCTAACCTTGAACATGAGACATGGCTGCCACTGCAGCCCCTGCCTCCTGTCAGCTTTACCTCCCACAGGGACACACTCCTGCACATCTCCTCCTTCCAGGCCCCTAATCATGACCTTGGTCAAACTCTCCTTAACTCTTGCTTGGGCTTCTGAAGTAGCCTTTTAAGTGTGTGTCTTTGCCTCCAGTATTTTTTTCTTAGTTCAGCTGCGCAATAGTCATTTAATAATCGTCTGAATAAGACACTCCCCTACTCCAAAGCTTTCCATGGCTCCTCATTGCCTATAAAACAAAATCCAAATCCTTATGGTTTTTTAAGGCCCTGGCTACACAGTCCACTCCCTTTCTCTGCACAAGACCTGCATATTTTCTTCTGCTTGAGCGAGTATAGAGAGTTCCAAATGTATGATGACCTTCCCCATCCCTGGGCCCTTGCTCACCTCGGTGACTGCTTCCAGGAATGCTGTCTCTTGTGCCTTTTTGACCACCATTCAAACTTCAAAGTCAAGTTCAGATTCCCTTCTCTCCAGAATATTTTCCCCATGCCACCCGTTTGGAATTAGCCACTTTTGGGCACCTGTATTTGGTCTCTTATCCTATCTTGTCCATTTATGTGCCTGTTTGGCCTCTTCCTCAGTAGGCTCTGCAAGTAGGAAAGGGCCCTGTCTGGGGCATTTCCCCGAGAATCTGGCACATAAAATGCTTGCAGGAAATCTATGGGGGCATAAAGCCCTGTACCTGCTCCATGGAAGTTACCTGTATTTGCCTGTCCAGGCCCTGCTTGTACAGATCTTAAATACTTCCCATGTTCTTCTGGATATCACCCATGTTGAAACTGAGATCATTCATGCAGTCCCTGACAGCCTTTCCTTGGTGTTCAACCATCGTTCGGCAGAACCTCTGCGATGAGAGGACATTTCTCTACTGTGTAGAGGGCATTTCTGGGTAACTTCTGTTTAGCTCTGCGGCTACACTGTATTATTCTTTATCATCACAGTGTTGACCTTTGACCGTACGTGAGCTATGAGGGCAGAGCAATATCATGGTGAGTACTGAAGGCCTGGGTAATACCCAGTGAGACCACATCAGTTCAAATCACAACTCTGCCAATACTTTCTAGCTGTGTGACCTTGGCCAATTTCCCTTGCTCTGTGAGCCTGTTTCCTCTTTTTTAAAACAGAGCTGTAATAGTACCTCCTCCCAAGGCTTTTCTAAGGAATAAATAACATAGAATATACATAAAACACAGACACAGGGTTTGATATCATCAATTAGATATAAAATAAAGGCTGGCTGTTGTCGCTGTTGTCATTATGTATGATGTTCATTGTTATCACTAATATTCACCCTCACTCTAAGCTGCTGCTCCATGTAGTATTATTAGCTTAGAGTGGATAGTTACAAGACTCGGTTACCAAGTGTTCAAATAAATGATCTCTTAATGTCTCTATACTGCCACTTGCTAAATATCATGTCACTTCATTTATTTATAGTCTCTCCATAGTCTGTATCCTTTTATATCTTTACATCTTTGAAAATTATAAATTGTTTCCAAATACAGTTTTTGCCTACAGAGGCTCACAGAAAGTTGGACCTAGATGGTTGTAAACAAGTTCCAGTGAGGGCAAGTCATTGTATCTGGACAGACATCCATCTCTGTGCCTAAGGCAGACATTGAGAATCAATCATGGTGCCCTTCCCAATGACCCCAGATGTAACTTTCTGATCTCTCCAACCCAGTGCTCAAGCAGCAGCCACTAATCAATCAGGGCTGACATCCATTAGCCATCCCCTATGTAGTCCTCATCCCTCATTTTCTAGCTTGCTCCCTCCCCACTTCTTTATGGCTGGAATTGCCCAGAATGTCTACTGGAAGCCCATGGGGGAAGGGCTATGCTCTAATAATTGAAGCTTTGAAGCCTTCAGTGACTATATAACTTTCCCTTTTGGATAGCAGGCTGACGTTCTTCTATTGGGGTGATCCTTTAACAAAGAGAACTCAGCTCAAAGTCTAGTTCAGTCAATTATTTGCATGAATGAGGCTGAAAGCAGATGGTCTGGGCTCATTTTTAACTTTGTGAGATTGACTTCAGCCTATAAATGCTGCTTGAGCTCTTAAAACACTAGAGAACAGGCAGCAGAGAAGTCTTCTCCCTGGACATGGAACTACCAGATTTCTAACAAAGAAGGAAGCCACTTTTAGGAGAATTTTACAAAAAGATGCATTATTTTTTTTGAAAATTTATGCATGAAATAAATCAATGCTATGAAGGAGCCACTGATACGTCCAATGTGTGCTCATCCTTACAAGTCAGGACCGCTGGCACTCACTGGCCTATGGCCACTGAAAGTCTCCATAAATCCAAGTTCTTTCAGGTAACACGAAATGATCAATGCCAAAAAGAGATTGTCCTCCAAATACAGATTATTAAGCACTTCCCGTGGCATTGGGAATAGAAGACTCCAGACAACTGTCTTCCATTGTTTTGGCAAATTTAACAATAATAAATCATATTCTGACTGCATTCTCTGGATAAACATCAACCTTCAAATATATCGATCCACCCAGAGTGAGATGAGGTGGTGTGTGCTGGAGTTACGGCAACGATTTGCCCTGGAGAAATCCCTGTCCACCGAGAGCCTAAACCTACTCCACGAATGCATGTGCAACTGACACCCGCATTTAGGATTTCCAGGAAAGGACAAAGAAACATGCTTATAATGCCACTGCAATATTACCTCCTATTGTGATGAATATAAGACTTCCTTGATCTAAGCCTTACTTGACCCCTCTCCTTCCCTTCCCTTTGTTCATCTCTAAGAGTCACTGTACTTCTTGCCATCTCCAAGTCACCTCCTCTGTTACTTCCTGCCTCCCAAGCCTGGTGAGTGGGTTCTCTCCACCTCTGTGCTCCTCCCTTGTTTCCAAACTCCTTTGCAGTACTCGGCTCTCCTTAAAACAGCCCCTGTCCTATTGAATGTTGTTACCCCATCATCAACGCATTGCCAGAACGCTGTAATTGCTCAACGAATACTTGTTGGGTGAATGACTTCAATGAAGTTATGCAGAGAAAACTTTAGCTTTGGGGCAGCAGGGGAAGAATAGCTGCTAAGCTACAGATGACTGAATTATCACTGAATTCCACCTTCCCACCAAAGACAAAGAATGCAACACAGAAAAAACCCTCCAGCAACATAGAAGTCATCACCTCTTTAATCTGTTCTTGACATGCAGTTCCTTTGGAACTTTATCATATCAATTTTATTTTATTACTCTTGGTCAGAATTATCATTTAATCTTATGTAGTTGGTTTAGTCTTCTGTACCAGATTATGTATTCCTCAAAGTCAGGGACAAAAGTAGGTTTGCAGTTGTTTCTATGGAAAATAATACAATAATTAATAAATAATAATATAAGAATAAACTGTTTTGTGAACTGTCTCCCTACTTTTGCCTCACCCTGTACATTTCATTTCACGCATTGCCCCCTCTGAAGCAGAATCACCACTTGTCTTCTTGCTATAGAGTTCCTGCCCATCGCTCTCCCTTTCTGCACAAGGATCTCGGTTAAAAAGCAAATAAAATGTGAGCAGCATTCAATCCTTTGACTGGATCTGTTGCTGACATGATGCCAGGCAAATGGCTAGGTGGTTTTTCAATTTGATTCTGTCTTTTGTTCTTTGAATTTAGCATCATGTAAAGGCAAAGCATAGCCTAAAGGTATACCTAAAATGTCCTCCGATTCCTGAGCTTACTCAGAGAAGCAATAGAAAATGGCACCCTTGATACTTAATGCCCTTAAAGAAACCCAGCACAGGCTAACAACTGTAAACAACAAGTTATTAGTCAGGGAACATGCTTGCAACATAAGCATGGAAATTCCCGGGCATTTTCAGAGGGCAGGAAAGGGGAGATGCAAAATTCACAGGAAAATTTCATTATCACCTTTTCTTGATCATTCTGTACATAAGCCGACCTCATCACCATCAATCCAACCTCTTCTGCTAGGTGAATTTCTCTTAATTCTTTTATTAAAGTGTTGACTGCAACCTTTAAAATAAGTCCACATCTTTGTTTAATTATAGATTCTATATAAACTATTTTAAGATTACTGGTTATATAAAAAAAAAGAATAAAGAGAAGATGATTATCCTGTTAAAATGCCAATTAAAAACAAACAACAATTTTTTAAAATGCACATTTATATCATAGAAGAGACTGGGTTCAAAATGCCCCAAAACACAAATGTAAAGAATGACGCCAGTACACTGCAAAAAGTAAATGACAAAACTGGTTGAATATCAGATGTGAGTGGTTGAAACATGGTTGAATTTTTTTTCTTCTCTTTTTTCCCTCTTTTGGAAACTGATAAAAGATTCTGTATTTTTTTAAGGAGCTGACCTCAGTTTTAGTTTATTTTCTAAAATAGAGATGTCTTTATATGTGTTTGAAAGTATGTCTATCAAACCTTTGGAGGACATTTTAGAAGGAAGAAAACTGCAATGCGTATCTTACCAAATTGTTTGGGGATTTTCCGTTTTTATGTGTTTGGGCATTTTTCCCTCTTAAACATCAAAACCTAATAATCATAGCAGAAGGTTAAATATTTTCCATACTTTGTTTCTGAAATTCATTCCTTACAAAGAGCTTATGGGGGAAGAAAATTTGCACACCCAATCTGTTACTGACGGTTACTTCTGGGGTTAGGGGGTAGGGCCTGGGATTGGGGGCAGTGAAGGGGATCCTCCTACCTTTTTCCATTTTACTTACAATAAAAATGTATTCATGTGCCACTTGTATAATTTTTACAGTTAGTTAATAAAGAAGAAAATATCAACAAGCTACATGATATCCCTGGTTTGAACATTGTACATAGGATTCCAACACGGAAAGGGAGGGGGCAAATGACTGCCTGCTCTGCTAGTACCAGCCGCCCTTTAGAGCATTTCTGTACAGAAAGACTGGATAACAGAATGAGTGGGGGGAGCAGAATGAAGTATCTGATATCCAGGATGGAAGGTTTCTATTGGAGAAATCTTTAGGAATTAATACTTTGATAAGTTACATCAAGATCACATTGAATTCATTTTCCCTACTGCCAATTTGCTTGAACTCGATATCCCTGAAAAAACAAAACAAAACAAAAAAAACTATGCCTTCATGACATCATTATCCATTTCTCTGGGCTTTAAAATGGAAACTTAAAGTTTACATGTAACAATTAAATCTAAGACAGCACCTTATTTAAATTCCCGAATCTCTTAGGCACTAGGAATGAAATGTAATGCTAATTTAATATAATAATTTACTCTCTTTCCACCAAAACACAAAATCATTGCTTGTGCAAGCCTCATTCCTGCCTCTTACTTTTTTCATCAGGATAAGATGAAATTAAAAGCCGATTTGAATAGCAAAGTCCAGTTGCATCCCAGACGCCTGTCTCCCAACATCCAGTGTCATGGGATGTTTCATGACCATGACACACCCATCATTTCATTTCCCCAAACATGGGTGGTGGGGTTGAATGGGGGTGGAGCATTTTATTCTTCTAGGATTTAAAATTATGTATACATAAAGCAAGCAGCTGGCACAAGTTCTTTGTGAGTGTGTGCATGCACGTGTGTGTGTATGTGTGTTTTGGAGAAAGAGTTGGATCAAATGAGTGGTTTCCTGTTCAGAGCAGGACATAAGTTTCATTCCTTTCATGGAAATATAATTGATCCCACTTCCATCAGCACATCAAGAGGAAGGCTGGTAACTCACTTCCTTCCAACCCAGGCTGAAAGGGATGACATGGCCCAGAGGAAGTGACCGGGGATGGGCGCTGGCTGCCCAGGGAAAGCACACACCTGAATAGCCTCTTGCCTCTTGTGGTCCCCATGGAGTCTGTCAGGGTTGAGTTCTGTCCTTTTTCCACTCTTTGGAGGACACATGATGTCCATTCAGGTCCTACAGTCTGGGTTTGATTAAATAATTATAAACTCCCAGCAGCAGATCTATCATTTCTGTTCCGAAACATGCCAGCATGTGTCTTTTGTGGCCATGCCAGCCAATCGTTGAGCCACTCTCGTTATTGTCACTGAGAACACAGTGGTTCAATGTTTGTGCGAGTTCCTGGATTCTGGCGCTAGAATGTAGCGCAGCAGTGTGCTGCCGGTGCCAACATCATTACAGAACTTCATAATAAATCCTTTCTATATTTATTCAGTCCACCACTCTGACACTGAAATTGCCTTTTATGAGCTTATGATCGGAGGCTCCCATTTTCCACTTCTAACTCTGGGTGATTATATATTCTAACAGCAAAGACATCAGGGCCTGTTGTCTGTACACGCAGCATGGTGTGGTGGCTGTCGGCTGGTTGGGGGAAGGTGGGGGCTGGAGCTGACCGTTCACCCCACACAAAGGAAGCACAGAGAAGCCACCTCTTTAATCTGTTCAGTTAACATGTTTAAAATTTTCCACTTCCTCCACAGCTAAAGCCCAAAATAAAGTTGTGAAAACAAAGCAGTAGTATTTCATAGTAATATGTTATCTCCTACAAAAGCACAAAGGGAGGCGGAGGACACCATCTAATTGAGTTCGAGGGACAATTAAAGAGGTATTTTTGGTTCTTGCCTTAGCTGAGCCACAAATGATTGCTAAATGTTCCCCTTTTAAAGTGTGTAATGTCCTCCATAACTTGGAAAATAACTAAAATACCTGAATGGGAAGTCCCCACTTTTGCGTACATGAATAATCCTGCTAATTATAATTTACATGACCAGGATTACCTTCCTACTCCACTATTCCACTAATGATAACATAAGAAGAAGCTGCTGGAAATTTTTATGTATAAAAATTTAGCAATGAAACACAGCTTTGTTTTGGAAAGAGAAAGACATGCCTCCTTTTATTTTGCATACTTCTGTACAAAAGACAGAAAAATATGAGTATGCATGGCTGATGTGTGTTTTCATTTTTGAAAAATGATCAAAGTCACTCATCTATTGAAATGAGGTAATAAAGATTAGCGAAAAGAAACTATATAAACTGAGGGGAGAGTACCAGATTCACAAAATAAAATTCATCAGTCACTTATTTTTCATCACTGTCTTTTATTTTCATTTACGTGTACTGAAATGCCAGGGACTTGGATTAGTATGGGGATGAAATGTGAATCTTGAAAGAAGAATTACTTTATACAAAGATAGAGTCAACTGAGTTGTGTGTGTGTGTTTTTTACTACTTCCCTTAAAAGGATGATTAAAATGTTTCCATTTAATGCAAAAACTGTAATATTCTGTCATCACAGGAAAGGCTTCAGATATTACATTTTATTTTTAAGAGAAGGGTCTTAGAAGAATAAATGTTAATTAAATACATTTAAATGTGTACAATTTAACATCATTTTTCAAAATGAAAAAGACCCATTTTTCAAATATATATAGTTATTCTGTTTTTATGTTTTGAGATATAACTTGTCATTGTTATAATCCTGGTGATATCACATTCACCCCAACACTATTCAAATGTTTTGGTTTTAATATTTTTGAAAATAAAGTCAGTTATTCTTTTAAATAAACATATACTTCAAAAATAAATCATTTTCAAATATGTCAACTTGAAAAACTACACTATTATTCTACTAAGGCAAATTCGAGTTGGAGGAAAATTGATAATGAAGACATTCCAGTGTGAAATGTGTAGTAATATATAATGACAGGTTCTTTGGGTGAATATTTCTGGGGAAAATGGTTAGGAAAAAGCAAAACCTTCAAATAGACTAGTAGTCAAGAGACAGAAATATAGTTTTGTTCTCCCTTAGCTTTGCATATGAGTTCTTAT
Source organism: Mormoops blainvillei (assembly GCA_004026545.1). Taxonomy (NCBI): domain Eukaryota; kingdom Metazoa; phylum Chordata; class Mammalia; order Chiroptera; family Mormoopidae; genus Mormoops; species Mormoops blainvillei. The sequence goes on along the minus strand of PVJD01002431.1, from coordinate 81,591 downwards.
ATTTGTAAACACAGAAAAGACATAGATTTTTAAAGGGAATAAATATTTCAAATAGAATTTTTAGCTATCTGTGAAAAATGCTGGGGGTTTTTTGTTTTTTGTTTTTTGTTTTCCCCAATGTTCTGACTATCGTGCTTAAATAGAAATGCAGCCGATGGCCGGGCTGTTTTTAGTTAAGGAATTTGGTGTGCTGATCAAGTAGAGAAGTAATTGGTAACTGGCCACTAGGGGGCCTTCCTATTGGTCCTATTTATAAAACAGGGAGAGTAATTAATAATAAACTGCAAAGATGAACCCCAATATTTTGTATAATACATAGAAATACCTAGTTGGTAAGTGATTAAAAATGCCATTATGTCATTATTGAGATAATGAAATTATTGACTGAATGTCCCCCTTTACTGAACAGAACTTTTTTTTTTTTTTAATCAATGGCTGTTAAGTTTTGGTTTTGGTTTTTCTTTTTATCGCAAATAATATTGCCGTATCTGCTTTTTATGAAATCTTATTTTGTTTTGCTGATCTTCCCTGAAGTTCAAAGTTAGAAATTTAATATACTCCAACCAGTGCATTGATTCAGTTTAGAGGAAGAACCTGGGTCTGTTTACTCACATTAACCTAAGCAGATGTGCATGGTCGTCTGAGTCCGTGTTCATCTCTTCCCGCATCACTCCATACTGTTCTTGCTCAAGCGAGGGAGACTGCAGTGTGATGCGCGCTCGGCAAGCCTTGGTTGAGAACTTACTACGTACTCGGTGCTATGGTTGGTGCTGAGCTACAGCTGGAAACCAGCGTGGTGTGGCTGCTCTAGAAAAGACAAGAAACACAAGCCTTTAAAAACAGGAAATACTGAGAGGCCGAAAAATGTGGTTTGAGAAATAGTAAAATAAGGTATGAAGTGCGAAGGGCTATGAAGTGGGGTGCTGGGCAGTTTTGAGGAGATTCCGTTTGGTATAAGAGACTGGGCAGTGGGAGGCTGGAGTCCCCCAGGTGGGGCGGGGGATTCAGAATCAGGAATCCTGGGGTCAGGTCCTGCCTTCTTGACTCACCAGCTGAGCGCGGGCTTCGGGAGGCCGTGGACACGCTCAGACTTTTCTGTCTCACCTATAAAGCCTGGATGTTAACAGGGTTGGCTCCCCTCCCTCCTCAGATTTTGGGAGGATCAAATGAAGTGATTTACTTAAGAATGTTTTATAAAGAGACATTCAAAAGTTATGTGATTGCCCAAAACAATTAATGGTTTTTATTGAGTGCGTTCTTGATGAGAGTACTTTAATGGACAGGAGGCATTCTTGTTCCCAAGTTTAAAAATATTTAACTCTGTATAGTGCCAAGTGGATACTTGAAATAAAGTATATGCTTGTTTAACCACTATGCTGTACACCTGAAACTAATACAAAATAATATTGAATGTAATCTCTAATTGAAAAATAAATTTAATTGAAAAAATAGTGGATTTTAATTGAAAAAAACTAAAATTTTTAAAAGAATATTTAATGATTTATTAGCATGAAAAAGTTCCAATACATTAAGTTTTAAAGTTTTTTTGTAAGAAGTATCATTTTTTGTGATACGGAGATACACACACACACACACAACAGGGTCAGAAAAGATATAATCCAAGGTTACTATTCCTGGTTAAATTATGAGTATTTTAATATTTTTCCTTTTCTGCTTTCTGTACATTCTGATTTTCTACAGTGACCTTGAAATGGTTTCCAATAAAATATTATATTAATTAAAAAAATAATTTAGGAAAAGGGATAATGTTAACTTGGTTGAAAAATTCCAGTTCAAACACGATGAAAATTTTCCTCATAAATATTTTGTTAAACAGTCAAATGAAGAGACTTTCATCAATTAGATAATTTTTGAATCTCCATACAAACTATTAGTATCAAAATATTTTTAATTTTTAAAAGTTAAATATATATCTATTTATTGACTTCCATGTTAAAACATTTTTTAAGATTTGTTTTTAAAATGGATGGCTCTCCTGAATGGCTCTGCTCCCACATTCAGTGCACAAGGGTGGCTTCTGCTCATTTGTATCGCCTTCCAGAATACATTTGAATGGCAAACAGTGTTTAAAAAGTGCCCCCAACATTACCCTTTCCGTGTTGCTCTGATTTCATTTTAAGAGGCATTTTGTGTGTTTTTATAAGCTGTGCAACTTTATTTTCATTGTCTGAATTCCCCTGGTGAGTTGAAATTTGTTTGACCTACTACTGTTTTGCTTATTTTCAAGAACACAAGTACCGAATTAATAAAGTTTGGTTGTTACAACTACAAACATGTCCGATAGTGTCAAATCGCTTCTCTCCATTTTACCCTCTTTCGAGAGGTCACTGCTATTGGTAACTGTTGTTTTTCTATGCATTTGCATTCACACATACATGTCTAAGGAAGCGACTAGTTTAGGGGTTGCTTTCTCTTTTATCATATTTCAGCGGTATCGTATTGTAAGTGTCGTTTCACTTTTTTTTTCTTCTCAAGATTGTATCTTACAAATCTGTGTCAGGATATGTAGATCTACATCATTTTAAAATATTCTTCTGTTTCACAGACCAAATCTTTAGCCGTCTTTGGGTACCTCATGTTTGTAAGGAACTTAACTATTAAGTGATCAAAACATATGATTCCAAATCAGTTCAGAAAATACTGGACCCCTGCTTTGTGTGGATCCTGAGAGGAATGAGGTATCACCCCTGCTCTCCAGGGGAATATAAGGTATTTCTTAAAGAGGGAAAGAAATAATAAACCCCAGAAGCATTAACTCTTCTTCCATATCCTACATTTGATAAGAAATAAGCAAATCCACTCAAGGACAAAATAATTTAAATTCTAGGCTTTAAGCCCCGAAAACTGAAAGGAACGTCAAGAGGTCACCTACATCTGTCCTCTACTTTTAGACACCTAACTCAGTATAGGGGATGGGGAGGGGTGGGGGGTATGAACACACCACTGAAATTATGCATACACCCAAAAAGAGACTAATATGTTTCCCCAGACTCTTTCTGTTGCCACCGTTTCTTTATTTCTGCACTTGTTTGGTATCTTGAATTTTCTCCATAGCTAAATTAAACAAACGTCTTATGTTTTCAAATAAAAGACTTGGTCAGTTTACCAACCCATAACAGAGAGGTGGACCACCACTTTGTAGAAATATCTGCTAAGAGGTAGAAAATTTCTCGCTGAGAGGTGGGGCAGGGTGAACGTTTGCCTAGTTGGTTCTGAGACGTCCCTCATTAGTGAAGGACGGAAACGCTGCCGTTGTTTTAGAGATCTGGACCAGGAGCTCCCACTCACCCCTTCTTCTGAGTCTTCCCTTTCTTCAGGTGCTCACATTCTTCCTACTACTGGGCTTGGGTTTCTAAGAAATGTCAAAATGATCAAACCTTTGGGTTGGGTTCAATGTTCTTCTAAATTGACTTGGGAAAATAGAAACTGCTGGGCTCCGGGCAGAAAATCAAGAGTAGAACTAAACTTGCCCTGGCTGGCGTGGCTCAGTGAACTGAGCGTTGGCCTGTGAACCAAAGGGTCGCTGTTTCGATTCCCGGTCAGGGCACATGCCTGGGTTGTGGACCAGGTCCCTGGTGGCGGGGGGTGTACAACAGGCAACCACACATTGATGTTTCTCTCTCTCTTCCCCTAAAGAATTTTCTTTGTCTAAAAATAAATAAATAAAATCTAAAAAAAAAAAACTTATTAAAAAAAAAAAGAGTAGAACTAAACTTTACCAAAGCAGTTGTAATTAACCGTGTTTTGCTCTGGCGTCCCTAGATCCTAACAGACAGACACGGGTGCCTGGGCCGTAGGAACTGGCCAGATGGAACTTTCAAAAATTCTCATCCTTTCTCCAACAAACATTGAGTTTTAACAGAATGATCATTGGAATTAAGAAGAACGTTTTCCCGGAGACAATGAAAGTAATGTTTTACTAGATCATACTATCAAAGAGGTAAAAAGAAAAAAGTATGTCATAATATAAGGGATCCAAAATGCCTGAAGTACACAGCTTAAGAAGGGCTGATATATTTTTTAAATTAAGCTTATTTTAGGTACTGGAAGATTAGTTTAAAAAAGACAGCTATATCAGGAACTGATTATCGACATCACAGAAAGATTTTCTGTGGCGTGTTTTAAAATACAATATCCCACTAATGCCTTTATATTTTTATTTAACTTTTTAAAATTCTGCACTTTTTTGGTTGTTTTTAGAAAAAAATGTATTTAAGATTCTTGAATCATAAAATATTAGAGCCTCATATCTTTGAAAGCTATGTCACAGGGACGTAACAGGACATCTTAATAGTGCTGGTAATTTAAGAGGCTTTGTTAAAACAAAGTCCAACAAATAAAAGTAGGAAGGAATCCACCTCTGGCTGAGAAAATTATCTGTTAATTCATTTTTTGTTTTGTTTTAATTTAGACTTTTCTTAAAGCAAGCAATATTTTTAAGTCAATGCAATACAATTTGTATGCATAGTTATAGTTCTTTCCCACAACAGAGACATAGGCACTGCTAATACAAACCATGCGTTGGAGCTTGCTGGGGCTCTCTTGTTTTATATGGCCCTTACTTCTGAGTGCAAAAGTCGTAGAGATCCATTCCAGCCTCGAGACTATTCATATATAATATGTCTTATCAAAATCAGTTACTCTGATTTACTAACATGGTATTTTTCATTTTAATTTATAAGCACATGGTATTTATCAATTAGTTATATGCAAATAGGGTGTCACTAAAGTTTTACTCCAGGGGAAGACAATTCTCTGAACCAGAAAGTTCTTTACCAAAATGATGTCTTCTAACTTTGTTGAAAAATTTGGCTATTCTTTTGACATCAATCCTAACATAGAAAAATACAAAGATGCTTGTTTGATTTTTAGCACCTCTTGCTTTCCATGTTACTAAGAATTTGTTATTTAGAAAATGTATTTTTGAAACAATTTAAAATTTAATTTGAAACAATCGAGAGTTTAATCTATATCACATTTAGAGGGAGGAAGGTAAGAGTTAGATGAATTTACAACCCCCAAATGCAAAACAGGTCTTTCTTTAATTCAGACTCGGCTTACATCCCTTGAACCGGGATCTGGGGTTTGGGGGACATACCTTTGCTCACACCAGCCACCCGCTTCATGAACTGCACGCACACACCCCTCCGAGCCTTAGTTTTCCACACTTGAGTTTCAACCCTTTGGGGATTCACATGTTACAGAGAATGCCTGAGGGACCCTGTCTAGCAAAGGTGGGCTGGAGACCACATGTGTTGAACTGTAGCCCATGTCCTTAAGGGAGAGGGGCTAACGCAGGACTTTGAAGGTTGGGGAGAATAAAGAGTCTGGAAAATGCTTTGGAAAACAGCAAATCAGTCTACAAAGATTTTTGTTTTATGTGTCTTTAGGGAAGGCCAAATATCAAACAGGATGTAATCTGACATTTAGATCTAATTCTGTTGATAATCTGCAGATTTGAGAACACACATCCTAGAGTGTCCAATGTTACTGGGAGCAGGCATTACACAGAAGTGGTACTTGCTTAGAAGAAATAAACTGTCAAAACAATTTGCTGCACTTTCGCACTCTGGATTTCAATGAACATGTAGTGGCAAGGTTTGCTAGGTAAAAGGATTACAGAACAACCTAAGTTTCCACCTTATATCTACCACTGCTGAGTTCTGTGACCCTGAGTGAGTAAGCTAACCTCTCTGGTTCTGTTTTCTTGTCTGCAATATGGTGCAAATATTAATAATAATGACTCTGTTCATAAGGGGTTTGATACATGCCAGGCTTGTTCCAGAAAGATATATTAACTCAGCCTTCAGAGAAAGTTTTGCATTTAAAATCGTTACTGTCTTCTTTGTCCAGTTCAGGAAACTGAGGTTTGGATGAAGTAAGTGACTCCAGCTCATGCAGCTAGAAAGTGCAGGGTCAACCTCTAGGTCAGGCTGCCCAGATCCTGAGAATGTGCTCTGACTCACAGCGCCATGAGAGGAAGGTGGCCTTCAGTTAAGGGCAGGACTGGGCAACCATCAGGCCCCCATCATTTAGACATGTGGAGCCTCTCTGTGTTGCACTTTTAGCATGTAAACAGAGGATAATAATGGGATCTGCCTAATGGCATTGTTGAGAAAATTAAATGAGTTAATGTTTGTTAAAAACTTCGAACAGTACTTCTTAAGGACTAGATAAACACTTAAGTGCTATTATTATTATTATATTAGAACAGGTATTTGTCAATAATGTGGATTGTAGCAAGGATTAATTAATGTATATAAATTACCTGCCTATACATAATAAATAACCAAGAAGTGATTCCTTCTGGAAGATTTTGACCCACTTGTGACACTTGATATGGGTGCTGGAGAGATGCAGACCACAGGGCACAGGCCCCCTACCACAGACCACACAATCTAGTGAGGGCAAAGAGGACCAGTGTTAGTTCTCTCACCTCCAGGGTGTTGGAAAGTTCCGTCTTTTCACAGCTGACTATGCATGATTTCTCACCTGTCTGTAATAACAGCTCATGTAACGTGACAAATGGACTGACTAACATTCACAGGCTCATCTTCTGCTCCCCTGCCCCTGCCAGGGTAGAGGATCCTATGGTGGACCCTCCATTTCTGCCCCTGGGGCAACCTCTGTAAGAGGACAGACTGAATGAGAGACTGGGAGAGGCCCAGTCAGTCTCCATAATGAAACACTCAGTGTAGGGGGGAGGAGGAGGAAGGAAGGTGCCATCCTCAGAACACAGCAGGGGTTTGTGCCATGTGCATGATGGACGTGTATGTTGTGTCCACCCGCATGTGTGAGTTTTGTGAACATGTGGCTCTGTATGTGTGAGTGTGCATGTGTGTGTGTGTGTGTCAGGAGCTGCAGTGTAGCCGCAGGGTCTGGGGAAGGTAGAAGCTAAGAAATGGGGTTGCAGTAAGTATTGCAAGGACCAATGTCTTTCTTGTTTTTGAAAGACAGAAGTAAAGAAACTCAATTCCTTTTTATTACTTTTGACTCAATAATTGTGTTTATGCAAGCCATGCATGCTCCTTGGAGACAGAACAGCCATGTGGTTTTATGGGGCCTGGAGCACCTATTTGCCACATGCAGTGCTAGGCCCATTTGTTCAATAGGGGCTGTCAATTCCTGCCTGCCCTTGGCCATGGCCTTTTAGCAAATGATGTTTCAGGGCTGGCCTGTGCTCAGGGGGACACAGTCAACAGCCAGCAAGACTGGCCAGAGACAGAGGGACAGAGCCAAGGAGAGGAGGGCTCAGAAGCCAGAGCTTTCCCAAAAGTCAAGCATGCTCCCCGCTGTCCCACAAGATCACAGCGGGCTCACCCTCCACTCAAGGTTCTTCCACATGAACACCAATGAGAGGTGAGGCTGTTCTGTCAGCCCTCTCTAAAAGAGGTGATGCTTGGAGTTGGAACAGGCTGGCTCTGTGTGGGCAGAGGGACTTGTTACAGATGGCATTCTGAAGGAAAGGAGTAGAGGACTGACAAGGAAGAACAAGAGACTAAAGCAAAGACAGGATCCAGCCTGACTGGGCTACCTGGCTCAGAGGAAACAAGGAAAAACAGGGAGAAAGAGTGAGGGGCTTTGGCTGATCTTCCCCGCACCACAAAGATTCAGGTGCATTGCCTGTGAGCACCAAGTTTGCTGCATGTTTTAAATTTCCCAGAGAGTCTTAATGGAAGACCAGCTCCTCCAGGGTTCCTCAGCGTGTGGGTGGGCAGTGTGGAGGGTTAGAGGAGATTCATGGGAAATGCATCAAGAGATCCTTTTCAGTGTGGATTCTCTGAGCCTCTCATGAAGTACTCAGGAGGGGTCTTGGATGGGCATTATCTTCCAATCTTGGACCACACTGACCTCTCTGATATATGGTCAGAGCTATTGACATCACACAGGACAAACTCCCTGAACACCAATCTAAGGAGGTTTCCCAATATACCCTGATGATACAAGTCACATGAGGACTGGTTGAAAGCACTGATCCCTGAGTTCAATCTAGACCTACTGAACCAGGACTTTTAGAAGAGATGTCTGGAAATGTGAATTTTTAAACAAACATCGCAGGCAATATTTATCAATAAAGCCTGGGACAGTTGTGTGGATATTTACAGCATTACAGTTGTTCCTTAAGCTATGTTGAAGAAGCCAACTATCTTTCCTGATCAGTGCACTAGCCACCTGTGGTCACTAAAGTTGGAGGTGAGAGATGAAAGCTCCTTCCCTGCAGTAGCTATGTACAACATCTAAACCCCCACTCCCAACTCAGCAGCCTCAGAAATCAGTATCTTTGAGACCACACTTAGTTCAGGCAAAGTAAAGCTACACTGCAGACACAGCTGCAGAACAGGAGCTTCTAGGAAGCCCACCTCGCCCTTCCTCAGAGCTTGGCTCATAGTCCTCCCTGTGCCACCTACCTGCTGTCTCTGGGCTCCCTACCGTTTTGAACTCCTAAAGGTGTCATCTTAAATATAGTGTCTCAAAGCCCCGTCATCGCTGGATCTCCTGAGAGCAAGTTTCCTGACAGAACACATTAGCATTCCAGAGGAGGCTGAGGATCAAAGTTAAACCTCTCCCACTGTGCAAATGGGGATGTCCTGCCTAAGGTGAAGGACATCCTTTCAAATGACTATCAGGAGTGGCTACTGTACCATTCATTCTTTGACCACCCAAAACAGCATGGCTCTAATTCAGAGCCTACCTTACAGGTTTGTAGTAAGAATCTGTGAACCATCTTGGGAATTTTTAATTGAAAAATATTTTTTGGTTTATTAGTTCTCTATTTCTGTGTAACAGTATCACCAGAAACTTAGCAGCTCAAAACAGCACACATCTATCATCTCACAATACTTATAGGTCAGGATTCCAGACAGGGTTGCTCGTTCAAGATCTCACAAGACCACAATCCAAGTGTTGGCTGGAACTGGGATCTCATTTGAGGCTTGACTGGGTTTGAATCTGTTTCCTAGGTCAGTCAGATTGTGGACAGATTGAGTATCTTATGGCCATAGGACTGAGGAGCTAAGTTTTCCAATGGCTGTTTATGAGAGGCCGCCCTCAGTTCCTTGGCATGTAGGGTCTCCCAACATGACCACCCGCCACCTCAGAGCAATTAAAGTTCAGGCTGCAGCAAGATAGACACTACAATCTTATTGTACATAATCGTCGGCATGTAATCACATACGTCTTGTCACCTTTGTCATATTCTATTGGTTAAAAGTATGTCACAGACCCTGGCCACACTGAAGGTCATGAACACAAGGAGATGGGATCATGGGGATCATGGGATCATTTGGAGTCTGTCTGCCATTGTCATGGTCACCAATTGGAGTGTCTGCTCAATCTGAAAACAACACTTTTCCTCTAAGAACTATGTCAACCTTGGCAGTCATATATGTTCTATGGGACCCCATTGCCTGAGCAGAGTTGCTTGATGTGCAGGTAGAGATCAGACCCAAAGTGAAGCAAACAGATTCATCCTCACAGGATTTCAGCTTTAAGATTTACAGATAACTAGTTAGTCTGGTTTATTTCCTTTTAAGGAAAAGAGATAACTAGTTGTTTGGGTGACCTTTTCCAACACATACATGTGACACAGAGAGAATGAAGCTAGAGCAGAGAAAAGAACAAAATTGGTCCACAGGAGAAAGAAATGGAAATTAGACATGGAGGAAAAAATTTGTTTGGGTTTCCAAAAGCTATCCAGTTACTAGTTCTTGTTTCTCATGTAAGCCAATGATTTTTGAGTTTCAGAGCACTTCCAGTGTCACGTCAGTAAAGCCTCTATTTCGCTTAAGCTTGCTCAAGTGGGCTCCTGTTACTTGTCAAGGTAAAGAACCGTGACTAAGTTGAGGTGTCAGAGTGGGCCTTATTTATCCTTCACTTACAACCTCTCCATCATCTACCCACCTGCCATCTACTAAAAAATGTTTTTCTACTCCATGCCATGCACTGTCACTGTTGTCTTTGTCATGAACTTATCATCCAGGCACTGTCCTGGGTGCTGGGGTACAAGGGCAAACGAGACTCAGAGTTCCCACTCTCACCAACTCATAATCCATCAAGTACCAAGCATGTAAGCAGAATCACAAATAGGAGGTCTAAGCAGCACCTGAAGGGAGCATACACCTGAGCCTGGGGAAGAGGGCTTCCAGGAATGCTTCCTGGAGGGGGTAAATAAGCTGAGATTTAAAAGGTGAAAAGAGAATAACCAATTTGCAGGGGAGAAGACTGTTCCAGACAGTGGGAACAGCATGTTTGTGGGGGCGAGGGGGGAGCATAACAAATCTGAGAATCAGAATGTTGAACACATGTGCAGACACCTTTTATGGAAAAGGTGAGGAAGCTAACCTTTTACATGTCTGTCTTCTAAAACTATTACCTTCTTAAAGTTAGGGACTATATTTTAAAAATTATTACTATGAACATCTAGCTTGATACTTAAGAATTTACTAATTAAAAGTTGTATCTGGGTGTTGTATTTATTTTTTATTCATGTAAACTAGAACTCGCTCTTTTCAGCATATTAGGCTATGATTTGACAAATGCACAGAGCTCTGAAACCATCACCTCTATGAAGACACAGTTTCACCATTCTAAAACTTTCCCTCATGCTGCCATTTTGTAGTCAACCCCTCTTCCCACTCCTTGTTCTTGCTGGAATTTTAAATACATTGCATTTTGTTTAATCTTCATATTCACCTACATGATATAGGTAGTATTATCTCTATTTAAAAGATGCAGTGGGCATTGTTTAAACATACGAGTTAAAGGCAAGCTGCTTGCCAAGAGAATTAATGTACGTATTGAGCATATTAAGCACCATAAGAGCCAAGATAGCTTCCTGAAATGCGTGAAAGAAAATCATCAGAAAGAGGAGGAAGCCACAGAGAAAGTCACTGCGTTCAACTGAAGTGCCAGCCCTCTCCACCCAGAGAAGCGCACTGTGTGAGAACCAATGGAAAGGAGCCGAACAACAGAGCCTGTCCTTATGAATTCAGGCATGACAAATGCGAATAAATAAATAAACGAATAAATAAACAAATAAATAGACTTCGGTAGTGTTAAAAAAAAAAAAGGAAAAATGGGGAAACCAAGGCTCAGTGGGTTTTTCTTTGTTCTTTCCCTGGCTTCATTCTGGAAAATTGAGTGTGTGTGTGTGTGTGTGTGTGTATCATAAGAGATCTCATTCTCTCAGATCACTAAGTAAGACTCTCAGATTTCTTAGGTCATGCTCAGAAGATCAAGTCAGTTCAGAATATCACACCATGATTCCCTAGACTTGGGTTCTGTGCTGAAAGGGTATAAGAGCAGAAAACCAGCATTATCTCTGGGTCAGATCTGCGTTTCCTGGCCTTTTGCTGTAAAGTTAAAGATACGCATTTCACAGAGCCAATAAAATGCACCTTCTCAGGAAATATTACGACAGCTGGCTTCCAGATCCTCTGATTGTTATATCTTTTTTAAGAAGTATATTAATTATCTTTGCTTATCTCTTGATTTTACTCAGAACACCATTATTTCTATAGACAGTTCACTGATAAATTGGGGAGTGTCTTCATGCTGTTTTTTACCTGTGGTGTGGTGTGACTTTCTTTGTCACCAATACCTACATCAAGTCAGGCAAACCAGAGTATTTCCCCCGCCACAGCATATGGCTGGGTCACGCAAACAACCATCGTAAATCCTCCTTGACAAGGGCCCAAAATGATATCGTGGCCTGGTCCCCTTGGAATCCAGATTTATGAAGATCTGAATGTGAGAACTGAGTGTTAGGAGCATGGGTTTTTAAAAACGTGCCACATGAGTACATTTGTCTCTTTATGTGGCTACTAGCCTCCCTATGTGGCAAGTGAATGAAAAATATGTGCGGAGGTATTTGAAAAAGGCTTGAGGTACATCAGCAAGCTTGCCTAGAGCTCAGTGCAGAGTACGCACCCAATGAATATTCATTGAGTGAGTGGACAAATGGATAAATGAAGTGGAACTTGGGTGAGTTATAAAGTCATCTCATTTTTCCAGAAAGCAGCTCATACTAAAAAGGCATACTTGGTTGCCTTTCCAGTACCTTGCTCCTTTTTCTACTTGTGAATACACACTCAACTTTGTTCAAGAAGGCTATCTCCGGAGAGGAATCTTACTCTAAGCCAATCAGAGCATGGCATGTTTCATAGAGATTCTGATTGGTCAGGAACAGTCATGTGACCTTTTTGGCCCAATCAGGCTCAAGTGGATGAGGTTATGTTTATGACATAAAGATAAGTTTTTCTTTTCATTTTTTCTAATGGAGATTGGTAAGGAAGCATGCTACTGTGTTTGCTGGCCTGGAGCTTTCCCTTCCAGGCCAACAAGATCCTGCCTGGGCTGCCCTGCTCACCTTGTAACATAGAGGGAAACCAGCTTTGGTTTGAGGCTGGTGCTATACTAAACAGAGTGGGAAAGAGTCTCATCCCAGAAGCATAGGTGAGTTCCCAGACCTTCTTGGAGAACTCCCAGTTTCTGGACCACCTGTTATTTGAGAGAGTAATTTTCCTCTGGTTCAAGCCACTTTGAGTTGAGATTTCTACTGCTTCCCCCTGAAAACAAAACACTAAAGTACAAGCTTGAAGTTGAAAAGAGAATGAGAAAGAATGTGCTTTGTTATCTAGCATTGTTTCATTAAGTAAGAACGCCTGCCTCTGCATGTAGAGCACACATGAAGATCACTTAGATTCTGCCTTTCATTGCAAGTAACCTGGGGGATAAGTACCATTGTGCTGATTTAACTCATTTCCTTCAGTTAAGACTCTCCCATCTGAAAAAGAAAAAGGAAAAAAAAGCCCTCCTCCTTATCCAGTTGGGGTAATTCAGTATTTTTTCCCCTCACTTGTTTTTCATGGTTCCTCTGCAACACAGAGAAAGACTCCATTGTCACAGACTCCACAGCCCTTTCATTTTTTAAGCCATTCATACCACTGTGTCTCTCACTAGTATGTGAAATTTGGAAAACACCTTAGCAAATATTCCTCTTGTAGCTACTACAAGCAGGATGTCATACAACTTACACAATAAATATAAATGACTCTTGCCTACAAAGAATTTATCCTCTGATTGGGGTGAGAGGGCATGGCATTTTAGATAGTGATGGCAGACTCCGCTGGAGAGAAATACAGAGCTGTGTTAACCATCAAAAAAACTCAGTATATCATTAATTTTTAGATGAGAGGAAAACAGGAATAGCCCATGAAGCCAAACATTTTTTGGTCTCTTTGTCCACCACCATCTTTTGCCTGGATGGCTGCAGTAGTTTCCAGATCTATCTGTTTTTATCCTGTGAATTGTCCGATCAATTCTTCATGCTGAGGACTGAGAGATATTGTGGAAAGGCAAAACAGACCATGTCATCCCTCTGCTCCTCTTTCTCCACCTACGAGGCCCTGCCCAGGCTGTCCCTCTGACTTCTTCCGTAGCCCAGTCTCATACCGACACTACACATAGTTCTGTTTTTTCTGTTTCTTTCCCTCTAGGGAATTTTGAGTCCCACCCTGTGCTAGGCCTTTGCATATGCTGTTCCCTATGCCTGGAACACCTTTCCCTCTCTTCTTCAACTAGTTAACACATACTCATCCTCATTCCAATAGCAGTTCAAGCATCCTGTCCTCAGAAAACAAAATAAAACAAAATAGACAGGGGGAGGTTAAGAATAGTATAAGAAATTGAGAAGCCAAATAACTGATATGTATAACCCATAGACATGAACTAAATGGGGGGTGTGATGGGATGGGGTGCAGGGTAGATGGGATATAGAGGAGAAAAAAAGGGACAACTGTAATAGCAGAATCAATAAACTATACCAACAAAAAATATTAATTTAAAAAAAAAAAGGTTTTTTCTGACCTCCCTGAGTAGGACAAAACCTGCCACAGACTCTAGTAACACCAGGAATCTATCCTTTGGACTTATCTCCATTGAAGTTCTTGTCTCCATTGCTGTCATCAGTTGTATCCCCCACACACCTCTAGGAAGGTAGGAATTTCATTTGTGTTTATTCACCATTGACTCTCCAGAGCTTAACAAAGTGTTTGGTCCATGATAGATGCTCACTAAATATCTATTGAAGGAAGAATGAGTATATAAATATGCAGCCACACTCACTTTGAGCTGGACACCATACTACAAACCTAACATACTGTCATTTACTCCTTAAAACCACCCTATGAGAGAAGTGCTGTTGTTCCATTGTGCAGACAGGTACACTGAGGCTTAGTGAGATGAAATAATATGCCTAAGATTACATTTAGATGCAGAGTAGGAATTCCAACTTGGCACGTGACTTCAGAAACTGAACTCTTAACCACTGGCCTCCACCATGTTTGAAAGATGAAAGAAAATTCTGGAAGTTCAGTGAAGCAAGAAGCTTAGTGAGTGAATAAGAGTTTCAGCTAGTCTCATAAGACAGGATGGCTTTGGTCAGAGAGGCAATAAGTAGGAGGGTAGATGCACAGGGACACTGCTAACATGAAGGTACCTTGGAGTAAGGCTCCTCCTCTGAATAAGTATTTAGGAAAAAAAAAAAAAGCTCATTGTCCTGCAGATACAGCCCCATACCAAACATACAGGTTGATGAGCCAAGTGCTGGCTCAATTTCAGGTCTTATTTTCCTCCTCAGCTGGGCACTTTTTTTGTAGTGCACAAACCACACAGCTGTATCCAGAACGCTGCAGAAATGAAGGTTTAAAGGCAAAAAAGCAAGAGATGAAAAGATCCATTTGGCTGGAGGGGATGTCTTTTGAAGAAAATGCAGAACTCTGACACTTATCCTATCTTGTATAGTAGCCACTAGCCACGTGTGACTATTTAAATTTAGGTAAATTAAAATTAAATAAAATTTAAAATTCTGTCCCTTAATCACAGTGCCACTTTTCAAGTGTTCAATGGCTACTTGTAGCCAGTGGCTTCCATATTGGGCAGCACAGATAGAGAACATTGCTGCAGAAAGTTCCATTGCACCGTGGTGGTCTAGAAAGCAAGCTGGAGACATAGGTTGTAAAAAGGGGCTCAGACTTTATGCCACAGACCATGGGAGTCATGAAAGGGCTGTAAATGGGGGAGTGATGGTACTAGAAAAAGTAACAATTAGTTATTGAGGGATTCTAATATGTCAGGTAGCATCCTAAGCATGCCCTCATTTCATCTTTACAAGAGCCCTACAAGGCACACATTATTACTATCCCCATTTTATAGGTGAGAAAATTGAGGCTTAGTGAGGTAAATATCTCTAATAGCTCGAGGTCTGTGTGACTCCAAAAGGTTCTACTTTCTATCATGCTCCTACTTTGTATACAAATTAGCCTGATGTTGGGAGTAGATAATTCAACAAAACAGAGTTCAGGGAGGCCTATAGAATTATTCTAGGCATGAGGTGATAATAGTTTCAATGGGGGACGGTCATGAGCTGCCTTTGTAGACATCATCAGATAGTCCTTGTTCTTTGTTCACAGTCTGTAGTTTGCTATGGTCTCCCTCTCTTCCTCCCTAACCTTCAGTCACAATGGGCTAAATTTTCTTTGGACTCTTCTTTGCTTATCCCTTTGCTCCTTGTTGGTGTTTCCTGAGAAAACTGTGTTTGCATTAGGCTTTAACCCAATAAAGTTTTATCCCTGGGAGGACGACTCCTGCCTGTCCCTAGAGATCTCAGGACATAGCTGGAGAGCTTGTGTGGGTTTCACGAGCCAAGCCCAGAAATCCCATCTGGAAATGTATGTGGCAGAAGACTTCCCTTTTCTTCAAGTTCCCTGGTAAATGGAAATGCATCGATGGATCCCACCGTCTGCTGTGATGTGGGGTCTTTTTCTTCTTTGGCCTGCTGGTATTAATGGTAAGCTTTCACACAGAGTGCGTCTTTCTTAATCGTAAGCCCCAGCAGACCCATGAATGTCTGTTTCAGCCTTAGGTGAGGCCTGTCGACCAACGGAGATGGATTAGCCCTCCCTCAGTCTTGTGGAGAGAACTGGTTTCCAGTATTTGGTTTTGTGGATTATGGACAAGTCGATCCCCATTGACCTCACTTGGGAAATCTGTGAGAGAAACCATGAAATACTGATCTACATGTGATGGCTGGGGAAACTGAGGAGGAAGGAGAGAATTTCATGCCCATCAGAATTAAAGAGCTAGAAAGAAAGCCATGGCACCCAGGTTGCCTGGTCACGCTCTAACCGCAACCCACACTTGCCTATTTAGTTACAACAAACACAAAAGAGATAAACATAGATGTAAGTTAGTCTAAACACCAAATTTTAGAAGTTTTTCCTCTGATGTCTAGTCAGCCATCCTGACCATTACTGGAGGATAAACCAACTCATAACATCTGTGGACAATTATTTACTGTAAGTTAGAAACTAAAGACCTTGGATAATAAGTGAATTCAGCATTAGGAAGAGAGCAATGTGCTTGGTACCAGAAAGATACCTATTAAGTCAATTCCTAAATTGCAAAGATTGATGTACCAAGTTCACGACGGAAGAGATGCCAGAAAAGCTCAGGATGTGTGGGGCAGTGGGCTTTGCTCCTATGCGAGGGGTGCTACAAAAATGCACAGCCACGCCTGGACTTTCCTCACCCTGGAATCATCCAGGAAGATGCTCCATGCAGATGCTACCGAGATGACATGTCCCTTGCTGTCCATAAAAGTGATCTACAGCTGGCTGTGGAGTTACCCAACCATCGTGGCTACTCAATAAAAAACAGATTTGGATTCCCTCATTCAGGCTGTCAGATTTTATAGCCACCCAATGGTCTCAGGCAGTGTGGCCTCTCAGCAAGAAGCTGCTGATGGGGCCCCCAGAAACATTTGGCAGTCAAGTGAGGGACAAAAGCTTTGCATAATTCAGGGGTGAGTTCAAAGCCAATAACGTTTACACTGCATGCCAATAAAGCATTTTAAAGCCAGTGAGGTGCCTCTAAGCCAATAAGGTGTTATTACCTTTCATCATATCCCTTTGGCCCTTTGATAATAAGCACTGTTTAAGGTATTTGAAATTTCCATCCACAATTTAAAACACAATACGAGGTCTGTCCAGAAGAAGTCCAGCCATTGTTAGTATAATGAGAACTGTTTGCACGATATTGTTGTAACCTGGCAGCCAAGGAGAGTGAACTGGAATGCGCATGTGTAAATAATGATGACTTCACTTACTAGTCAGTGGGGGCAGCAGCTGCTGTTGAGTGAGCATGTGTACTGTGTGGCTGTGTATTCAAAATGAGCAAGTAGAGCCCTGAATCTGCATTAGATTTTGCAGTAAGCTTGAACATTCTTCCTCCATGGAAACTATGTGGGTGATTCAGAAGTCCGCAGCTATGGGCAACTGGTGATTGGAAGCTTCATCACAACAATGCACCCGCTCATGCATCACGTTTCATGCGAATTTTTTGGTGAAACCTCAAATCACCCTGATGACTCAATCCCCCTACTGCCCAGATTTGGTGCCCTGAGACTTCTAGCTTTTCCGCAAAGCTAAAATCACCTTTGAGAGGGAAGAGATTTCAGACTGTCGATAAAATTCAGAAAAATACAAGGGGGCAGCTGATGGAGGTTGGAACTGTATGAAATCCCAAGGTGCCGACTTTGAAGGGGACTGAGGCATCATTGTCCTATGTACAATGTTTCTTGTATCTTGTATCTTCTTCAATAAATGTCTCTATTTTTCATAGTACATGGCTGGATACTCTCTGGACAGACCTCGTATGTCACCTCTGAACTTTGAACTTCCAAGGGAAAAAGAAGGCCTGCTTGAAGTTGATGCACATCATTACAGGCAGATAATAATACACATCCATGCACACACCCATCCTTACCTGTGCAGTAACATAATGGAACCTGGCCAACCTGAGCATGGCAAGAGGTGCAAAGAGGCTAATGACTTTCTTCTTCAGGGCCTCCTGCCTAGAGGCAAGCCCACAGTCCGGGGGAAAATTTGTCATAAACACTCCAATCTTGTGAATGGGGTTCAGCCCCGTGATGCCTTTCAGAACAAGCCCTCAGTCTGAAGGAAAAGAAGCTGAGGACTCTGTGTTCTAGGATTTTCATTAAATGGACCACAAAACCCACTTGCTCCCAAACTGAGTTCTAAGTCTGAATTTGAGAACCACTGCAGCCCT
Organism: Mormoops blainvillei; assembly: GCA_004026545.1. Lineage (NCBI taxonomy): Eukaryota > Metazoa > Chordata > Mammalia > Chiroptera > Mormoopidae > Mormoops > Mormoops blainvillei. Next base: position 63,444 of record PVJD01002431.1, on the reverse strand, counting down.
TAAACTGCAAATGACAACAAGCAGAGAATGTCATCCTTGTCCTGGGCAGAGTAATTGAACAGAATAGCATAGAGTCAGTGGAGGGGTGAGGGGGACTAAGAGCAGAGTCTAGAACCAGATGCTCTGCAATTTGCTGTGACCTTGGGTCCACTACTTAATTCAGGTGGTTGGTGAACCCTTTTAGCTTGGAATCATGACTTAAAACTAGGAAGTAACTTCGGAGACCATCTCATTCCACCGCTATCCCATCGGACTCACCCATAATGGGTCAAGGAGACTCCAGAATTCCTAATTCTCAGCCCTTCAGTATTTTCACCAGAGATGACCATGACAGGAAGGCTACTGAATCTTTTGCCAAATGCACTGGCCTAAACCAGACAATACCTGAGAGTCATTGATTTTTCAGGCAGACGACGAAACTTAAACTTCGGAGTTTAGGAAGCTAATGGACAGCTAAGAAACTTCTTCTCATCCCTTTTCCTCCTTCCAGATTCAGTCCCCTCATGTCTGGATTGGGTAGTGTCATAATACATTCCACTGTTCACTGTATAAAGCATGAGGTCTCTCGTGGGGTTCAATGTCCTTTTCCAACTGTCCTATCCTTTTCGTCCAGTCACAACTCTCACTGCACATATACTCTCTGTCTGACCACACTGACCATCTCCTGTCTCCTAACATGTCACATACATTCTTGACTCCATGGCATTTCCTCTACTTGAAATGTTCTTTCCTCTTTTCTACCTGTCAAATAAATCCTTACTCATTATACAAGATCAAGGCCAATGTTAACTCTTCTGTAAGGTTTTCCCAGACATTACCACTAATTCTAATAAAATTCAGTTGCTACTAAGTGTTTGACACTATGTTGAATTCTTCATAATTATCTCATTTTATTCATGAGTCCTTGCTACAAGCCTGTGAAGTATATACTATTAAGATCCCCATTTTGAGACAAGGAAAGCAGTCTTACCAGAGGTAAATAACTTGCCCAAGGTCACAGGGCTAGTTATTGGTAGAGGGAGTTTCGGGTCCAGATCTGTCTGACTCTGTAAGGAAGTTTTCCCCCATCTGTTCATACAGACTCTCCCAATGAACTTTACTCATGCTTTGATTACATCATTTTCCCAGTTTAACTTTACATCTTTTCTTCCCTTCTAGATCAAAAGTTAGGTTGTGTGTTATTCTGTTTTATATCTCTAATACTTGGCTCACTGTTTGGCCCACAATAGATGCTTAACATAAATGTGTATAAATGTGTTGAGTGAAGAAATGAATAGATGTTTGGATGAATGGATGGAAGGAAGGAAGGACTCAAGGAAAAAATATTCGGCTTCCTCAAGGTGCATATGCTAAACAAGCTAACCATTTCCAAGTACACCAAACATTGTGTTACATAAAGAAGAAGGCTAATACTTCCTGGAAAATATTCAATGCATTTTTTACATTGACCCTGAGCATTATAAATGGCAGGATATTCAAAAGAAAGTCAAATCTACATTGTGTATACCTATGACCATAGAAGAGGGGCTTATAAATGTTGAACAAAGTAGAAAACATCTGGACCAGGTCATAATCTTGAAGAATAAAGATACATGCTCCCTGAGTTGAGTCTTTTTACTTAAAAAAATTCTTTATGTACTTTTCATGACTTGAGGACCTTGCTTTTGATATATCCTCCAAAGAAGAATTTTCATCCACAGACTTCAAATAGGTAAGCTTACAGCTGCTACAAATTCAAGTGTTTAGACTACACCAACTTGCTTTTATTAAGGATGCCTAAAAAAGATCTAGAGAAAAATGATAACAGATCTTGGCCTTAGGCAAAAATATATAAGGCACCAAACAGACACATTAGGGGAGGTTCAGAAGCTGGTACCTGTTGCTCAGGGTTCAAATTGGCCTGGGCACAGTGCAAGCCTCCCCTCAAAGCACGCGAGCCAACATGTTATCATTCGGTGTTTTCAAAACATATAGGGTGCAGCATGAGAGGCAAACGTGGATTTTCAGGTAGAGATAGAGGTAGAATCAGAATTCTGAGCAACATGTTAGAATACAATCTCATGTTCTGAAAGGTCTAAATGCTTTGAAGCAGCATCACATTTGGAACCTCTGTAGGGTGGCCACGTCCAGGTATGAAGTCACTGCAGGTGTGTCTGTGAGAGGAAAGCACTCCAGGACGCTGCCTTGGTGTACTCTTAATGTGGGGAGGCTGAATGCTCACCTGATTAGAGGCAGATGGGAGGTTTGGAAGATGAATTAAGTAGAAGCTTTCTGCCATCTACCTTTGACCCCAAAGGGGTAAGTTCAGACCAAGTTTTACAAAGAATTTCATTATTTAAGCTTGGTAAGCCCTCTAGATATCTCAGCAAAGGCTTTATTTTAGTATTAAGCATATGCCCTTGCTTTGGGTGGATGTCTGAAGCTGCTCTCTACCTTGATTTTGTCCAGTTTCATTTTGGAAGAAGAGGCTTTTATAAATTAGTCTAATGTCCTGTACATTCTTCCATATCCTACATATGAGAAGTACTATAATAATTGCTTCCAGTTATGTGGTATTAATTAAGTGTGAGACACTCTGCAAAGTGCTTGATATGACATTGTCTCATTTAATCCTCAAAAGCAGCCTTGAAAGAGAGGTGCGAGTTCAATTATTTTATGGATGAGGATAATGGGACTTGTCTAATAATTCCACAGCAGAAACAAGAGTCACACGCCAGCTTGCTTCAACACCAAACTCCACACCTGCATTTATCATAGTGCAATACTACCCAACTTTTCACATATTTATTCAAGTTCTTGGTACCCCCCGGTTCTTGATGACAAGAACTGTGTTTCACCCTCTTGCGGGCATTGTACAACATAGTGTATAATACAGACAGTTAAATAAGTTAATGAAACAGTTTTTTAATGAAAAAGACAGAAATTGAATGTTTCAGAAGATGAATGTGACCTGTGTACCGAGTCCAACAGTAATGAATTAAGAGAGGAGTTATGTCAGCATGAGGGTGGAAGACTCCCGGGTGGGGCTGAGGTTGAAGGCACCATCTCATAACAAGATACAGGAACCTGTCAGACAAACAAAGGGTATTTGTTGCTGGAGTATAAATGTTGTGTTCACTCAGGAACCAAGACCACTTCAAAGGCCATTTGTTGGCTTGGTGAGAAGTTGTTGCCAAGGTGAAGAGTCCCTATGTCCCAACTGCTCATAAACATGTCTTCAAACAGCAGGAAGAAGCTGTACAAAGTGGCTGTAGCAGCCAGAGCAGGGAGTTGGAGATTCAGGAAGTAGATGCGTCTCCCTGGGCAGCACAGACTGAGCCAGGAAGGTTTCCACGTGCCGATGGCCAAGACAAACACAGTCCAACACTGACAGGGAGGCAGCCATTGGGGAACAGCTCAACCACTACAGTCATACAGCCTCTCGAAAAATTGTCACCGCAAGAGCAAGACCAGGGCTTGTGGTTTCCTGTCGTCCTCTCTGGTACACAGCTCAAGCTTCCAATGACTCATGGCCAATGGTGTGCCAAGATTTCACGTCCCATCTCCCGTGGAGCCCAACCTGAACAGAGCCAGGGCTGTTCCCACTGTTTCCTCTTCCCGAGGAGCTCAATGAGAGGATTAATGATGACCAGGATGTGAGTGGACATCTTCACACGAGCAGCTGGTTGTAAACTGGCTCTGCACAGGCACGCAAGGACAAAGCGGGGGGTCAGTAAATATCAGCTGTGCTGAGCCAAGGCTGCTATGACTGAGCTCTGCTGGCTGTGTGGGGAGGAGGAAAAGAAACTAACATTTATTAAGTCAGGCCTCTAGAGAGATGGTGTGGTTCCGTGGTTAAGCGTGTGGGCGTCAGATTGCATCTGGCTTGCAACTTGCTAGCTGAGTGATCCTGGGAAGTTGCTTAGCCCTCTGAACCTCAGTAGTCTCATCCAGAAAAAAAAGGAATCATAGTAATATCTACTCCATCCAATGGTTCTGAAGATCAAATGGAGATTATAGCTGTAAAGTCTGATAAATGTTAGCTTTTGTCGTTGTTATTACAGCCACTGATAATCGAGTTTATTTGGTGGTGGAGCTGAAGAACAGAAGGAATTATTTCAGAGGGAAGTAACATATATTATTGAATAAAATGCTTTATGGAAGTTGAACACTGGACTTCAGTTACAAGTTGGAAGGGAACCTTGACTCTACTAATTCAGGGTGTGTTCTGTGGACAATTAGCCTAAAGACTCTTTGGGATCTGTATGTACCTCAGAAATGGATTGACCAGGATTACAATCTCACTCACCTAACACTATCATTAGTGACCCAAATCCCAATCACATGCAAGCCTGCTGCTATTCAATTCTAACAAAACAAATTGAAGGCTTGTCATATGCCAGGTACTGCACTAGGCACTGATTTGGGGGATCAGGTATATAGCAGAGGAGCACAACATGGACCCTGTTTTTGAAAAATTAATGGAAGAGATGGGCATGTGTACTGTACACTCAACTAATTCTAGACAGGAAAATAATGACTCCAGTGCTGAGACTAACTATAGGCAGAATGCATGGGGGAGAGATTGAAATCTTCTTGGAAGGTGTATGCTTTGAGATGGGTCTCAAAGGTTGATATGAGAGGTAGGAAAGCAATGTAGATAAATGGATCATCTTTTGCAAAACAGTGGCCTAGAGTGGAAGGAAGGGATAAACTGGAAAATAAATTGAAATGGTGGTAAAGGACCACATTTTGTAGAGTTTTAAACTATCAGGCTGAAAGATTTTGATGCTGTTTTATATGCTAGGAAGCAAAATGCATTGAGAATAAAAGCTCAGACATTGATGCTGAACTGAATTTGAGTCATGGCTCTTCCTCATGTACGTGGTGTGACCAAAGGAAAATAGTTAATTTCTGGACTTCAGTTTACTGACTATAAAGCAGGAATCACAGCAGTGACTAACTCATAGGGTGGAGGACGTTAAGTAGGATGCTTGGTACAGTGTCTCAATGCAATAAATAGATGCCTATTAAAAAATATTGTTAGCAATCAAGAAACTATTACAACACCATTTATTGAAGAGACTCTCTTTACCCCATTGCATATTCTTGCCTCCTTTGTCATAGATTAATTGACCATATAGGGGTTAGCTTATTTCTGGGCTCTCTATTCTGTTCCATTGATCTATGTGTCTGCTTTTATGCCAGTACCATGGTACTCTGGTTACTATGGTTGGGTAGTATAGTTTGATATCAGGTAATGTGTTACCTCTAACTTTGTTCTTTCTCAAGATTGTTTCGGATCCTCAGGGTCCATATATGTCTCAGGATTATTTGCCCTAATTCTGTGAAAAATGCTATTGGTATTTTGATAGGGATTGTACTGAATCTATAGATTGTTTTGAGATTAATATAATATTAAATTTCAACTATAATGTAAAAATAAAAATAAATTTTAAAGAAGCTATTACAAAAGCTTAAGAAGTACAGTGGAAAATAAAAGAAAGGAATGCATGTATCTTTCAGAGTCAGAATGGAGAAAGTTAACAGCTTGGGTGTAAGGAGTGAGCAAGGAGGAGTTAATAATGTCTCAAGGATTCAAGTCCAAAAGACAAGGAATTTGAAATGGTGTTACCAAGTTTGGGTCATGGAAAGTTATCTCCGTTTTAGGTGTAGTGAATCAACAGTGGCTGGAAAATCCTTTAAGGTGGCCTTTTCTATAGGCATTTCAAATGCAAAGGTCTGAGTTTCAGTAGAATGTTTAGCATAAAATGCCAAACATTCATTTTTTGGGGGGGGAGGGGGCGGGGAGTGTGACAGGAAGCAGCCAGAGGGGCTTGAGTGCAGGCAGAAGCTGAGGGCTCCGGACGGCGGTGCGGCCTGCGAGGCCTCGGGGGTTATGATAAGTTATGGTAATGCAGAACTTTATCATAAGAACAATGAGCAACCAGTAAACGGTTTAAAACAGGGAAAAGGCACGATCCGATTTGTGATTTATGTCCAAAAAGGTCACTCTGACTGTGGTGTGGAAATAGGGGGAAGGGGGACAGACTGGAGATGAGCCAGCTGTGTTCCCTCTTCTGCCTGTCCCGTGGCTTTCTCAGTGACACTGACACCGCTAAGAGATGCAACAAGAAAAGGACCTGACTTCTGCCTTCCTAGAGCTTCCTTTCAACTGAGCTGTGGCAGATAGCAAGGTCATCTCAGATGACAGCAAGTGCTGAAAGGATAGGAACAGGTGGCAGCATGGGTCATGTGTATAGAAGTAAAAGTAAAGCCTTTTGGAATGATGAGATGGCCCTGTAACTGTCTTTAGTAATCTCGCTGGGAAACAGACATTCTGAAATTTGTCTTTATAAGAGAGGGTAAAGTCAGGGAAATAGAAGAACTAGGCAGTGACAGTGTTCCAGGAACCAAATAATGGGGTTTTCAAAAAGGCTGTGGTGGTCAACTCTGCAGATGGAGATGAGGGTATTATTTTGATGAGATACTTTCCATGAACATCTTAGGAGAGAATAGGGAAAAAGCTAGTCTGTAAGCCTTAAGGAGAAAATTACAAAGGGTGGGGGAGGGGCATGATGTATGTTTAATTTGTAAAAAAGTTCAGGGGTTAAAGAAATGTGAGAGGCAGGAGTGAGTTTTGGGCGGTAGCTACTTGAACAGGTTTGCAGGGAGAGAAAATGCCCATTGGAGAAAACTTGGAGATGCACAAAAGAGGTTATTGATGATCTAAGGCGAGGCAGGAAAGTGTGAGTTAAGGACTTGTGAGCAGCGTTAGTTTGGGAGCAAACCAGGAACACATCTTATGTGGACTCCAGAGCAAGGAGGAAAAACCGTTATAAGGCAAAATTTTTGTTTTTTTAATTTGGGTGGTTGGTTGATGTCAGTTTGATATACCTTTATCGTCTACTAAACCGTAGATTTTCCTTTAATAATTTAATGATCTCTCATAAGTTATAAAAAACACACCACATGAAGTGGGATTTTGTTCTCCTAATTCTCTTGAGAGGCAGAGCAGGGGAGAGGGACCAAGAAGAGTGGATGTGAAGTTAGAAGTCCGGACCAGCCATAACCTCATTAAATCTCAGTAATCTGGCCTACAAAAGGAGAAAGCCCACCCAGAGGATGGGCTGAGATTCGAATGAGGTAATATATGTGTCTGACTTTGTAAAACTGACCTGTCATTAACTAGAGTTAGTTCTTTTTCTTTACTACATTTATCACATTGTGTTCCTGAAGCTGGTTTTGGCACTTTGTCCGTGACTTGGAGAGAAAATGACATCTGGGACATAAACAAAATGGAAGGTTTGTCCTGTACTTTATTTCTAGTGTGTGATGACGAGGAAAACAAGGCATATCTGCAAGTCAGTCCCTGTCAACTACTCTGTAAAACGTGCCACTAATGTTAGGGGGACTTCATGGCATTCCTACCGAAGAAGGCCACTTCTCTCCCAAAGGTTTTCCAGTGACGTCTCCAACATGGCTTTGAGTGACTCAGTCTCTGGGACTCCTACCACTTCCCCTGCTGGGCACGTTTGCCATTTCCCAGATTTCATCATTAGGGCATTTCCTGAAATTCAGCTGAATGTGTTCCTTTTTTTCTGATTTCAAAAAGGATTTTGTTTCAAGCCTCAGCTGTCAAATGGGGACCCCAACTGTGAACAGTAGCGATTTTAATGGTGACATCAGAGTTTCCAATGGGAACCCAACTTTCCACCCTGCTATCCAATACCCCTTGCACCCCACCCTTGATTCAGAATTTAAGAATAACGCACAGGCTTTGAGGCCTCACCAAGGTGCTACAGCTGGAGCCAATAGCAGCAGGACCCCAAGTTGCCTTTGAGGTTGGCGGCCTGCAAGGACTGTCTGCCAAGAACCCCCCTTGGAACCTCATCACCTTTCCAAGACCCTGTTTTTAAGCAGATTAAAGTACTTTCCTCACACTGGTGAAAGCCAGAGGTCCAGGTCAAGGTGAATGAGTGTGGGATCCTGTAGGAAGCTGGCAGAACATCAAAGAAGGATTGGGTGGAACCTGAGTCCTTTCTTTGAAAGTTCTTTTCCATTGTTTCCCAGGGTTTTTCAGATTGAAAAATCATTGAACTTGCCTCTCTCTTCCCACCCTAGTCTCTGTGACCCCTATTCGCCATCTATGACGTCAGTCACCTGATGCTTAGCTCTCTTAGATATTTACATGTTCCCAAAGCCAATGAATATACGTATGTACTGATCTCTACCTGTGAATAAATGCCCATGCTCACCTGCTCTTACCAACCACCTTTCTTACGCCCTGAAAACATAATTAGTCTTTTTTCCTGAAAATACTTTACTGTATCCCGCCCCCCCCATAACATTTAATATGCAATTCTGGGCCTCCGCCACCAGACTACAGACCCTGAGGACAGCAGTCACGTCCTTCTACCCATCCTTGTGCCCTTCCTCAGGCCTAGCACAGACCTGCTACACCCCAAATATGGTCCAATGGTTAGCGGTCACTACAGGCAGACATAATCTTCCCAATAATTTTAACGAGTATCCATTTATATTATAACAGGCCAGGAAAAAGATGTATTTGAGGTCTTCACTTTGTAACTTAGATCAATACAAAAACAATCAGACACGATGGATCTAATAAATATAATAAAACTTACAGCCATCATGGGTAACATTCATTGAACATTTACCATGTGGCACACATGTGTAATTGTGCTCTGCCACGTGTTATCTCATTTGGCTCTTAACGTTGAATTGCCCTGGACTCAGCCCTTGGTCTTCAGTTCTTCTCTATCTGCATTCCTCTTGGTGATACCACATGTCAGCTATATGCCACCAACTCCCAACTTCTCCAGATCTGACTTCCCTCCCAAACTCCAAACTCATATATCTTCACTTGAATGTCCAATAGATGCCATAAATTCATCGCGTCCCAGACTCGCTCCTGATCTCTCTGCAGAAACTGCTTACCTTCTGCCTTCCCCAACTGATGGCAACTGCAACCTTTCCGTGCTCAGGCCAAAATCCTTGGAACCATCTAAATGCCACTCTTTCTCTCATACCCCACTTCCAATGCATTGGAAAGGACACCCTGTTGTTTCTGTCTTCAAGGTACATGCAGAATTCAGTCATGTCCCACCACTTTCCTTCTACTGTTCCCGTTCAAGCCACGACCACTTCTTTCTTCACGAGAGCTCTAGCCACCTGATAGTGTTTTGTGCCTCTACCCTTTGTCCTATGATGTGGCACCAGCAAAGCAAGCAAAGTACATATTTGTCAGGTCTTGACCATTAATGTTTCTCAGTTTCACAGAGGAAAATCCAGAGTCTTCCCAAGGTCAGGGATGATTTGGGGTCCATTTGCTTTTTGACCTCATATCCTGACACACCCCTCATTGCTCTCCTGGGTCCTGCCACTTTGTGCTCCTTGCTCTTCTGCCTCAGGAGTCTTTGCTCTAGCACCTCCCCTGGCCTGCAGTACTCTCCCCTCAGGTACTGCTGGGCTAATTCTCCACCCCCTTCCAGTCTCAGTGAGTTTGCCCAGACCATCTTCTTAAGGCTATTGCCTACTCATCCCTGCAACACTTCCATTTCCCACCTTGCTCTACTTTTTCTTTTTTTCTCTCACAGTGTTTCTCACCCTTGACATAACATAGAAAGTTGTGTGTATAGTATGTTGTTAAGTTATCCTTCTTTTTCTTCTGTATTGCAAGCTATGTGGTGGTGCAATTTTAGTCTTTTTTGTTTGCCAAGTGTCTGACTCACTAGTAGGTACTCAGTGTTGAATGAATGTGCGAGAAATAACAGATGCCCTTGGAATCAACATACATAGGCTCTTAGCCTCACAGCTCCATGTGGCCCCAAGGCCCCAAGTTAAACACAATCTTATACTCCTCATGCTTCATCTCAGGCTCAAGGACCCTCCCCTTCACTCCCAGTCCTCTAAATCCTTTTTCTACAGCCTAAATCTCTGCCTGGAGAAATCACTTCTGTCTGCAGAGAGTGGCAAGACACCATTTCATGTGTTTGAAACCAAATCCAGTTAAGGATGGGGGGCTCCTTTGTCACAAATAGCTGCTTGGTGAGTGGAAGCTAATAAGATGTGACCAGCACCGGCAGCTCTCCGGGCAAACTCTTTCTTGAAAAGAGAATTACAGCCTGTCACGATTTCTGGCATGTGGTTATCCTCTCCTGTTTCTGATGCCCACTGAGGAGGATGCTGGGAGTGCACTTTCCAATAGCCAAGGACAGTGATGGGGAAAAGATGCTTATTTTGGGGAAACAAAAAGGAGTACTTTCCACTTGGGGGAGAGGAACTATCTCCTGTTTTAGTAAATGTAGTTCCGTTGATTGACTACAGTCTTTTATAGGGATCTAGATTAAGTAGTACCAATTCAACTCAACTCAAAGGCTTTAAATTCATTCAAGATGAGAGTCCTCTGGTAAGCTTCCTCTTAGCATCAGCAGACACTTAGCAGCCAAATGTCAAGATGAGGAAGTACCAAACCACAGGTGGAAAACTCCTATGTTCTTTCTTTTTCTCCACCTCCTCCTTCTATTCTTTCTCCTCCTCCCCCTCCTTCTTATTTAATACATCTGAGTATTGGGTGTTATCACTCCAATATCTTTTCTGAGTTTTGATCAAAGAGACTTGCTTAGGTTCTGCTCAGCATTCTTAGGGAGAAATAACATAGAATCTCAGGGAGACTAGCTCTGATTTATGGCATTTCTATCAGAAACAACCAAGAGGAAGTAATCAAAAGTGAGTTTATGGACCAGCAGGGCTCTAAGCTGGGCGCCGATTTCAGAGAAACACACCATGATGTCGTGCTTTCCAGTTCTCCGTATCCACTCATTATGTGTCCTACCCAGCAGGCCCACTCTGCGAAGTACAGGCTAAGCATTGATTCCATTAAATCATTTCTACCTGCAGTCAATTGTTTATTACAATCCCGTTACTATTTTATGTGTCCCCCTTTTGGGGCATGCATGGAGTACTGGCATTAGATTCAGATCTACTTTGTAGAGAATTTGTCTCTTCCTTGACCTTCTTCTCTTTATTATCATCTCATTTCTATTATTTTTGGAGGATGGAAAGTATTTGGGAGAGGGGCAGCATGAGGCTGTTCCATGTTATCTTTCTATTGCTTTTTCTCTATCTTTATGGAGCCCTTGAATTTCAAGTATTTGCCATCTCCAAACATCGACTCTGGCCTCCCTTACATCTGTCCTCCACACAATAACCAGAGTGATGTTTTAAGAGTTCATGCCAGAGATTTCCACTACCCTGACCTTCAAGATCTACAACTCTAAAGTGGCCTCTGTGGTCCTAGGCATTCTGGCCCCTGGTCTCATCTTAAGACTTCTCTGACACATATTCTTGCTACTCTAATCACCTTCATCTTTCAATTCATTGATAATGTAGTCTCTGTGCCCCCCAAAAGTTTTTACCAGGGTATCTGTCTTCCTGGCTAGGATGTTCCTCTCTGGCTCCTCCCTCCATACTTGCTTCCTTTCCTAGTTAACTCAAGATCTTAAGATTTCAGCTGAAGCACCATTTTCCCAGGTAACTCCTTTACCCACTAAAATCCTCTCTTCTTGACCCTGGCCATGTATGTGCCCTGCCTTGATACCGGCATGTCCCCCTGTACCACTCCTTTATAGCACTGCTCTCCTTGTCTGTTTGGCATCTGCTTCTCACAGTAGACACTGAGCTCCACCAAAAATATTTTTCCCACTGTTTTATCCTCTGCACCCAACATGTTCCCAAGAATAGTATATGCTTAACAAATAGCAATTGAGTAAATGAGTTAGTAAATAAATACATGAATAAAATAAATGTCTCATTAAGGCACCCCTTACATAATTGGGGTTAAATGTGATTAGGTGATAGCCTTGAAAGCGAGAAAATAATCTACTAATATGTTAATCAGGGTAGGTAATGCTACAGTAACAAATAACCCAAAATTTCACTGTTCAAACAATAGAGGTTTTGTTAGGAATAAAAATGGTATAACTATGCAGTTTCTTGCAACACTGAACATGTGCATACTGTGAGGCCCAGTAATTGTACTCTTGAGCATTTTCCCTGAGAAACAAAAACTTATTCACACAAAAACTTATACGCAAATGTTTGTGGTAGCTTTATTCCAAAAAGCACAATTGGAAACAACTCTAATGTGTCTCAGTGGGTGAATGGGTGAACAAACAGTGATACATCTATTCCATGGAATAAAGAGGAATAAACTATTGATATGCACAACAGTTTGAATAGAATCTCAGGGGAACAAAAAAAAAAAAGAAAGAAAAAAAGAAGCCAGTCTCAAAAAGTTACATATTTGGTTGCACAGCATTTTGATGGTCATTACTGCCACTGATTTGTATACTTAAGAATGGTTAAAGTGGTATATTTTACATTATATATATTTTACACAATATAAAATTATAAAGGTTGCATATTGCATTATTCTATTTACATATTCTTGAAATGTCAAATTTGTAGATATGAAGGACAGATTAGTGGTTTTCATGGCTCAGGAAGTGGAAAGAAGGAAGGGAGGTGGCTGTGGCTGTAACAGGGTAGCACCGGGGGCTTTGTGATGGAACTGTCCTGTGCCTTGGTTGTGGTGGTAGTCATACAAATCACACATGTGATAAAGTTTCATAGAACTAAATATACACAAGCATACACACATGAATGCATGTAAAACTGATAAAAATGGAATCAAATCAGCAGAGTTTGTCAATGTCTATTTTCTGGTTGTAGCCTATGCAAGATTTTATCATTGGAGGAAATTGGGTGGAAGGTATATGCAATCTTTTTGTATTATTTCTTACAACTTCATATGAATATACAATTATTTTGCAATAAAAGGTGAACTGACAACAACAAAGAGCTATTTCTCATTCATGCCACTTGTCTTAGGTGGCATGTCTGGGGCTTCTAACCCATGTGGGTGGCACAGGCTATTGGGGCCTCCACCATCTAGAACATCACCAGTCACCTCCTCCAGGGAAGGAAACAGGCATGTTACTCCCTGGGTCTTAAAGGCTTCCACCTACAAGTGACAGGCTCATGTTTCATCGCCCAAAGCAAGTTCAAACTTCCAGGAAGTAGGGAAATTTTGTCTTGCCATGTGCCTGGAAAAAGGAGAATCGAAGCATTGGTAATGACACTCATGATCACAGCTGTTGTTTAAGATTTCAAAAATAGTTAAAATAGTTATAAAGTATTTGGCATTTACTAAATCGTTAAGGGACCAATGGAATAAATGACTTCCAAACTTAATGATAAATCAAATACAGGGAAACAAACATAAATATTATTTCATTGGTCACCATGGATAAAATTTTGTACTGGGTCTGAGTTTCACCATTTAGAAAGAGTGAAAACTTTCTGAAAAGGATAAAGAAAATGCCAAAATACGATTTAAATGCACCCATGTAACAAAGAGCATTTCCCCTAAGCTTCTGCTCTTACTTCCAAATGATGTGGGAAGAAAACCTGCTCATTCAATTTTCATGAAAATAGTGCTTACAAATGACCTTTGGCTTTTCAATTTGAAGGTACAATTTAAAATGTAATTCAGGTGTGCGTGACAGTTTCTACATGTTAAGGGCATTGGGAAGGGTGGGCATGGGTGAATCAGACTGATATGTTTCAAAGGCCATAAGTGTAGGACAAATACTAGAAAGGTCAGGAATTTGCTAAGAAAAAAACATAATACCTTTAATTGACAAATATCCAGATTGCTGCAGAAATGACTGACTGAATTTTGTGGCTGTTAGAAATTAAATCAGATATTTTGCTATTTGGAAATATAAATAAGATATGGTCTTTAACTTGTACTTTATCAAAAAACAATTGTATTGACCAGTGTTGCTCAGGAATGGGGACATGGGGAAAGCTACCTCTTTTGGGCATCCACTGCATGCCGGTCATTGTCTGCCAGCCACGGTTAACCTCTACAATGCTCTTGCATTGTTAATACCTCCCCATCCTACAAATGCATGAAGAGTTCGAAAGGTGAAGTCATATGTCCAAAGCTGCCATTTGCACCCAACACGGACTGCCTGCCAAGGTTCGTGCTTTCTGGTGGACTATACTGCACCCCTCAGTCATCTCCAGTTCCCTTGGTACGGGGCTATGAACAGGAGCATCACGGCTATGCTGAGGTTTCTTGGACAGATTCTGCTCAACTGCTTCTTTCCATGACACCTAAGCTCCAGTCTGAGGATACCTCTCTCACCTCCCCAGATTCAGCCTTCAAAATCCAACCTCTGTGCCTTTGCTAACACTATTCTTCCTGCCCTTCCTTCTTCTGTACCCCAAATCTTAACCTATTCTGCAGGCCCCAGCTCATGTGCTGCATCCTTCAATTCCTCCTGCATCATTGTCATGAAATCCTTCAGATATAAGGGAAGAAAGGAATGAGAGAATGAATGGACAAATGGAACTTTCCCCTAACGGTAATGTTTCATTTCTTCTTTTTTTCCATAGCGTTTGCTGTTGTTGTTAAAGTCTACTGGAGGTTATTAGCTCTTTCAGTTTACTTCAGCAAACATTGACTTCTTCCTGCTGCAGAGCTCAGTGCCGAAGGGTGGGGACTACAGCAGTAAGGCCCAGCCCAGGCCCTGCCTTTAGGTGTGCAGTCACACAGCAACAGGGGCTTTTTGTAAAGTGAACTTGGATGCACTTGAGTGCCCCTACCAGGCACTCAGCTCCTTGAAGGAGGAAGTGCATTTTCAGAGTGGGCAACCGGGCTTCATGCCTTTTCTAAGAGAAGTCTGACTCACTCCAACATCCTTCATCAAGAGCAAAGCCCAGTGCAGAATGAGCCCGTTCCTAGCCAAGTCAAGACCCGCCAGGCTCCGGGATAGATGGCCTCATCGCCCAGGACTGCAAATAGCCCACTGCGGCTTCAGCTGGTCTGAAATGATAAGGTTAGAAAACCAAACAATATCATCCTGAGTGTTCATAAAAATAAGCAGAAATTAGAGAAGCCTTAGCATTCTTAAGAGTTATCATTTATTATTATAACCTTGCTCATTTCAAGAGTAATCCCAGAACATTTTTTTTTAAATTGTAATAAAATAAGATGGCAACATAATACTGCTATTTAAAGTAAAATCACAGATTAAACCAGAAAACTCCAGACTATTCCATTTAACTTCATGTAGGGGAGTCTTTGAAATTAGGCTAAGTGACTCCAGCCTTTTTATTTATAGAAACTACTTGGATGTTGGTCTGAGAAGTGAGATATCCAAGTTTTCAAATAAACTCGAGTCACATGTAAATAATGAAGAACCATATGGATGAAAATAATTATTTTAAATACCCTGTCTAATCGATAGTAAAAGCATTCCATATAAGATAAAACCCAATAAAAGGAGTTAAAGACAAGATGTAAAAATTATAAATATACACAAAAATCACAAAACCTGCACTACCATTCTGTATCCTGAGGGGCAAGGAGAGAAAATGGGGGGGAAAAAGTTGCATTGCTATGATTTAAAAAAGTAAATCCCCACTGCACTCGGCCCCTCCCCAAGAGGAACCATAGAAAAGACGCAAAGGGTACAGCCTGGCTGCGTGCCCAGCCAGCCAGTAGCATTCCTTTGTTTGAATTAGCAAAAGGCGCCCCCTCTGGGCGGATACAGCACTTTGAACACATGGCTTGGCATCTGAAGAGCCTTTCAGCTATGAAAGGTGCCTTGGCCTTCCAGGGAAGAAAGCCTCACCCAGGTACTGAACCTTAGCCTCTGGCCCCCTTGTAGCACGGCCAGTTTCACAGCTGACCCTACCTGCCAGGCAGCATTCTACATAAAGCGCCTGAAGAAAAGGCACTAGGCTGTAGGCCCTGTTCTAGTTTTGGCTCAGTTTCTCCTGCCGGTGAGAAGGCAATGCCCACTCAGGCCAACTGTGCCGTGATCAAGTGAGCTTACACACGGGGCAAGCGCAGGAGTGACATTCACCTTATTAAACAAGCCGTGTCCCAGTGACCTTTCAGGAAATAAAATGTTCCCCCTTTTCACCTAATGTATTCTTTTTTAAAAAATACATTCTTATTTGACATTTTAAAGTGTATTCATTTTCACAGTTGCCTTTATATTTGTTCGTTGCTTCAAGAAAAAAAAATGATAATAGCAAACCAAAGTGTGATAAGGCTCGCCGTTGACTGACCACTTTCCCATTTGCCTGGCATTGTTCCAAGCACTCTCTACGTCTTTCTGTCTCATCTAATTCTCATAGGGTGGGGTGTCGTTTCCTCCATTGTACAGATGCAAAAACTGAGAGCCAAAGGTTATGTAAAAAAATGAGCACCGCCAGGGTTTAATACACGTCTTTGTGATCCAGAACTTCTGCTCCCAACAAAACAGCTGTAGATCTGTTCATTGTAGACAATTTGAAAGGAGATAAACAAGGAAATAGTAATGACCCTTACTCTGTCACCTCACTGTTAACATAATTGCTGCTCATCCTCGAGGTGCTGCTCTAACATTGTAGGATGATCCCTTTTAATTACAGAGTCAGTAGAATTGAGAGGAAATTGTTTAAACAGTTAAGGATGTAGCTATTAATAGCTAGCCTCCACCACCAGTTTAGGAAGGATAAAGGCGAATACTGTCTGCACTGTAATTGCCTTCTCTTAGCCTTTGCAAGTGCCATCATTATAATTCCTAATATCATTCCCGGAATCATTTATTCTTGTTAATAATTGCAGCAATAACCACTTGGAATCTTTGCAGCGCTGGCAAAGACAGTAAAGGAAATATACATTGTATTTAATCAAGTCTCTTTTGAGAGTAAGTGGAAGGTGCTTAATCACGTTCATGAGCCTGTAGCTACGCTCTCTTATCAGAGCCTCTGCTCAGGAGGCCCTGTAGCTTCTTAAAACTGACAGGCTACAAATCATGCCCAGGACTGTGCTGCCGCTGCCTTTGAGAAACAGCACCAGCAACTTGTGTACACCTCCAAATGCTAGACTTTATTTATGGAAGCCATCAGGCACAATTCTGCTGATTCCAGAAAATCTTCCCAGTATCAGAACATGAGCATCCCTCTAGGGTTCAAAATATCTGATTCACACAGGTGTGAACAATGCAAAGGGCAGCTCATTCAAAAGTTCATTTGCTTCTTCAGTATTTTTGTCTAGTAATAATCAGGAGAATTTTTGAGACATTACTATGTGGAAGGTAGTGGATTGGGTATTTAAGAATTATCTCTTTTAATGCTTGAAACAATTCTATGAGATAGTTTTATAGATATTAGATACTCTAATTTTATAAATGGAAAATAATCTTAGAGTGATTCATTGTATTTCCAAGGTTCTATTTCTCCTAAGCACACAAGCATTCTGGTTGGCTTGACTCTAGCAAGTTTTTAACTATTAATATACTACCTCCCAGGTTAAGCATCAGCCACAAAGAGAATAGGATGGCAGAGTCCCTACTCTATTACGCTCCTCCCTTTGGTGAGCCCTCCCTCTCCAGTAAGTCAAAAAAGAGCACTCTCCAGTAGAATTTTTCACATTAATAAAATTTGTATGGAACCACAAAAGAACCTGAAAGGCCAAAGCAAGCTGGAGGGGCAAAAAAACCAAAAACAAACGAACAAACTTGGAGGCATCTCACTTCCTAGTTTCAGACTATTCTACAAAGTTACAGTAAAGAGTATGGTACTAGCATAAAAACAGACACAAAGATCAAAGGAACAGAATAAAAAGCCCCCCAAATTAACCCACACATATATAGTCAATTAATTTACAACAAAGGAGCCAAGAATATACAATGAGGGAAGGATAGTATCTTCAATAAATGGTAGTGGAAACAATGGACAATCACATGGAAAAGAATGAAACTGGTCCCCTCTCTTAAACAATACACTAAAGCTCCTTGACATCTGTATTAGTAATGATTTTTTTGGATTTGTCACCAAAAGCAAAGGCAACAAAAGCAAAAATAAACAAGTGAAACTACATCAAACTAAAAAGCCTCTGTGCAGAAAAGGAAACCATCAACAAATTGAAAAAGCGACCTACAAAATGAAAAAAAAAATTGAAAATTGTATATCTGATTGATAAGGGATCAATATTCAAAATATAGAAAGAACACATACAAATCAATAGTAAAATTTTTTTTGCTTAAAGAATGGGCAGAAGAGCTAAATAGACATTTCTCCAGGGAAGACATACAAATGACCAACAGGTACATGAAAAGGTGCTCAACACTATCAGTCATCAGGGAATGCAAGCCAAAACCACAGTGAAATACCACCTCACGCCTGTTAGAATGACTACAATTAAAAAGACTAAGAATGACAGGTATTGGTAAGGATGTGGAGAAAAGGGAACCCCTGTGTACCACTGGCAGAAATGTAAATTGGTGCAGCCACTGTGGAAAACAGTATGGAGTTTCCTAAAAAAATTAAAAATAGAACTACCATATGATCCAGCAATTCCCATGTTAATTGCATCATTTTTTACAATAGTCAAGACATGGAAACAAACTAAGTTTCCATGGATAGATGAAAGAATAAAGAAAATGTGGTGTATAGACAGACAATGGCATAGTATTCAGTCATAAAAAAGAAGGAAATCCTGCCATTTATGACAGCACAGATGGAATGTGATGGCCTTATGCTAGGTGAAATGAGTTAAACAGAAAAAGACAGACACTGTATGATTTCACTTATGTGTGTATTCTAAAATAAAACAAAACAAAAATGCATAGCAAGGGAACAGATTAGTGGATTCCAGAGGCTGAGTATCAGGGGGTGGGCAAAATGGGTAGAGGTGATTAAAAGGTACAAACTTCCAGTTATAAGGTAAATAAATTCTGGCAGTATAATGTACACAGCACAGTGACTACGGTTAACAATACTAGAGTATTGTATATTTAAAAGTTACTGAGGGAGTAGATATCAAAAGTTCTCATCACAAGAAAAAACATTTGTAAATATGTGAAGTGATGAATGTTAACAAAACATTTCGGTAATCATTTTGCCGCACATACATATATTAAATCATTACGTTGTGTACCTAAAACTAATCCAGCATTATACGTCAGTTATATCTGAACTTTAAAAAATCACTCTCTTCAGTAGAACCAGGATTAATCTATGGGTTGAGTCCATTGCCTTGATATTTTGCCATGCCCTATCTGAGCCATAAGCCACTCTGTGCTGCTCTGGAGGCATTTCAGGAAATAATAGAGGATTCACAGAGCAATTACAATCAACCCAGCATGGTTTGCTGAACAATTAAAGGTCCTAGAAATTATAGTTTATTTGCTTCCCCTCTTCTACTGTTATGGGCTACTTCAGAAAAACACCAGAGATTAAGTATGGCTGTGCTAGGGGGATGCCGCCCGTGGTACCACTTTCACTCAGACCATCCACATAAGCTTCTATTACATCCTCACTTGAGCTCATCTCAAAGGGGGGAGGGATAACCATGCTTACCTAGTGCCACAGCTCTCCCAGAGGCAAGCAACGCTTGGGTCCTTGTGGGAAATTCAAGATCTTGCAATTCCAGCTGTGCAATGGATGTCATTCTCACTTTGTCTTTCACTGGTATGGGATAGCTGAGAAAATGCTATACTTGTCATCCTTACTTTCAAGGGGAAAAATGTCTCTATTACAAGACTATCTATAGTTTTTTCAATGTTTTCTCAAGGAAGGAAAAAGAGGACGTGTTGAAAGACATGGCTGCCCGTGGACATTGCTGAGTAAATTTTGGCCAGTTTAGCACAACCATAAAGCTCCAAAGCCATATATTTTTTCCTGGTTCAAGGGGAAGGAAAGAGTTCTACCACTTCAGTAAAGATGTGCTGAACTCGACAGACAAAAAAGAAACTTACTCTTGCTGCTGTGCTCTAAAGTGTTTCCATAAGCCCAAACTTCTGGGTGGTTACAAGTAATTTGCTTCAACTTAATTTCTTTCATTCAAATTTTTGGAAATAATGCCTGTCTTAAGCAATGGAAAATAATTAAGACATTAGCCTAGTGTTGGATGTTCAGACAGCAAAGACCCATTAGCTTACACGTCAATGTTGAGTTACGGTATTATTGAACTTACAGGAGTGATAGAAATTCTAAGAATGAGATGACCAAATGAGCCCCTGTCATATTCCACTCTTTAGGCTCCTTGACTTTCTGCTCTGGCCTTCATCTTCTCTCTGCTGCTATCTCTTCAATGAATTGATTTTGCCAACTTCAAGGATCCTCCTTAGTAATCTGTTCAATATGTGCTTTCCCTTTGGAAGAAATACAGTAGTCCTATCTGCTCCTAATTTCCTATTCTGTGAATTATGTCATCTAGTTTTTGTGCTTTTGCCAGTGGGAAAAGGCTGTCTAGATCAATTTGGTCAGGCCGCCTCATACCCCTAGAAATACCAATTAGATCACCACAAAGTTGACTCACACCCAGGAAGACTGACCCCAATTTCCTGTACTATTTCTTGCTGTTTAAACATTTAGCCTTAGAAAGGCTCTTGGATAAGTCATTTGACCCACAATTCTTCTTCCAAGATCTAATAACATGGTGAGTCAGATTTGTATATATCTTGCAAGCTTAACAGTACTGAATCTAGAAAGGGATCTCTTCTGGTTATGGAGGGTGGGTTTTGATCCAGGGTGTAAAGTTTTTGGTTCTCACACTTCTGCACTTCATCAGAGCAACTTCAGATGAAGTGGAAAACTCTTGTAATTTATAGACTTATTAGGTTAGAAAGTAAGGGATATTATAATGCCCACATCCTCATAAGCAGTGAAGAGTAAAGAGACCTTTGTATCAAATTACCTGGATAATTATTTCTGTTTTATGTCCATAATTCGAAGAATTTGGGAAGTATTTTAATTCAATCTTATCATCTTGGCAGAATCCAGCTCAGAGGACAGAGATTAATCTCCAAGTCTCCCTCTGACCTTAAGATCTTGGGAAGTCATCTCTGTAATCTGGTCACACCATCTAGAAGAAGTCCTGAATGCACATGAGGTAACACGAAATGTTCAAACACGTTTTGTAGATGAAGGCATTTTCTTCTCTTTGTCTACCCTACTCCGTGTTAATCATTTGATTAATGGATACAGGTCCAATAAAAACTAGACTTATATTTAGAAGTTGTTGAAGAGGAAGGAAGAGAAACGTCTTTGGCTGTCCAGTAGGACTTCACAGAAGCTTGTACCTGTCACTCTAGCCTGGGCAGGGGAGGCAGGAATACGGTCTCTTTGTGCAGAACATGAATTTTCAGCATTCCTTAAACCTCTGGCTCCCAGTATCCCAGGGATGAAAACCCTCCAATGACAAGATTGCAGAAGCTCTTGTCAGTGTTCTGGCCTCTGACACCAAATCTAGCTAGTGCTGGGAAAGTATCGCACCATTAATTCAAGGCTAGAATCTGCCTTTATCTGGACCAATCAATGGGAATTTTAGCTGCACCTATGAGAAGAAGGGAATTTGTTCCTAGACCCCGTTCCTGGGCTATGATAAATGAGGCCAAAGGGTTGTGTTATTTTGCCTAATTGTCCCAAATACCTAACTCTATACACCCCTGCTCTGGCTTTCATAGTCTCCTTGCTATCATCAGGACTAAAGATACTCACTGGTTAAAATAGAATTAATTCCAGACCAGTCAGAGACAACTAACTATCTGCATACTCCAGGTGCCCCAGTGTACCTGGGATGGGGGATATCTTCATTCAGAAATATCATTGTCAAGGCTTTGTTTGTCTAATTTACATAAATGAGCAGCTGATTTTTCAGTTCCCCCCATCAAAGTCAATACTCACATGGAAACATTTTTAGAGCTCACAGAAGTAATAATTGTCTAGGAGTCCCTAAATTGGTATAACATTCCTTTTACAGCAGGACATGATATTATATTATTTTATCATAATGGCACTACATGAGTATATTATTGTTTCAAATGATATAGGTATGTAAAAATATAATAGAAGAAATCACTGTTCCTCATATATACGAACGTGGGTTTCCCTCCTGCTCATGAACTGATGGTTTTTAACAGTTTCAGACTTACCCTTCCAGAATGTTTTCAGTTATACTAAATATATTTGTTTTTATTTACCTGTTTTGTTTAGTTTTAGCTTATGTATTTCAGGTTAGCTTTTTAAAAAATAAGTCTTGGAGCCTTTTTCCCATCAGCATATATACATTTTACCTCCTCCATTTTAATCAAAAATCTGTCTCCATCTTTCCTAATATCAGGGGAAATGTTTTCAATTTCTCTTTATTTATGATAATGCTTACCATAAGTTTTTGTAGATCTTTTTTATCCAATTAAGAAAGTTTTTTTCTATTGTTAGTTTACAAAAAGTTTTTAGCATGATAGGCGTTAAACTTTATCAAATGTTTTTCATGCTTCTAATGAGATGCTTAAATTAGTTCTTTGCTTTCTTTTTATGTGTGAATTATATTGATTTATTTTTCAAATGTAAAACACTCAGATATGTGGAAAACCTCTTCTTGGAAATGCTATGCTATCCTTTATCCTTTTAACACACTATTGGATTTTATTTGCTAACATTTTGTAACACTTACCTTTTTATAAATTATTTCTGCTAAATCCTTAGGTTTTGGAATCAGTTTTTGAATTCGTTTATGCTAGCCTAATAAACAGAATTAAACAGGATTCCTTTTTCTATTTTCTAGAAGCATCTGTATAAATTTGATTTACCTTTTGCTGAATTTTTTGGAAAAATTCACCAATGAAATCATCTGTGCCTAAAGTTTTGATGGTAGGAAAGTTTAAATAATGAATTCCATTTCTTTAATAAATATCAAGGCATTCAGATTTCTGTTCCTTATTTTATCAGCTTCCATATTTTATGGCATGTGTTCATTTCATCCAAATTTCCAAATCTATTGGCCTAAAGCTGTTTCTTCTATTATATTCTTTGATTTTCAATGTCTGTAGGATTTGTTGTGATTACCCTCTTTCCCATCAGTTTCTCTTTTCTTTTTTCTTTTCTTTCGTTTTTAAAAAAACTATTGTTAGTATAGGTACATCAACTTTATCAGCCTTCTCTAGGAATTATTGTAGCATATATTTATTTCTTCTATTAGACCTATGTTTTCTATTTCATGGATTTATCGTAGAGTTTGTAAAATAGAATTTTTACTAGTTTTGTTTAAAACACAGAGAAATAAAAATTAAACAATTTCATGAAAGAATATATAAACTCTCTCTACTGAGATGGACCTTGTCAAATTTTAAGATAAAGTGATATATGCATGTGTTTTCCAAGCAGTACAGAAAGATACAAACTGGAAAGTGAGAGCCTTTTTCCCACACCCACCCAAATGCTTCTCCCCAGATATAGCAATATTTTTTCTATTCCTTGTGATCACATTTAGAAATATAACAATATAATATTCTGCATGTATTTAACCATATATGGACAACTTTTATATCTATTTTTAACTAACATGGATATACTCAACACAGTGTTTTATTTTATTCACTTAATACCATATCATATATATTCAGTGTTCTCTTTGGAAGTTATATAATGTTCCTTATGTGACACTACTAATTTTCATTAAATATTTATTAATTTTAAATCATTTTCAAAATATTGCAAGCTAAGCGCTAAAATGAACAACATTACAGAAGAGCTTGTAAGGAAAATTCCCCCATGTGCCCCCACTTCTGTACCTCCCCTATATCAATCCTCAAATCAAATACTTTTAACCCTTTTAGAATTTCTTCTCTACAGTTCGCAATTAAATAACAGTGTAACCATTCCTTGAAGTTTGAACTTTTTTTTGAATTTTCTCTTGAATTTCTGGGACGTTCAATAACTTGTCTCTTGAATTCTGGCTTTACACCACATAATGTGGTCATCCCTTTTTTTGATGAGCTCCAATAACCCTCTTCTGGATGTCACCTGGATTTCCATCTTCCCTTGTAGTGTGAGATGAAATGAGATCTGATATATTATTATGAAATCCGCCAAAACAAACAAACAAATAAGCAAACAAACAAAATACCTAAACTTATTTTGCAATCTGCTGGATCATGATAACATCAGTGCAGAATAATAATAACAATAAGAAAATTGTTATTATTGGACAATGTAGCCCCTGCCTGTGGTAAGCAGAATACTGTCCCCAAAGACATCCTCATCCTAATCTCTGAAACCTGTAAATATGTTACCTCACTTGGCAAAAAGTATTACATGTGATTTAGATTATAGACCTTGAGATAGGGAAATTATCCTGAGTTCTTCAGGTGGGCTCAGTCTAACCTCATGGGTCCTTAAAAGTGAGGAACCTTTCCCAGCTCCTGATGAAGAGGTAAGAAATAAGAAGGACTCAACCTGCTGTTGTTGGCATTGACATGGATGAAGAAGGCTGCTAGACAAAGAATTTGAAAGTCTCTAGAAACTGAGAATGGCTCTCAATTTATAGCTAGCAACTATAGTTCAAACAATCTCAAGGAAGCGAGTCCTGCCAACAACCTAAATAGGAAAGGAAAAGACTCTTCCCCCGAAACCCCAGAGAGTAAGGCAGTCCCGGCTACACCTTGGTGTTAGCCTGGTGCGGCCCATACCACACTTCTGACCTACAGACCTGTAGGATAATAAGGTTTCTGTTGTTTTAAGCCACTAAGTTTGTGGTTATTTGTTACAACAGCAATATAAAACTAACATACCACCCTCATGTAGCTTACAGTCCCAAGGTGGAATAAGAAAGTAAGTTGGTAGTGACAACACAGCAGGTGTGGATGACGTGGCCCTAGCTTTACACTCTAAAAGAGCCTCTGATCTAAATATTTGACTTTGTTGTCAAACGATGATACACACACACACATACACACACACACACACACATGATCACTGTACAGTAAGCCCTCATATGTTGACGGTAGGTTTTGCAACTTTAAGTGAAATGACATATGATAAAACCAATAGTACCGTAAGCTAATTTATATAAACAAAAGTTAAGTTCCTAGGGCATTTGGAAAGAAACATCATTTGAGGACCTGCTATAGTATGAGTACATTTGTGTGTATTAAATAAACCAATTTGTTAAATGTAAACATTTAAAGAATACAATTTTGCTACATTTTGAAGCATTTCTTCCTTTTCTGATATTTTGTAGATCTCAAAATAGGTGGTCTGAGTCTCTCTCCTGATCTCTTGGTGTCCAGGGAAAGTGTGCCTCCTATCGACGCGAATGGGAATGAGATGTGAAGAGGAGAAGCAGGTTGAGCAGACCCTGGGTGGAGGTTGGAGGTGTGATGCTGTGCTCCACTAGGAAGGAATGACATGTGCCAAGGTCAGTGGTAAAGATAGAAATCGTGGGCACAGAGGACGCAAGAGGAGACCACAGTGTCTGGGCCAGTGAAGTGATGCTGGGGAAGCAGGTAGGGCCTATTGGTGTAGGTCCCTGAGAGCTGTGCTAGGAGTTTGGATTTCAACCTAAAGGCAGTGGAAAGCCATGAAAGGTTCAAGCAGTGAGGGCAGGGCGGGGGCGGGCTGTATCATGGGAGCCACACACTTAACTGTTTCCTCTCTGGCATTACTCCCTAGTTGTAACATGGATGTTCCTTTTAGCTACACTCTCTATGTCTTGACCCTCTTTTGGAAGTTCTCTTGTGGGGAACTTTTCTCATTTTCTTTGACTTTTTATTTAAAAAATTTCTAGACAAACAGAAAAATAGAGCATGGTATAACTATCATCCACAAACCAATATCCTATATTTAGCATTATTAACATTTTGCCATATTGAGTCATCTATTTTTTTTCTGACGTTGAAGTAAATTATAGACATCAAGACATTTTATCCTAAAATAGTTCAGTATCCCAAAGAAAGACGTTCTTCTACAAACCTCACATTAGTATCATTCCTAACAGGATTAACAATTGCCTAATATCATCTAAACACAGTCCACGTTCCCATTTCTCTCACCATCCCCAAATGTTTTTATAATTGTTTTGTTCAGACTAAGAGTCAATCAAAACCATGTATTTTATTTGATTATTCATTCTCTTGAGTTTCTTTTAACCAGAACATCCCCTCACCATCAACCTTTCTTTATTTTCCTAAGACATTTAAACTTGTTAAAAAGATCAAGCCACTTGTCCTGCGGAATTTCCCACCTCCTGGATTTGTTTAACTGGTTCTTCATGGTGTCGATAAGTTTGTTCCTCTATACCCTCTTTCCTTTTTCCTACAACCTGGTTTTAGATCCCTTTAGCACTTTTGGCATGAACACTTTGTAAGGGATGCCAGTTACTTCCCACTGCCTTCTATTAGGGACACCTCATATCTGGCATCCTCACCATGACATAAGTCAAGATCAATCTCTACTTAAGGCAATGACAGTGGTAGATTTTACACTTAAGAGCTGCAAGTATCTGTAGGATAATACTTTGACACTATGTGTATATCTGGTTCTCCACCAATGATTTGCCCAAAGACTTTTGTATTCATTTTTAATTTTTATCTGAATTGGGTTATTTCATAAGGGTTGTAAAATGGTCCTGTGCTTTTTTATCCAGAGATGAGCTAAACCATGAAAGTGATCAAATTCTTTTGTTTGGGGGCCAACTAATTTGGAAAAGCTCTAATGTCCCTCATTTTTTTCCTGACAGTTCTGACTCTCTGGGTGTTGTCTGCAGGGACATGTTGAGGGTTGCCAGGCCTGACATCCCTCCCTGCTACCCATGCATACATACGCACATACCTAGCCAGCAACTGAGGTTGTCTTTCAGTTATTGACAGACTTGCAGCCAGATGGCCAACATCCAAGAATAGAAGGTGTCCGAGGTAACAGGAAGCATGGGGCCCTCATGGGGCCTCCTCTTGTATGCATGGCCCTGTTACAAGGGCAGTCAATTGCCCATCTCCTGTTTGTTTTATGGGGTCACTCAGCCGAGGAGGAACGGTGGGTAGGACATTCATTCAGCCCTAAGGTTACAGCAAGGTCCTAATTTGTGATTCTAGAGATTTCTCGTGACAACTAGAAATATTTCCAGTGAAAGGCAAAGAAAGCTAAACTGACAGATGGTTTGTCTTCTTAATGGACTCCTCGTCCAGTCGCTGTCCCTGCCTTCTCCTCCATGACACAGGCACTTGGCAGAGCCGCCCATTACTTTTCTCGTGAATGGAGACACTGTTAATTAAATACCACTGGGCTTCCGGGAGACATTTTCTAGGCAATTATTGATTCCAATTCAACCTGGTGGAAATGTTCCCCACATTCTTGGGAGGCCTCCCTGAGACGGCAGCCTTTTCCCCCAATCCTTTTTTTTTTGCTTTTACTATTTTTTTAACCCTCCTTGTACATTTGGAAACCATACAACCCTCTAATAAAACCGAAATGCAAATAATTAGGTTCCTGAGCAGATTCAAGTATTTGTTCATTTCCAAAAGTGGAGGCATTTTATCTTCAGGTTGCTTTTATCTCTCTGTAAATTTAGATTGTATACCTATTGGCTGTTATTTTCTCCAGTCTCCCAACCACTAAACAATTACAAATACAAGGATGCCACTCAGGGGACTTTCATGTGGCTCCTTTCTCTGGAAAACCACTGGCTTGGCAGTCATTGGCTCAGCGTGTTGGTCTAATATTCTGTCTGCTAAGGTAACATTGTGGTTTAGCAAAGAGAAGGAAAAAACAAATACAGGGGAAGTGGAATGCCACACTATGGTGTAAAAGACTTGTTTTGAAAATCATTAAAGAAATATCAAGGTTCAGGAGGTCTTTGATTTCAGAATGGAGGTCAGATGGCTCAAAAACCCCCTAGACATCATCAAAACCATTTCGTAGGTCTTTGCACTTGGGCATTTTCCTGGGGAGAAGGGGCATGTCTTTCAACAGATCCTTAGAGTGGTTCAAGATCCAACAAACTAATGTGATTTTTCGGTGCTCAAGAAGACAGAGCAAAACACCCTCCATGGAAAGAAACCAAAGAACAAAATAAACCCCACCGTATGACCTCCTCAGACAACAGCCCTGGCTTAGCTTACCATTCTGGTGTAATGAGCAATACCTTGCTTTACTTTCAAAAGAGTCCTCCCTCGGATCATCTCCGTGTTTACAATGCTGGCACCCACTCTGTAGGCCTGAGGTTCCCACTCCCCTTTGCAAATTGCTGACACCATTCTTTTCCTCATACATCTGTTTAATGGAACTTTCAACTAAACCCAGATCATATCTTTTTGGCTAAAGCTATGGTAGAAATGGTGATTGTGCTCCAGACTATCAGATCATAAAATCCTGCAGGGTAAGTTGCGCTCAGGACCTGCGGGAAGGTTGCTCAACAATGTTGTCTCACCCAGAAACTCCCTTTGGTGGGTGCAGGTCAGGCCTGTCATGGGTCAGGTAAGTGCAGGAGGAAAACAGAGGGAAACGAGGACTCAGGTAAGGCCTCCTATTCATAAAGGGTAGCACATTTAGGTCTTTGCTCCCATATTCAAAGACAGCCTTGGGAGGAGGGGGGAGGAGGCAGGAGACTATATAGAAAGTTCTTAGGCACCACGACACAGGTTTTCCACATTTTCAATATACGAGAAATCTAAAGAAATTAAAATATCCCGGGTCACTCTCAACCTCTGGAAAGCCCTAGACCCAAGGTATCTATTCACTTAATCATTCAACAAATATTATCGCCCACCTATGTTGTGCTGGGTACTGGGAGTACATTGTGAGCACAGCAGACATGGTTCTGCCCTCCCGGAATTCCAGCCTGGACTTGTGTGGGGTGTAAAGAGTTGTTTTTGAGGTGCTGCCAGATGCCAGTCTCCCAGCATATCGTGGGCATTCAACAAATTATCATTATTAATATTATTTGTTTCCTAATTTAGCACAGATTGGCTCTTTACTTTAACTAAGTGGGGTGATATGGTTTGTTTTTTATGACCAATAAATAATTCGACATTTAACTGCTGATGTCCTACTTATAAAATGAGAATCACCAGAGAATTACAAAGAATTATAATAATACATTTTACAGGTTAATTTCAAGTACTGTGAATATTTAGATAGATAAGAATTAGAAATATTTATTAGTTGAAACACGTGTGTGTGTGTGTGTGTGTGTGTGTGTGTGTATCTCCAAAATGTCAACAAGTGCTCAGGTGCGCACATGTACACACACACACACGCACACACAATAGAAAAGAAGGAAAGACAGACACCTACACATCTTTTTCTAAACATTGACAACAGAGAAACAGAGGTTTGTCTCAGAGAACATTACAATTACTGAAAAAACTTGACAACTATTATCATCAAATAAAATAATACAAGGATTTTCATTTGATTGTGTTAGCAGTAACTGAGGCTGCTTAATTAACCCTTACCTTTAAAACCAGAAGTGTCATTCTGAAAAATGGATGGTAAAGGTTTTCGAGAGGGTTAGTCTCTGCAATTTATCTTTCTCTTTGGAAATAGTCACTTCAATAATAAACCTGACCTGAAATGCGTTGTCTGCACTTGGTGAAAGCACTTTGGGAGGTCACGGATTTCACAACTCTCTAATCTCTGCGAACTGCAAGATCTTTCCCAGCCCCGTGTGATAAATCAAATTAATGTCTCCAATTACAGCTCAGGGAAACGGGAGACAATTGGTCCAGAATGAGCTGGCCCCTTTGCAGATTACGACCTTTTTATTTATTGTATTTATCATGCTTGCCTTTTAGGCGTTTTTATTTGAGGTGTCTGTAATTAATGATATGGTTCATTAGTTGGAGAACAGCTCATGCCACTCGGCAACACAGTAGTTCACAACACTGTGGGACTTAACTCATTCCACATGGCCCCAAATATTTCCCTAATAGGGCCTTAGTGGGAATATTTTGATGTGTACATAGCAAATGACTTATTTCCAACCAAGAGTACACACTGGAGGTGTGGTATGCTGGACCGTGTTATTTTTGGCTAATACATAATTATTATCACAGGCTCCTTCTATTACTTAGGCTTTGCCTTCTTGATGTCCATCAGGTGATAGCATTTTAGGCTTTTGATCAGAATGTTTCTGTGCTTGACTTGCTGAGACTAAGCTGAACACCTGCATCAGTGTGAGAGGTTTAAGCTCATTGATTTCCTTTGTATTAAATGCAGCCCAGCCAGGAGGGAGAAAAGTCTAACCAGGCCCCGCGCTGGGGTCCCTTGAGTGGTCCACTTTTCTCAAGGGACCCCAGCTCTGGCTACACATGACAATTGCCCACAGTACACTCAGAAAACACTGACCTGATCACAGAGATTGATTTAGTTGGTAGGGCCCAGACATCAATATTTTAAAAAATCTCCTCTGAGTTAAGAGTCCCTGATATATTTTGACCCCTGAGCCACCTTTTAAAAACATTAGTTGAATTAAGCCTTGCTGGCTTCCCACTGTATTCACATGTCATGTAGGCCTCTTGTACCCTTGAGACCCTGAATGACCCACCCCTGACCTCATCTACCACCATACCCTCCCCCCATTACCCTTGCTGTGCCGTTAACGCTGTTCTTCAACTCAGACCCCTGCTCATGCTACTCCCTCTGTCTCGTGGGCTCTTCCACCCTCCTTCTGCCAGACGCAGTCTGGCTCATTGTTCGGGTCCCCGCTTAAATACCACCTAGCAAGGACAATCGCTCCTCCCAATTTAAAGTACTTCCCTGTGATTCTGGCAGCCTATGATTTTTCTCCCTGGCTTTTAGCATCGTTTGTGCTCAGGCATCTGTTTGTGTATCTTTTCGTATAACTTTCTCTCTCTTTCAAGAATGCAGAGTCTCCAGGGCAGGGACTGGGCCTGCCTGGCTCACTGCTGGTCACTCACTAATCAGTACTTCATGTGACAAAGAGAAAACACTAAGCATTGACACACTGACGGAATGAAAGAATGCCTAGCTGAATGGCTATGAAACATCACAAAATGAATCGGATTCAGAGAAATTAAACCCACATGGAAAAAACCTACAAACTTACCATGAGTAGCGATCATGTGGATTAAATGGTGCTCATTTAGAAGCAATTTGCGTTCTGCTTTTCAAGAATAAAATTTACCCTCAGAAAGCCGAACGGAAGGAAACTGCTAACAGTTTAGAAACTTTAATCAACTTTTAACATGTTTGAATTGTAAGAGATTTTAATACAATTATTAGTGCCTCAGCATTTCAAATATGAGACAAAGAAAAATGAAGGTTTTGTGAAAATTTGTTTTCACTGTATTATCAGAAACCTTGCAAGTAATAAACATGTAATATTAATTTTGAACATCTATTTGAGTACTTATTTGTCCCTCTCTATGACATTTCGGAGCATTTTAATTTCACCCCTACTGGTCCTCCATCCTCCAATAGAAATATAATGAGAAAGCACCAATAAGAACAAAGGACTAATCTAATACAAAAATAAAACATCTCTAACTCTGAGGCTTTGGCACTTCCCTGGGAATATGTTTGTTTGTTTGTTTCAAAATAAGATAAGGCTTGCACTTGTTCACATTCACAAAATAAGATAAGGCTTGCACTTGATACAGTAAGACATGATAGCTGTACCCTTCATTGGAATTCTGGGGAAGATTGCCTCATTTTACAGAAGTGCCATTGATCAGGAGGGGAAAAACCCTTTTCTAATCTTAAATCTGCCCAAACAGCTGTGTGACCTTGGACCTGTGCCATTTGTCCCATAGCACAGGGTAGGGAGTGGGCAGAGTGACTGTCAAATCCACACCTGCATTTTATCTTTTGTGTTAACCTTTGAGATAATTGGTCTATCAGGAGGAAAGACAAAATCTCAGCAATGCTGTTTCTAGTAAACATCGAGGACGGATTAGGAATAGGGTGAGGAGAGGGAAGCAAATGCCTGAGAACATGGAACCTGCAAAGTGTTAGGTTTTGCCCTTGGTTGAGATGAACTGAATCTTCCATCTGCTGAGACCAGCTAGGGACAAGCCTTCAAGAAAAAGTCCTATGTCACTTGGCAAAAATTATTTCAAGAGCTAGTCCTACCTTTTTTCTCTATCCCAAAGAGTCCAAAGGAAACTCTGGAATTATTTCACTGAAGTACAAGCTGAACATTCCCCACATCACAGGTAGTCCATTTGTATGCCAAGCCTTACCCTCATGTTTTGGCCAGACCAAATGTAATATACCTTCTAAAATTTTGAAATGATTGATATTAACTATTCCAGTGATTTCAAACTTTATTCCTTATGATTACAGCTATTGAGGTGATTTTACTGATCTCCACAAAGAAGTGTAAAAAGCAACAGGTGCAATTTGTCTTCTAATTTATGTTGGGTGGAACTGAGAGCTCAACACTCACCGCTTTAGGAAGCCCAGCTTATCTAAAGTGTTTCTCTTCCTGCTCGGCAACGGTTCTCCTTTTCAGACCTTTGTTTTTCATTAGTGGCATAAATCACCATGTTTAATTATTGTATGTATTAGCTTCCTTACTTTTTTGTCCATATCCCATCTAGACTGACGTTGGGAAGTCTATGGGAACTTCCAGTATGGGAACTTCCCAGTATGGGAACCGCCAGACACTGTGTCATGTGGCTACTGAGCGCTTGAAATGTGGCTGGTCCACACGGGGATATGCTGTGAATGTGAAATGCACACTGGATTTCAGTGTTAGTAACAAAATATACCTAATTAAAATTTTCTTATATTGATTACATACGGAAATAATATTTCAGGTAGATCAGATAAATAAAAGATACTATTACAATTAATCTCATCTATTTCTTTTTAACTTCCTAAGGTGGCTATTAGAAAGTTTTAAGTTGCATATGTGGTTATAGCATTTGTGGCCTGTTAGACCGTGCTGGCCTAGAAGGCATGCTCTTTGGACCCAGGGAAAAGTTCTGTCCTGTTCACATCAGATCTTAGACATCAGTTCTTGCACACTTGTTGTATACCAGTTCTATGCACAAGACCTGATATACATTTATGCCCCTATAGCCCCCAAACTGAAGCACTGTTGATTAAATGAATGAAGCCAACAACCAAGTCACAAGCTATGTAGAAATTCCCATATGAATCCAAATCTAAAATATACAAGCTGTAAATAAAAACAGTTCACTTTAAAGCTTTAAACTGTTTCTTTTTAGAATTTGCTTGGGGTCGCAACTGTCAGATCACCACTTGTCTGAGTCCTCCTCCATGGCATGCCAGAGCATCCACGGCGATCCTCAAGAAACACATCCAGGAAAAAAATGGTTCCCAGGCTTCCTGTGTACATCTCTTTGTGTTTCTGAGAGCAGCCAAAGCAGACTGAGACAGTTAAAGCTCTTGCTGTAGACTGACTATAATCTTGGAATCTTGATAGGTCATTACTACTAGGTCAGTATCATAAGCTACTATCCAGGAGACCTAATTGTTTTAGCAATTGTTGATCCCTCTGGCTTGAGACCTTGGCAAGCCACTGACACTTAATGCGCCCTCATTTCCTCCTCCCTAAACAACAAGTAACAGTATTCAAGATGGGTCCCTTACTAGGTTGTTGTAAAGCTCTCGTGAAATGATAATCAGTATAAGTGTGCTTGGCATAAACAACATTTGTTGTATAGCAATGGCGAAACAAGGAAAAGAAAAGTTTCATGTTTTGTTAATAGTCACATGAAACCTTTTGGTATACACTTGGATGACATTCAGAAACTCCTTTTCAGGGATAAAAATAAAATCTGTTTCTTTAAGGGAATCATACTTGTTATACTTTCTTTCCCTATATTTTCAAGAAAATGTCTTTGAAATTAATAAAGAAAATGTCAAGAATACTCACCAGCCCTAGCTGGTGTGGCTCAGTGGGTAAAGTGCTGGCCTGAGAACCAAAGGGTCACCCTTTTGATTCCCAGTCAGGGCACTTGCTTGGATCATGGGCCAGGTCCCCAGTAGGGGGCACACGAGAGGCAACCACACATTGATGTTTCTTTCCCTCTATTTCTCCTTCCCTTCCCCTCTCTCTAAAAATAAATAAACATATATATATATATATATATATATATTTTTAAAGAGTACTCATCAGAAAATGGATGGACACTAGCTGGGAAAGGAGTTAGCTGGTGTTGATGTAGAGGAGACTGTGGAAGAACAATCACTTCAGCCAATTTACCCACTGGCCACCCCAGGAAGCTGGACTGTTAGTTATTATATATATTTTTAGCCCATTATCTATCTATCTATCATCTATCTATCATCTATCTATCTATCATAACCCAGCAATGTTTAACAAAGCAAGACTGTTCATTGCCTTGAAGTTTGTTCTTTACATCATTTTAGACACATCAACAAAATAAATTTGTGAGATGATATTGGGTATAAGTTTAAGTACTAAATTTTTCTAATGAAATTGCAAACAAAGATTGGTGTGCTTTTGCCATCTGGCCATAGATGCTGTTTCCAAGATTTTCAACGTGTGTGGCAATTTTTTAGTCCCAAAGTCGAATGAAAAGCCAGGGAGAGGGGATAGATGAATATATATAAATTCTTTTCATCATGCAGATAATTTTGGTGCAAATTATTGTTTGCTAATGAAGATATAATTTGCCTAGATCTTCCATGAGAGAAAATGCTTCATTTATATCTCTATAGCTTTGAGGAATTTTTACCTCCACCCCCAGGTAGCTGTGCAATCCTAAATTGACCTGAATAGTTTAGTAAGAGTAAAAATTATTTTTCCTAAGAATCTATGGCTCAGTTAGAAAGGTAATCGAGACACTTGTCTTATGTGGATTTCAGATGTTTTTGGTTGATTTGTTTGCTCTGGGATAATTTCACCTAAAGTCCTTGAGTAACTAGCAAAGCTATCTATGTCATCTGATGATGTGGAAATAGCCATGATATTGTGTTCATGTATCTCAGCCTTCATCTGGGACAACCAAAATATGTCACAGTGACTGTTACAAGGGTTTAAAAGATTCAGCCTGGACCCTTTTCTTCTAAGAGAATCTAATTGATTCTAAAATAAATGAGATGACTCAAATGGTCCCTTTCAAATCAGGTGAGCAGACACCTAAATTAGACTTGGGATTCTCCAAACCTCAGTGGCAAAGACATGGTGAAAGAATGTTTTATAATCCAAACATTATTGCTTACCAAATGGTATAGCAATAATGTGTGCTTGGCAAAAATAATCAGAGGGAATGGGGGTGATATAAAGCTCAAATAAAACTAACTTCAGATTTTTGGTCCTTTATTTCTACAATTACCTCATTCTTTATAAAAATGCAAGATATGGCTTAGTAAATATTTATTCCATGGATGAGTAAAAATGCATTAGCCTTCCTCAGAGCTGGCCCCCAGACCAAAGCACAACACTGACCTTACACTGGATATTCACTGTTTTCTAGTCACATCTTGAGTAAGCGGCAAGTAAACTTTGGTCTTCTCCAACTGGGAAGCAATGAACGTCCCTAAATCCAGGCTTTTCTTCTAGGCGGGCGGTTCAACCATTAGCTCACATGTAATGTTTACTTTCCAAATCTGAAATCTAGGTTGCCTCTGATTCTCGCTATTAGCACAGCAAATAAGGTTATTTTCTCACATCCCCCAGTTTTTGTGATGTCTCCAGACCTGAAGCTGAGCAGCGTTCTCTGTTTCACGTTTTCTCTTGGCTTGTTTCCTGATCATTCCAGGGCTGCTGCTTCAGGCATTGCTAATGACCATTAACTGCCACATCTCCTGTGTCATTTTTGACTCATTGGCCCAAGCTGAGTGTCTCATTAATTCTGGACCCTCTATTTTCAGAGGACAGTGTTGTCTCCTTTGTCCCCCTGGGCATGGCTTTATAAGCTTGTGAGAAAACTGGTTTTCTCCCAACCTTTATTTTGGAGGCTTTTTCTTTGGGTGATGGTAATTCTATGATGAATATCTTCCTTTTGCTGGAGGAAGCTGGCTTCTGGGCATGTAACATTTGTCTCTGTTTTCAAGGTTTCACACCCCTTTGCAGTGGTCTTTTCCAACTGAATTGGCAATGTTCTTATCGTCAATGAAAACAATCAAGATTAATCATTGGTCCCTTCATGGTCTTTGGTAGATCATTAATCAACTGAGCTTCTGCATTGTGTAGCATTATTGGACCCAACCTACCTATTTCCATGGGACAGATCAATCATTACTGCTGGGTAAGAGTACACTCGCTCTTCCCCAACAACGTGACTCACATGCAGCATCTGCTCTGGGCCTGCCTCTCATCTGAACAGTTTCTTTCATAGGAGCTTTTACTTGCTACCTGATATAGAAAGAGCATGCTTTAGGAGTGAGTTAATGAGACGTCGGCAGTGTCTGGAACATGCTGATCTAACCTGGGTCTGATTAGGGTGTGTGTCATCTCTGCTTTAAGCCTGTTTAACTTTTAGGCCATTTTTATTATTTCCCATAGTGAGAGTAAAAGGAGCTCCTCCTAAGCAAGGGCTTGTGACTTGCCCTTCCTCTTCGCGTACATGTTACTTTCGCCTTCCTGTTCGAGCTTCACAACCATCCTGTGAGGCGTGTGTGCTACTGTGGTGCCTATTTTGCATATTAGGAAGAGAAAGTAGTGAAGAAGTACAGTGATTTGATCAAGATCACAGAATTAGTAGTGTTGTTTTTAGGTCTTGTTGAAACAACAGCAATTCACAAGGCATTACAACTGAACCCAGTCCTTCCATGGGTTAACCTATATGAAAAAGGCAGTCACATCGTTCTCGTACATCCCTGACCTTCCTGCTCTTCTCCCTTTCTGAAACTCATGAAAATGGTTCCTATTTTCCCATTATCCTTACTGGCCATCACTCTTCTCAGCTAGAGATACTAAGCCCGCTGATTCGGAGCCATTGGCTCACAAAATTTTGTCTGTTGCATTGGGCAGACAGCTTTCACACAACGGTTTCTCAGGACTGAGTTTCAGAGACTGTAATGAGCTTTGAGGCCCCTTTAGAGCAGCTTTGATCCAATCATTCACATGCAATTAACATTTGAAATGCGCACCAGCCCATGAGTGCTAAAGAAAAGTAACAAAGGTATTTGTGTGGATTTCTTTAACCCTTTTCCACTAATAAAAGTTTTCACCTGTGATCAGTTTAATATTGTATTTTCTTTCTTTTTTTCTTTCTCTTTCTTTCTTTCTTCCTTCCTTTCTTTCTTTCTTTCTTTCTTTCTTTCTTTCTTTCTTTCTTTCTTTCTTTCTTTCTTTCTTTCTTCCTTCCTTTCTTTCTTCCTTTCTTTCCTTCCTTCCTTCCTTCCTTCCTTCCTTCCTTCCTTCCTTCCTTCCTTCCTTCCTTCCTTCCTTCCTTCCTTTCTTTCTTTCTTTCTTTCTTTCTTTCTTTCTTTCTTCTTTCTTTTTTTTTCAAAGTAAAACTGCTAACGAAAAGCTGAAATGTCATCCAGACAATAAAATCTTTGGCCAGTCTTCACATTCACAATCACCCAATAAGTTAAGGAAACAGTTAATGTATTAAACAGAGTGTAGGAAGTGGACATAGATTAACTAAGCTCCTGTATATTGTTTTAACTTTAAACAATATTATGAAGGCTGTAAGCACCCAGGAAAGAAAACAGCTTGGCGAGGACCCTTCCCTTCACCAGCTCTCGGATACCTTGCATCCCAGGAGAACTTTAATTAAAGTCTCTTGTGTTACTCTCACCTTTGCTGCCTCCACACCGACTCTGTTGAAAGAAGTTCTGCCCCAATGATGGGTCAAGGCATGAGCCGGCATACATTAACTGGTAAGCCAGCAGCTCCTAGTCAGAATGGGGGCCCTCCGCCCAGGCATGCCTTTCACCCCTGTGCCTCTCTACCTCTGGTCCAGGAACCGAAGCTCAGCTGTGAAGGAGAGAAGAACATGACAAATGATGTACAAAGCTGGGAGTTTGTGGCACAGGTGGTCACTCGCGGTAGGTGACTTAGGGGACACATGTGGGAGAAGAGAGACATCCTTTCCGATGAAATGCTCTGAAAGTTGGGGATGATACCCTGGTGGGAAGACAAAATTATCCTCCCTTGTGTAAGGGTCTCAGACATGCTGAATCTTCCTTAAAAATACTGGCTGGAAGCTACTACTGAGGCTCATTTTTTTCATTTACTATTTACTTTATTTCACAAATAATACATGTTCCTTGCTAAAACATTAGAAAATTCAAATGAGCAAAAATTAAGTACATAAACATTACCTGAAGTACTGCCCACTCTCCCATTCCATCGAGATAACCCATCAGCATTGTGCTGGATGCCTTTTGTGTCTTTTTGCTTTTAATTGGAGAGGAAATACATATGTGCACTCTCACACCCCACTTCACACACAAATGGAGTCAAATGTTTTAGACCCTTTCCTCTTTGTTTAGCTTAAAACACCTTTCCATGTCAATTAGTATGACTTGCTTCTAGTTTCTGTCAAAATGAAACTGAAATGGGCAGGCCTCCCCTTAACATTTGCGGATCTGCAGTCTGGTCCATCCAATAGACTAAATGAAGCCTGACAAAGAATGAGTCTAAGTATATTTAAAGTTGTGAAGCCAGCCTACAAGCTGTTCAGTGAAAAAATGTTTTATCCTCCAATCTTGATGAATATGACTTTATAAGAACCTGGAGGGTCAGGTTCAAATTTAGACTTGTCGGGCCTTTCAGGTTCCATGCTGGAACACAGTGACGCAGGGTGGCCTGTCTCTTGGCCCCTGTACCCCTTCCCAACCCCATCTGATCCTGTACAAGCAGAGGCCTCCTGTGCCCACATGTTCAAATTCTATCTACACTGCCTGCAAAGAGCCAACCTTTAGACGTAGGGGTGAGCACACTGGTGGCCGAGTCTACTCTGGCAGATGGACCTGGAAGCTCAGGCCCTTTCCCAAGTCCTGGGCATCTGGAGTGTGGTCCAGAGGGAGGAGCACAGGATAGGGATAACCCCTTGGTTCAAGGCTCCCTCATTCTGAAAAGAAGGGCAAGGCTGGCTGAAGGAGGCCAGAGGAGGTCCCTAAAGCACAGGGCTCTTTGCAGGCAAGAGCTTGGTGATCAGCATCCTTGTCGGCTGATATTTGCATACTTCTCCAATTATTTCCACAGGTTAGAAGTGCATTAGTTGAGTCAAAAAAGTATGACTGTTTAAAGGTATTGATATTGGTAATGATATTCCTGAAAGCTGATCCACTTCGCAACCCACCAACAGTACAGGACAGTACCGGTAAGCACACGCCATATGCACATCTGCCTCGAGTAGCATGACTCATTCCCACTGTTATAAATTTGATAGATCAACATGGCATGTTACTGATTTAATTCACATTTCATTACTTAATATGTGATGAATCCCTTTTCATATCAGCATTTCATTTTCTGTGAATTAACTAATCACATCTTTTATCTTTGCATTGGGTGGCTTAATTTGTTCTCTTTGGGCTCTTGATACGTTAAACATTAATCCTTTGGCATGTCCATGAACAAACTTCATTCTTGAATATTAGCTTCTTCTTCTTACCCTTTTCTGGATCTATTACCTGTCAAGGATAAGTTCTAAAAATCAACCATTTTGAAATATCAATAATGCTAGTCTCAGTGACCTGGTGATGTAGGTCAATTCAACTTAACAAATAATTGTTCATCATCTGTATGTGCTTGGTGGAGTGACAGATAGAATTCTACAATTGCATTAAAAATTATTGAGGCTCAATATTGAAATAGAGTGGAAGTAATGTTACAGGACCATGAGAACATTTTGGAATTCTTCACCATCCCCTATTTACCTGTTAAGAGGTGGTATTCTCTTGGATGCACAGGGTTGAGTACCTGATATACAGAGATATGAATTACAAAATAATTACAGTTTCTGTTTGATACCTGAATTCATATGTGCTATACATTCTTTGGGATCAATAAAATTTTCAAGGATTATTTCAATCACTAAAATTTTTACCTTATATAATGAGGTTAGATGTGTAATGATGTCATACTACTATACACAAATTATTTTGAGAAAAAAAATTATAAAGTCACCATATTGAAAGACACAGAAGAGGAGTATGTTGAATCTTATTAATAAGGAAACATAAAGCCCCCATGAGAAACTCTGTCTTGAGAGAAAGGTATTTGGTGAGTTAGAAAATAATGAATGTTTATTAAGTATAAGTGGGATGGCATTCACTGTGTTAAGTGAATTGCATTATCTCATTTAATCATTGAGAAACCCCTTTTATGAGATGGGTATCTTTAAATAATTTTATATTCCCCATTCTACAGATGAGGAAACAGGCAACAAGAGTTTAAGTACCTGTAAGAGGTGGCACAGGTGGCAATAGGCCAATAGTGGGTTTGTTTTGCTGGGATTTGGAACCTGTACTGTATTCTTATTTCTTACTCTGAAATTTATACCGCCTGCCCTGAAGGCCCATGACATTCACAGCAAATTCTGGAAGAAAGGTGTAGAGATGGGAGGGGAATGCAAAATATGTTTGTGAAATGGTCCTGTAAATCTGGAATATGATAGCAAATATCTGGCATCAGGCTGCCACAAACCCCTCCAGGGCACATGATTCTCCTTTCTTCTGAAAGGGTATTAACTTTAGACTCCATCTTAAAACTTCACTCCAGGTAGTCAGTGCCAATCAGGACAAATTATGCTACCTTAGTAGTACAACAGAAGTTCTTTACCTGAGGCTCAAGGATTTTATGGGTTCATGTTTAAAATATATAGTATGAGTGTATATTTGTACAAATGTGTCCATTCTCTAGAGAAAATGGTGCAGCTCAGTGGCTACTCAGTGGATGGTATCAAAAACCATCTGCAGCCAAAACTGGGGAACTCTGGGGGCCTTTCATTCAACAAATATTTATTGAGCTTATGCCACATGGTTATCTTTGCTCAGAGAGTTGGTGGTACAACGATTTGGAAGGCATTTAAGTAGATCAAAAACTAGTGGGTGCTAAGAATTTTGGGCTTCATTTGTATTCAAAGAAAAAGAGTTTTTCAGTTATATGGTGTTGTTCTTTTACATGATGCTGTAATTTTGTGTTGTATGGTCTTTATATGTTTCTGCCCCAC
Organism: Mormoops blainvillei; assembly: GCA_004026545.1. Classification (NCBI taxonomy): domain Eukaryota; kingdom Metazoa; phylum Chordata; class Mammalia; order Chiroptera; family Mormoopidae; genus Mormoops; species Mormoops blainvillei. The sequence continues at coordinate 22,504 of PVJD01002431.1, read as the reverse complement.
AGAATGGAGCTAGCATCCCCGTAAACATATTACCCAAAAGTCCAGGATGTAGTTTTGATTCATATTTGGGAAATGACAGTGGTTTCTTCAAATAGGGTAAGGAATCTTACCACACTGAACCAGTCAGGGTTATGGAGGCAGAGAACTTTCCTCCTTCTGAGCCAGAGTGGTCTTGCATACCTCTTTGCATTGAAGTATTTGAACACATATTCATTCAGACTTATGAAAGAGAATAAAGGTGAATCTATGAAAATAAACCAACCATTATTGGACTACCTCATTATACACATTGAGAAACTGGAGGCAAAATAGAGGAAGGGAAGGACCACATAGTAAGTCAACCTTAGAGCAGGTCAACAATCTCATCCCAGTGTCCAAATAATAAGAATCATCTTTACAGTTTATGAAATGTATTCGCATCATTAGTATCCATTAACCCAGATGTTGTCTTCTTACAAAGGCCTGATGATCATTCTCTCCAAACACAAGAGAATGGAGTTGTCTAAAGGTGTGGATCTCTGTGGCTTCAAACTGGGCTCTGTGCCCCACTGAGGTACATGACGGCATCCCAAGGGGCAGGTGTGCACCGGGAGTTTTAGGAAAACATGCTCCCATAGCCTGTACTATACTCTTTGCTAAAACTGATTTAGTTGAGGATACACCAGCAGTTGAGGCAGGTCTTCGTTTGCATCCCCCCAGGAGCAAGCACAGAACAAGTAGTTAATTTGGAAGGCAATCCCAGGAAACACTTGTAGGTGAGTGGGGACCATAGATGAGGAAGGAAAGGCAGTTTGTGGGGGGTGAGTTTATCAAGCCTCAATCTTGCAGGGGGAACTCAGGGAGCCAGCGTGGGACATGCACTCAGAAGGAGATGGAGATGTGGGCTGTGTGGATTGAGCAGGCTCCAGGTTCCAGGTAAAGACATGAATTCACTTTCCCACCTGCCTTTTTTTTTCCTTTAAGATTTTATTTATTTTTAGAGAGAGGAAGGGAGGGAGAAAGAGAGGGAGAGAAACATCAATGTGAGGTTGCCTCTCACACGCCCTCTACTGGGGACCCGGCCCGCAGCCCAGGCTTGTGCCTGGCACTCAATCCACTGAGCTGTGCCAGCCAGGGTCCCGCCTACTCTTTTACAATCGTTCTTCTGCTCCATTACAAAAGACAGGCCTGCCTCTCACAAGCCCCGTTCTTACTGCTGTGTGCTGCCCAAGGTGTACAATGTTCCAGGGTGCTAAACGAAAGGACAACTCAAAGTGCTCAAACTCTGTGTCCACAAAGCCTTCTTTCATGAAGGCAACATAAACCTACCCTTATTCATTTTATTAAGAGATGCATTACCAATAAAATTATACACTTTATGTCTAATAACATTTTATAAAATGCCTAATATATTTATATTTTAAGCAAGTATGTATTAGTACTACATAGTAAAAATTCAACCCAGAAGAGCTTTTTATTTATAAACTTAAGATCAAGAAAATAAAGGAAATTCTAAATTCTAGTTTATATACATATTTATGTGACAGAGTACTATGATAGGTAATCAATAAGAGACCTGCAAACATAGAAACAATATTGCATTAGTATAAAATTCCATAGGAAAGAGAATGGAATACCATCTCAAGGAAAAATACAAAATTTCTCATTCAAAGACCTTGTTCATTTATATTTTAAATGGTGGGTTTCAAATCACTAATGCATTATATTCCATTGGATATATTTTAGAATGGCAAAACATTTCTATTATAGAATTTTAATAGCTTTAATAGCTGTAACTATTGAAACATGTTCAGAAACATTAGTTGTTGGATTAAAAAGGTGACAGATCACATATAAGTTTTTTTCAGTTCTTTTAGGGAGGGGTTTAGGAGCAAGAAAGTTTAGAAATGTCCTGATATCAAATATTTTTTGCCTTCTTTGTCTTTATTTAGGTTAGTTAGTGATTGTCACCCATCCTGTATTAGTGGCATATTTGTAACATTTGTATTGTAAAATGTAATACATGCAGAACAGTATATACATTGGAAATGCACAGATCAGTGATTTGTCACTAAGTGAAACCCCAGGTAACCATCACCCCATCAACAGAACATTCCAAGCCCCTAGAGGCCCAGGTCATGCCTGATCCCTTCTGCCCACACCAGGAGACACCCTAATCTGATCTTTGTGGAAATTATTTTCTTGCCTTCCTTTATGGTCCTATCAGTTAGGCATGCATTCTAAACATTATAGTTTTGCCTGCTCTTCCCCCCCCCCCCACTGCTGTGCTTTATATAAGCAGATCCACATAGCATGTACCCTTTAAGATCCAGCTTCTTTCCATTCAGCGATTTGGGTTATGCATCCATGTTAATTCATTGTCCTTGCTATATTTATTTCATTATTATGGTTCTAAGCCAGGTATTCCATTTTATAAATATACCACCATTTACTTACCTGTCTTAATGCTGATAGACTTGTTGGGTTGTTTCTATCTCTGGGCTTATATGAGTAACATTTCTTCGAGTGTTGCCGCGTGTGTCTCTGGTGCACACTTGCTCCCACTGCTGTTGAGGATATGCCTAAGGCTGAAATTATCAAATGATATGGTAAGTATAGAAGTTCACATTCAGTAATCAATGCCAAGAAGTTTTCCAAAACTGCTGCATTAATTTTTACTCCCATTGGCAGTGTCTGTGTGTTCTCATTAGTTCCTATTCATTCTCACACTTGCTATTATACAACTTCTTAATTTAATCCATTCTGATGGATATGTCACAGTATCTTATTGTGATTTTAATTTATAGTTTCTCATTTATGAAAAAAGAATTGAGCACCTTTTTGTATGTTTATTGATTTTTTGGATGTCCTCTTTGATGTAGTAGTAGAGCCTCTTGTCCATTTTTTCTGTTGGGTGATCTTATTTAAGATATATTTATATATCTATTTTTATTTGTTTATTTATTTATATAATGGACAAGCTTTGCCAATTATATTTTCAATATCTTCTCCCATCCTTTATGCTACATTTTCATTCTTACAAGGCTGTCTTTTGATGGAGGGCAGTTTACCATGCTTTGCTTTTAGGGTTAGTGCTTTTTGTGCCCTGTTTGAATATCCTTTTCCTGCTCTAAGGTGTTGAAGATACTCTCCTATATTGGTTTTAGAAGTTTTATTCTCTTACTTATCACTTTTACTTCTCCAATTTACCTAAAATTAATTTTTATGTATGGTGTGATATAGGGGTAAAGGCTTTTTTTAAATAAGGAAAACAAATTGATTTCAGCACGTCTTTTTGAAACTGTTCTTTCCTCACTGATTTGTGGTATAGGTTTGTCCCAGACCAATTGTTCATATATGTGGAGGTCTGTTTCTGGGCTCTTTTTTCTGCTCCATTGTTCTATTTAACAGTTCTTGTGTCATTACCACCCTACCTTATGAACTATACCTTTAATGTTGTTGAGCTTGTCCCTGCACTTTTTTCTTTATCAAGATTGCTTTAGCTTAATTTTGCTTAGTATTTCCATAGAAATTTTACAATCAACTTACCAATTCCAACAAAACTGTCTGGGATTTTGAGAGTTACATTGACTATATAGATTACTATTAACCTCTGTAAAGATTGAGACTTCTGACCTATAAACATGTGTATTCTTCAAGTTATTTAGATCTTCTTTAACTTGAATAACATTTTATAATTTTCATGTGGATGTCTTGCACATTATTTGACTTTTCCCCTCTGGATATTGGATGTTTCTCAATGTAATTATAAAAGGTAAAATTTTAAACTATTTTTGTAATTTCTTTCTCAAGATTGCTATTTGGGGTCTTTTTTGGCTCCATGTAAATTTTTGAAATATTTGTTCTAGATCTGTGAATTGTGCCATTGGTATTTTAATAGGAATTGCCTTGAATCTAGAGATTGCTTTGAGTAGTATAGGCATTTAAATGATGTTAAGTCTTTCAACCCATGAACACAGTATATGCTTCCATTTATTTATATCTTCCTCAATTTCTTTCTTCAATGTTCTATAGTTTTCTGAATATAGGCCTTTTACCTCCTTGGTTAAATTTATTCCTAGGCACTTTATTTTTCTTGTTGCTATACTAAATGGGATTTTTTTTCCTGGTTTCTCTTTCTGATAGTTCATTGTTGGTGTACAAAAATGCCATCAATTTCTGAATATTGACTTTGTATCCTGCCATTTTGCCAAATTCACTTATTAGGTTGAATAGCTTTTTGGTGGAGACTACAGGGTTTTCTTATACACTATCATGTCCTCTACAAATAATGACAGTTTTACTTCCTCCTTTCCAATTTGGATGCCTTTTATTTCTTTTTCTAGTCTGATTGCTATGGCTATGACTCCCAATACTATGCTGAATAGAAGTGTTGAAAGTGGACACCCTTGTCTTGTTCCTGATTAAAAGAAAAGCTTTTAGTTTTTGCCCATTTAGTATTATGTTGGCAGTAGGTTTCTCATATATGGCCCTTTATTATGTTGTGGTACACTCCCTCTATTACCATTTTGCTGAGTGTTTTTATCATAAATGGGTGCTGGATTTTATCAAATGCTTTTTCAACATCTACTGATGTGATCATGTGATTTTTGTCCTTCACTATGTGGTATATTACATTTATTCAGTAGATGAGTGGATCAAAAACTGTTGTACATTTACACAATGGAATACCATGCAGCAGAAAAAAACGAAGGAACTCCTACCTTTTATGGCAGCATTGTTGGAACTGGAGAATATTATACTAAGTGAAATAAGTCAGTTGGTGAAAGGCAAATACCATATGATCTCACCTATAAGAGGAATCTAATGAATGAAATAAACTAATGAGCAAAATAGAACCAGAGTCATAGAAACATGGAACAGACTGACAGCAGCCAGAGGTGGAGGCAGAAGGGGGATAATGGTGGAAAGAAGGGGAAGGGATAAGTCAAAGAACATGCATGAATGACCCATGGACATGGACAACAGTATGGGGATTGACTGTGGTAGTGGAGGATGGGCTGGGTGAAGGAAGACAAAGGGGGAAAAATTAGGACAACTGTTATAGGATAACGATAATAATAAATGTTAAAAAGTAAATTATTTTTATAATTGTCTAATTTTAAGAACTATTTCTATAGCCTTGACCAGTGTGGCTGAGTTGGTTGGGCATTGTTCCACAAAGTGAAATGTCACCAGTTCAATTCCTGGTCAGTGCACATGCCTGGGTTGTGGGTTTGGTTCCTGGTTGGGGCATGTATAAGAGGTAACCAATTCACATTTCTCTCTCACATTGATGTTTCTCTCCCCCTTTTTCTCTCCCTTTCCTTCTCTCCAAAAAAAATAAATAAATAAAATCCTTAAAAAATTACTTTTGTAAAATTTTATATTATTTTTGTAAGTTTTTTATTTTCATTTTTCATATTTCAATAATTTTAGATAGAAAAATTTCATATTATACTTGTACCTAGCAATCTTGATGAATTCATTTTAACAGTATGTAGATTCTTTTGGATTCTATAACTTATATTTATTTTATCTGAAAATAATATTGTCTTTATTCTCTCATTAATTAGACATAGTAATTATTTGTCTTGCCTCTTTGCACTGACCAGCATGTGCAGGACAATGTGGAGCCGAGTGGTGCTAATGGGCATCACTGGCACTTTCCCCAGCCCAGAAAAAAAGGTTTTAATGTTTCACTATTGATGAAAATATATGACATTTCATCCCATTTAAACCTTTCTATGAGTTCTTAGTCATAAATTGGTGTTAAATTTTGTTAAACACATTTCTACATGTATTGAGACACTCATCCCCCCCCCATTTATTCAATTAATATAATGACTTACATTGCCTGATTTTCAAATGTTAAAGCAACCTTGAATTCCTGGACCAAATCCAAGTTGGCTGTGATGTGTTATCCTTTCCATAGTAGTTGATCAGGCTTGTTAATATTTTGCTTAGAATTTTTGCTTGTATGTTCATGAGAGAGGCCGACCTATAATTTTCCTGTCTGTACTGTCCTTGTTAGGTGTTGATATCAGGTGACTCTGTTCTCATAAAATGGGTTAGGAAGCATTTCCTCATTCTATTCTCCCAAAGAGTTTGCATTCCATTTTTCTGTCTCTCTAGACGGACGTCATTCTGGTTTTCTCACAGGTCCTGTTTTCCACCTTACTTTTCAATTGTGTTTAGTATGCTGTTAAACTGTTCATTTCAGTGGCTCTATGGTTTGATTTCAGCTTCTATTTATTCAGTTTCTATTCCTGTTGCCTGCTGACATTTTCAGTATTATCTTTTTGAACAGAGCTTATCTTTGAGAATCTCATTACCTACTGCTCTCTGGATTTTTTTCTATTATCTGTTATTTCTCTTGGTTTTTAATTCATTGTCCTGTCCTCTTGCCTGTGAAGGAGAATCAGACTAAGTCACAAGACCAGCACAGATTCGTGATGTGGAAAAACAGACTCCACTGCATGATGAACAGAGCAGCAGTCACATTGCAAAGGACAAGGGTCAGGAAAGGTACAATCCATCTGCATTTTGATAATTAACTCCTAATTTCTGAGTGGAGTGGGAATTACTCTTGCTTGGTTAGTCCCCACTCATCTTCGAACTGGGTCACAGTTCCCTATTATCCATTTTTATAGCACTACTCACCTTCATTTGTAACACATCGCTATAATAAACTTTAGATTTATAGGAGAGTTTCATTGATGAATATGGACATTCAGCTCCACATTTATGCATTAATAGCATTTTAAATAATCCACGGGGTATAAAAAGGCAGCAACTAGATTACACTCTCCTACTCTGTATCCCCTTCTAAATCAGTGCATGACATGTGTTAGATGAATGATAAATATCAATGGAATGGAGAAAAAAGTGAATGTACAGCCAACCATGTGAGAAAAGTAGCACTCCATATACCCATTTTTCAGATGACAAGATTTAAGCCCAGGGAAATTACAGAGCTGATCAATGATAGCTCTGCAGCCGCATTGTAAAGTCTGTGCTGCTGGTCATCACACCCTGAGACCATGAGGGCGGATCATAGGTTATATAATTGGCAACAAAGAGACCACACAGTCCAGAGCAGCATTCCTATATCAGGCTCACTTGTGTACTGGGACTGAAGCTTTAGGAAAGATAAGAGATTTGAACTGCTGCTGGCCTAACAACCATTACATATTGAAATGTGTAATTGAAATGCTTTATTTTTTTATTAGGCAATTATCAACTGAGAGATAAACCAAATTTATTACCTTTATGGCACAGGGGGCAGAAAAAGGCCAATTTGTCATCTTTCTTCTTTTTGACTCACGAATGATTGCACGTGGCAGAAGGCAGTTTACATTCAGAAATTTTCCTTTCACACCTGTCAGGTCAGTTTCTCAGGGTCATTAATCCCTCCTAACCCGTGGCAGGCACAGGGCTGGCTGCTTATTCGGTCTGCTCTCAGGATAAAGCCAGTGGGGGACACGGTGAAGATGGCCATTTGTGGCCGGGTCAGCCAGTCAAATAGTCAACAAAACATCAGGTTTGATTCTAAAATGTCCTGTTACAGAAAAAAGACTTGACTGAAATATTCTTTCACTGAGGTTTGGCTTTGGAGTCAAAAGACCAAGTGTGAGTTTTAGTCATGTCTTTTACTAGCTGGGAGACCTTGTGGAAAGTTACTTAATCCCTCTGAACTTCTGTAATATGGGATGGATGATACCTAATCCATCAACCTCTGAAGGTTAATCTACAGAATCATAAAATAGTCTTGGTCCAAAGGAGTGTTGTTTTAGCCTCAATTCCCTCTTCTCCAGGGAACAGTGCATCACACTACCTCTGGGAAAACACTGCTCCTTGACAGTTGGGCTATGAGTTTCAAGTTGGCTTCCATTCATGGCTGCAAGGATAGAACATATAATTCAGGTCTGGCCAATCAGGAAATTCTATCACCCTGACCACACTCCAAAGTGATTGCTTCATAGACAGGCATGTGACCAAATATAATCAGAGTGAATCCTGGACTTGAACCCAAAAGGATATGGGTGGAGAGCTGCTATCTTTTTGTCATCACTGGGAGCCTAGACATGAAATTAGCAGAGATGACAAAGAACCTGAAGACGGATAGCACCAGGTCCTATTGACATCACTTAAGTTCCTGGATTAAACCACACTTGAAGGTAAACTTATACTTTTCTATTTTATTTAAGCCGATAAATAATCCTTTTCAATTAGAAGTTCCAGTTGACTTTTTTGAAAGTAAACGCCTCATATTATTTCCCACTTCACGGATAAGAAAACTAGGGCTCAGAGTTGAGAAGCAGTAATGTGTACCCAGGTGTGTGCTGGAATGCGAACCACCTGCATAAAAATGGACTTGGTCCTTGCGAGGCCCTCTTCTCTTCTCGTCACCTCTCCTCACGTTGGTCCTTGCTTGCTTACCCCTCTCCCTTTGTTCCACCTACTTAAATGCACCCAATCTTCAAAGTCCAGCCCAAGGCCTCTTCTCTCAGGATGCCCTCACTAGTTACCTCACGATGTGTCCCATGCACATCAGCATATTCCACAAATGCACAGCTTTCTTTCAGATCTGCTTCTCTTTTGAAGGCTTTGTGTATTGAGGAGATCACCTAAGTTGCTCAGCCATACAAGAGGGATGTAAACATTATAATTCTCAGTTCCTCATGTTCACATTGGACATCTTTTCTTGCTAATAGATTAAAAAGTATCAGTCACCAATGGTAAAGTAATTTTTAGCAAAAAGCATTAATTAAAAGTTAATTCATGAAGAGCAATTAAAAGTTAATTCACAAAGAGCACAAAATCTTAGTATAGGAAGAAGTCATAGTCAGTCTGGTCTTTTTCCCATTATTATCATGCTATTTTCTCTTTCTGCTCCCAGAGAAAGAGATGGTTGAACTTTGTCTTGCCTTTTTAACCAATAATTCTATGGAATTTCTAAGTATTTTGCCATTTTTGCACTTCAAAAATATGAATTAAACTATAAAAAGAAACTATAAAAAATGGAAGCAATAAAATGACCCTCTGACTTCAGGATGGAAGAGTCTTTCCTCAGCATGGGGACAACTACAGAGGCCATGAAGAAATGTGGAGTTATAAAAAGATATGTATATACACTTGGTACATAAAAAATCCACTATAAGCAGAAATAAATGACAATGACAAACATATGTGATAGATGAAGATTATAACTTGCCAACAAATTTTTTAACCAATAGAAAATTAACAAAGAACTTGAAAAGAGAATTTACAATAAAGATGGGCTATTGATGGTCAAAACATGTTCCTCTTCAGAAAAGCCAATTAGAGAAACAAGATGCAGTAATTTTTGCCTCTGAAATTGAGAAAATATGTTAAAGTGCTATCTTGCATGGATCAGAATACAAAGGATGAGCACCCAAATATGTTCCCAATACGAACTATGACGAGTGATTTACCAGTAAATGTCAAATCAGAAATATGTATTGCCTTTGACCCTGTAATCTTGTAGAAATTTATCCTGAGAATATATTCAGAAAATATCCTTGCATAGAGATTTTAATTTTTATTTCATCCCTTTATAATATTGAAAAATGGAAAATAACTTAAAAGCCCACCACACATTGGTTAAGTTGTGATAAATGGTACATTTACATAATAGGTATAAGTATCAAAGGTGATGAAATAGATATATATTCATTGATTTAGAAAGGTGTTCAAAATATATTAAATTAAAAAGAGAAAGGCATGGAATCTGCCAGATCTCGAAAATTTTTGAAAAGTACCTATGTTAAATACTTGGAGAATAATGGAAACATATACAACAAGGTGACAGCAGTGTTGATTTCTGGATTATAAAATCATGGATGATTTTTCTTGTTCTTGCTTTTCTGTATTTTCCAAATTTCTGTAATAAATATTACTTTTAAAAAGGAGAAATACTTTAGGTATAAGTGCCATGCCTTTATACTTATTTTTACCAATGCATCTGATGCCTGTATCTGATAGCATCCAAAAAGAAGTTATATACTCTCAGGTTTGCATCACATGCCAGCATATGGACCACTTGGGCTTCCTCTTTTTTACCATGACTGGTATTTTTGGTCACAAAGAGAGATTTGCTTACTACCTTCTCCATCCATCCACCAACTAGGCACAGACCCCATAAACATTGTCATTTCCCAAATGGAAGAAGGTGTGGCTTTGAAGAGCGGAGCCTTTAATCAGACAAAACATCTCACTTTGCCCTAGTCATTAAACTGACTTCAGAGACAAAGGCCCAAGGCCCTCCATCTGTTCAGTTTGTATAAAGACAGTCAAATGATGCTGAACACTGGGGATACTGAGTGTTTATATTAGAAGTAATGAACTGAAAGCAGGGCATCTAATCCCTTCCCTAGCCAGGAGGTACTTCCAACATTTTAAAAGTCTTTTTTAAAGAGTAATAGAACTTTATAAGCATATTGGTCCTTTCATCTCCCAGAAAGTATACTCAAGGCATAATTCAGACCTTTGCATTAGATCATATTAAGCCTAATTTGGTTCTTCAGCTCAACAAAGAGCCTTCGGGTCTTTAGGAAGTTGTAAGAGTCATAGAAGTTAAAGAACCTGACTTTTTAAACAAACAGGCATCTTTCCCTTATGATAATGAATGTGTTAAATGTACTCCCTGGGGGGTCTTGCCAACATACTGAAGGGTAGGTAATTCCATCAACAAAGGGATGTCTGGAGAAGAGCACACCCCACTGGTGTCTCCCACTGGATTTCCATTTTACTAGGATAGCTCATCTTCCCCCTTTTAAGTTTTCTAGACAGTGCCCGTGATGAGTATGCTTTTGGTGAGCCAAGAGTATATGGCCCTGGAATTCCCAACTGGTTTGCTCCAGCAAGCTGACATTTGATTCCTAAACCATGATGACTTTCATCATTTTGTTTTTCAGCCACATCTGAGATCTCAGATGGAAGTCATGATTCAATTCTTTAAAAGGAAAATTTGATGGCATGATCCAGCCAACAGGCATATTACTCATGGCATAGTAGAGAGAGCATGACCTCAGGTCATAGATCTGGGTTCAAATCCCAGCACTTCAATTATCTAGCTGTGGTCCTGGGACAAGTTGCTTAGCCTCTCTGAGCCTCAATATCCTAATGTATGAGGAGAGAGGTGATGGTAATACTTGCTCAGCCTACCTCACAGAATGGGAACAAATGAGATCATGAATGTGGAAACACTTCGCAAGCTGTAAAAAAAAAAAAACATATTCTGACTATCTTGCCAAGTTTTATTGTTTTGCCAGCTCCTTTTGCAGTCAAGTATCAAGTATCAGAGATTGGAAGGGTAGCCATGAATTTGTCACAGAGATGTTCAGCTCTGAGACTGGGAGACCTCAAGGAGTGTCTCTGAGTATACTGTAAACCTAAGACGCACCTGCTGTTTGGAGGCATCAGTCACTTTCCAAACAGCCACTACTAGGATGATGTGCTGTGTTGATAACCGAGAGTTTTGTTGCAATGACGATCACTCAAGTTCACAAAAGCTGGCTGCTCTGGTGGGACAGGGGAATCTTAGCAGAGAGATTCCGTTGGCTAATGGGATCTTCTGAAGGGGAGTTGGCCAGCAGCCACCCTTATCCGCCTCCCCTCCCCAGGCTGACTCTGCATCTATTAGCATGAAAAATGGGGAATTGATTGGGCTTATATCATCCATAAGTTAGCTTAGCTGAATGGAGATCATTTGTCTAGCATACATAGTCCCGAATCCAAAGGAGGCCCGCCATTCGCCTTCCCAGTGAGGTCATCCTCCCTGTCTGCAGCTCTGACATCCAGCTAACCAGGGCTCTCACCACAGGCTGCATGTTAACAGATAAAATGGCCTTTCATCCAGGAGTGACAGACCAGCTTTAGGGGTGCTTTCCCTCTCTCTGTTCTGTTCTCTTGTGCTATGATCTCTGCTTCGGCTGAGTCGGTAAGACCCTTAAGCTTCAACCGGAGGCACCTCTCTTGGCCCTGAAATGCTGTTCTCCATGAAGACCGGGGAACACATTTGCCTTTGTAACTCATTTGGAAGCTTGGTTTTTCATGTGGCATGATTCACAAAAAGCTTTTCTTTCATTGATGGGGCTGCTGGTGATTCTTCAAATGAAAACACGGGATTTGATCAAAGGGATGGTCAGCCATGGGACCTCTGGGAACACTGTATTCAGAAACCCAAATGTGCCTGAACTAAGACAGGGAAGCTCATTACGTTGGGAACCTGAAAAGCCCCATGCTGATCTCACTGTTCAAGGTTTCATGTTGGAGGAGAGATTTATTATCTTTCTACTATGTGCCAAGCTATGCTAATGCTCAGTCTCACTTTTGAGTGGAGGAACGTAACGCCCAGAGAAGTTAAGCAAGTTGCCTAAGGACACACAGCCAGGAAATCAAAGCCAGCTGGGCAGTGCCTCGCAGCCCACACTCCTGACACTGCTCTCAAACGTTGTTGGGTTGTTCATTTATTCATGGGGTTCACACCCACTAAGCACACTTCCACATCCTGGGGGTGTAAGTGCTGAACAAAAGAGACCAGATTCCTGAAGAAATGCGTAAGCAAATGACACACAGAGACAATTTCAGATGTTTATAAGGACTTCAAAGTCCCTACAATGAGGTGATTCAACAGAAAAGAATAGTGGGGTGGATTAGCTCCTTCAACCAGGTGGTCAAAGCCACCTCAAAGAGACAGCATAGGTCTGAGACTCAAAACTGAAAAGTCAGCTTTGCCAACCTTCTGCAGTAAAAAACCAGCAAGTACAGAGGCTCTGAGGATGGGACAGGAATAGAAAGAAGGCTGGCCATGAAAAGCAGGGCCAGGTAGGATGAGTGGTGCTTGGAAAGCCAAGCAGGGACCTGTTCATGGTCTTGTGGCACGTGATCAGGTGCCTGCATTTTATTGATTGGATGGCACACTATCATGAGGTTTTCAGCATGGAACTTTCTCCTGTTCTAAAGAGATCACCCTAATCTCTTCGGGGACAATGGCTTTAGGCAAACAAGAGGGGACTAGGAAGACCAGTAAGGGATTTAGCAAATACCGGTGACTGGAGATTTATACCTAATTTAATTAATGTCACATCTGTAAAATGTTTTCCTTCAAACATATAGATATACTCATATATTCCCTATTTTGGTGTAGTGTTTGAAATTGATGTCAACTATTTCATTAAATACACAAGGAAAATGTAGTCCCTTGCTGCAAACGTTCTCCCTGGATATACAGAGTCAGTGTCAGTGCTGAGCAGGGGAAGGTTGGTGTCCTTCTGCTGGGGCTGCTCACAGAGTAATATTAGTACCAGTGTGACAGTACATAGAGGAGGCATTCCCACGGCGGGCGGTGCGCGGTAAGGCATCAGAGTCTGGGTTGGGTGAGGCACATTCTCATGAGTCAGCCTGATGTGGGCGGCAGAGCCCAGGGCAGTGAGGAGGGCATCTACATGAGGTAGGAGGCAGTGGCTGTAATGAGAGATTGGTTATGTATGGAGAATAGATTAAATAAGTAAATATATTAGGATAATCTCTGTCAAAGGAAACCTTTGTCAAAGGGAGTTACAAATTTAGAAGGAAAGAAAACCAGTTTTCTAGTGCCATGAACCCTGAGATGATGGGTTGAAACTGCAGATTTTGGAGGTGCGAACTCATAGATTTCAATATATATAGATATGGAAGCATATATAGATGTGGGTATGTTTGTACATGTATGTGCAAATTCATGCATCTGTGTATATATTATGCATGTATATGTGTGTGTTCATGCATATGTATATATCACATATGTGTATGTGTGCATATGCATGCATTTGTGGATATATTATACATGTATGCATGTTTATGTGTGCGTGTTCACATTGTGTCTATACATAAATACATTCACATACATTTTGCCCTGGCTGGTGTGGCTCAGTGGATTGAGTACCAGCCCGGGCATCAAAGGATCACTGGTTCAATTCCCAGTCAGGGAACATGCCTGGGTTGCAGGCCAGGACACCAGCTGGCAGCTTGCAAGAGGCAACCACACATTGATGTTTCTCTCCCCTTCTCTCTCTCCCTCCCTTCCACTCTCCCTAAAAATAAATAAATAAAATGTTTTTAAAAATTATTTTAAAAAATACGTTCATGTACATTTATATTTATATATCTCTCCCCTAGCTCTGCCCACTGACAGGGCTTGGTAACAACAAGTCCCCAGTGAGCATACCTTGCATTTGCATCTTGGCTTCTATAACCCTTCTCCTCTAAAAGGAATAAGAGCTCCTTGGAGGAATGACTGTTTCCTGGGATAGGGCCAAGAAAATGCAAGACGAACCTGAAAACTCTCATACCTAAAATTTAGTGCTTAAAGAATGATGGGCAAGGCCAGTTGGACATTGGCAAGAACTGGAACTGAAACTGGCCAATTCGAAGGCAGTTTGAATATTAAAATAAATAACAATGATTTGTTATAACCTCTTGTATTAAATAAGAGACTGTTAATTCATACTGATGAAAATAAATAAATTGAGACTTTAATGAGTAAGAAGCTGCTTACACAGTGTCAGTGCATCTCCTTACAAAATATTTATTAATTACAAATGGGGAAATTATGATTTTTAGTGGATAAGATACTGCCTAATCAAGTAATCAAAATGAACATTATTGATGATGGGACAAGCTGAAATTGTGTGCCACCTGATAGGATATGAGAAGGCAGTAATGTTTCTCCGATAGTCCTGCCAAAGACACATGACCTGACCCTGAGGAAACGTCAGGCAAACCCAACCGAGGGCATTCCACGGTATGACTGGCCTGCAATCTGTGAAAGCATCAGGGTCATGAAAGTCAAGGAAAGAACAAATCCACTGTGTGATTCTGAAATGGATGTCTGCCATAAATGATATTGCTGTGACATTAATGACACTTGAATGGGATCTGAGGGTGAGATGAAGGTGGTGTGTCCTTGTTAATTTCCTGATTTTGATGGCTTCACTGTGGTTATGCAGAAAATACCCTTAATTTTAGGAAAGCCACTAGTGATGGGATATCAGGTTGGCAATTTACTCTCAAATAGTTTAGGGAAATTTTTGTACCCGACTTCCAATTCTTCTGTAAGTTGTGATTATTTCAACATTTAAATTTTTTTCTTTTTAGTATGATTAGAGAGAGAGAGAGAAACATTGATGTGAGAGAAAACATCTATCAGTTGCCTTCTGTATGCACCCCGATTTGGGATTGAACACGTAATCTAGGCGTGTGCCCTGACCTGGAATCGACCCTGCAGTCTTTTGGTGTATGGGACAGTGTCCAGGGCTCAACATTTTTTTGTGTTTTTTTTTAAGTAAGGAAAGACATAAATTTTTAAAAATGTAGTTTTCATTTTCTCACGTCCATAATCAAGCTGAACCTTAAACTCTGACAGATTATAGAGTTTTGATTGCCTTCTTCCTTACTTTTAGGCTCTTGTGATTTGTGTTTTTGATGGAAGAATTGTCACCGTAAGAGTAACTCCTTTCATCTTTAATCTTTCTATGATTTCTGCCTTTTCCCAGACAATGAAATTCACTTTACCTCCAAAGTAAGCTAAAACTTAAAAAGAAATTCCATATGAAGTCAGGATGAGGATTACATGCCATGGAAAAAGGCTGAAAACTTATTAAATCTTAACATCCAGATAATTATCTCATGAAAGCAAAAAGAGATTTACAGGTTTCTAAACCAATCATAACTCATTCCAGGATGGGAAATGACATCCCTGGAGGAATAGATTCTGATGAAGACCTGTCGAGAAATTTCTCTATGAAGGAAAATAGTTAAATAAAAACCATTCATAAGGCATGTCTCTTTAACATTTTCATCTTCAGCATCCTGATGACTATTGTTAACTTTAAGCATTTTATAAATACTTTTATAATTATATTGAATCATGATAAATTATTTAAATTTCTTGAATACATAGTTTTATAAAACAAGGAACCCTGAATGTATATAGTCGAATGTTTTCTTAAAAGATTATTTGGTGTAGTAACTCCCGGATTTGGGGATTTCATAAGTGAGTAACAATTAGAAACTTAAATGGGAGACACTACTCTCAAGGAGTTTATTGCATTAAGAAATGCTTTTATGCAAAAGGGCACAGACTGTATGCAGCTTATTAATACCTGTGTCTCTAGTACCTAGAGTGATACAGCACATGGAAAACTTCGATAAAAATGATGGAAAAAAATTAGGAAAACTAGGAAAGTTAAAAAAATTAATATAAAAATATGTTCATAATCCCAAAGTCCAAAAATGGTCACTCTTAAAATGTTGGGACAATTCCTTCCTTTTCTCTTCCTATACAAAAATTGAATTTTACCTTCTTTTTATTTTCCACTTAATATTGTACCGTGTACATATCTGAAGTCATGAAAATCACTGAAAAACACAATTTGAACAACTGTGTAACATTCAACCATAAGGATTTAGTAGAATTTATTCAAATAATCCTTGATTAAGAGATAATTAGTCTCTAATTTTTCACTATTAGAAATAATGCCACAGAGAACATATACACACTAAATCTTTGGATGTCTTTAAGAAATTATGAGTGACAGGTGTGGTTATGAGCATTCACAGCCTTTACCCCCACTTTGCCCTCTAAAGCTTTTACTGCTGATTCATTGTGCTAGTGAGGATAATTGATAAAGAAAATAATTGGAAGAAGAAAATTAGCTAAATGAATTTTTAAATTTAACTTTTTAAAATATAACTTTAAAAAAAAAATAAGTGATCACTCAAAAGATAAAACAAGGGAAAGTTTGGAGGAGCTGGCCGAAGAGTGGAGATGTTTTGGGGGACGGAGACTTGTGTGTGAGCACCTACAATGATGCATGAAACTGGGGAAGGTAGATGCCCAAACAGGACTCTTTGTGGCGCTGTGTATCACATTGTACAGTCCCCCCTCTGCTATCTCTCCAGGAGGCTTCTCAGAAGCACCACATTATGATTCAGTGTTTTTGGAGTTGGACTTATTTTTCTTTTGGAAGTCTGAATTTGATAGAAGATGAGAAAAAAGATCAGAAAATCACCCTCTCTGGTCCTACCTTTGTTGTTGTTATGGCCTTAGAAAAAGCTGTAGGAAATAGAATTAATTGAATCTAAAGCATGCATTTTGAAAAGGCTATTGGGATACCCAGAATGGGTGTAGACACGTATACATCCAGTAGCAGAGAATGAAAGTGTGTCTGTGTGTACGCTTTTGACAGACACTCTTAACATTTTGGGAAAGCAAATGTTCATGTGAATTTCTTTCCAGGTATTTTGGTGTGGAGGATGGCAAATTCTAAAATGGGGCACCATATGTTTCTTGTAGGTCTCGCCCATCCTGGCTTAAGCCAAGATCAAGAAGAATGTAGAGAACTTACTATGTCTTCCATAGTTAAGCTGAACCTAGACTACACTGCCTTATACACTTGGATTCGACAATTTTTATTTCCTGGGAACATTTTAGATGGTTTTCCTGAGAAGAACCACATCAAAACATCACTGGAGAGGTTTTTTCCAAGAATACTGCATGTATATCTTCTACCAGCTGTCCCGCAGTGAGGGTGGAGGAGGGCTCCGGGGACGGTGACCACCTGTACTTCTGAGAGCTCAGGAACACCTTATCCTGAGTGTGCCAGTGCTTGAAAATATAGCACAGCCTCAGAAACAAAGGGAACCACAAAGCCACACTGAAAGCGTCCACCTTGATGTGTTTTTTTAATCATTTCCATCGCCTGATCTTTGAGAAACCCCAACACATTCCACCAGGTCAGTGAGACCCACGTATCCTCCTGTTTCTGGAAAAGGCCAAGCAAGACAATATGTTTCATTTTGCCGCCTAGGACATCTGAGTCATTAAACCTTTTTTTAAAGGAAAACCCCAACTAGGAATGTGTGCCCCCTTGTAATCTGAAACAGCTTCGCCTCAAGGCTTCCATCTTGAGACAAAATGCTTTGGTGCTCCTGGAGCTCTTAGCCAGGACTATTCTTCCTAAGACTGCTTCTGAGCCGTGCTCACCGCTAAGTGCTTCTTGTAAAATATGGTAAGCATAGGGCCTCAAAAACGCTTTCCTTGGAGGAGGGAAGAAGAAAGCATTGTGCAAGATAGACAGCTGAGCACACATAATGATTGCCATATGTCAAAGGATTTCGAGCCTTTAAAATGGACTTGGGCAATACTTTGCTAAGTGCTCCCATAAAACAACTGCTTTTATAGGTTTCTGAGGTCTTAGCAGTGGAAAACGTGGATTCCTGATCTTTCTGTATCTTGTTTAGTTTTATCAGTGCTTTGTTCCAAGGACTTGGGGACTGTCTCCCTTAGGCACCAACCATAACCTGATCCGGATCATCCAGTTATGGCCCAGGAGTTACAATGAAGCATTTTTCTCATGATATTCCCAATTTTATTCAGCCTTTAAAAAGTTGGGAAAGTGGTCCTTTAAGTAAACCTGAGAGCCCTTGGAGAAGTTTACGAAAATCACCACCAAATGAACTGTTTACCTAGCTTTCCATGTCCCTCTTTCTCTTCAGTGGGAAAATGAGGTGATTAATTTGATAATGAGGCAAAATTCTTAGGTGGAAGGAGTGCTTATAAATTAATAACTTCCTTTGTATATAATCCCTAACTCTGAAAAATTCCCTGTGAAGCTCTCCTCTCAATCTAAAATGTTTCAGTTGGCTTCTGGTATCTTAGAAAGAAAGCAAAGATCTTTTCAATGGCCCCAAGGGAGAACTTTGATTAAATTTTTCAGATCAGGGAAATTGAGTGATCTCACCTCAAGTTCTCCCCATGTACCAATTACTAAGTGTAGTTTTCCACCTAACAAAGACTAAGACAGGCTTTGTGTGTGTTAAGGAGAATTCAACAAAGTCCTTGTTCTCCTGAAGCTTGTATGTTGGCTGCAGAGACAGAAATAAGAGAGGGAACCAATAAGATTGCTATTTACTTTTTTAGGTGCTATTGAGGAGATAAACAAGAGGGTTGAGAAAGGGTGATTAAAGAGAAAGTTTTCTCTTGAGGTGGAGTGGCCAGTGGAGGTCTCTTTGAGAAGCTGATATTGAACTGACACCTGAAGGACAAGTTCGCCATGGGCTAGGCATTTGAGATAGAAGGAACAAAAGGACTTGGCAAGGAATAAAGAAGGCTGGTGTGGCTAGATCAGAGTGAGGACGGGGGAAGCCTGAGAGGAGGATAAATACCTAGAATGGCAGGGCTGCTGGTGAGACTCTGGGCCTTGGGGGCCATGAAAATGTGTTTGGATTTCAGAAAACTAGGTAATATGAAATCCTTCAAGGTGACCTGAGCCCGTCGTGGATCTTCATGTCTAGGATTTGGAAAATCATGTGCCAATAAAGGAAACTGGTATCGTGAGAGGTGCCAAAATTATGAATTTGCATAAGGGAGCAAAGGCACAGCACAAAAATACCATTTAAAATCTTTCCCTCTCACATAGCTCTGCCTGTTCAACATCAGCTTCTCTCCCAACCCAACCAGTCAACATCTTTGTTGGTCTGTCTCATATTGATTATACAATATAAGTATCAAACAAGACAGAGCTAATTTAACAAGGCAAATTGACTAGAAAATGAAATTGCAAATTTTGCTACGGATACAAAATTTCTTGGCGTCCCTGAAAGTTGAAGAATCAAGTTAGCCATTCTCAAAGCCATGGACCAAGGCAGATTGAACAGACTTAAACCAAAAGGGAAAATCAACCTCACTGAGGATATTATTGGAGTTTTAAAAGGGAATGATTTGAATATCAAAGATAAAGAAAGACTCTTAGGCTCTGGCTATGTGGCTCAGTTGGTTGGAGCAGTGTTCCATGCACTGAAAGTTTACTGGTTTGATTCCTGGTCAGGGCACATGTCTAGGTTGTGGGTTCAATTCCCAGTCAGGGCACATACAGGAGGCAACCAGTCATTGTTGCCTCTCACATTGATGTTTCTCTCTCTCTCCTTCTCTCTCCCCTCCCCCTCTCTAAAAATAAATTTATATTTTT
Organism: Mormoops blainvillei; assembly: GCA_004026545.1. Taxonomy (NCBI): domain Eukaryota; kingdom Metazoa; phylum Chordata; class Mammalia; order Chiroptera; family Mormoopidae; genus Mormoops; species Mormoops blainvillei. Next base: position 2,489 of record PVJD01002431.1, on the reverse strand, counting down.
TAAAAGAACAACGGAAAAAATCCACTTAACTCATACTGTATATTTATTTTCTAAGAGAGCAGAATTTTAATTTATTCCTCTATTTTGTTAAATATTAAATAAGAAAAGCATTTTTTAAATAGACTTTATTTATTTATTTTTAGAGAGGGGAAGGGAAGAAGAAAGAGAAGGAGAGAAACATCAGTGTGTGGTTGCCTCTCACACACTCCCTACTGGGGACCTGGCCTGCAACCCAGGCACGTGCCCTAGACTGGGAATCGAACAAGTGACCCTTTGGTTCACAGGCTGGCACTCAATCCACTGAGCCGCACCAGCCAGGCAAAGCTTGTTTTCATAGTTGCTAGCTTTGTTTTTAAGTTAGAGCCTCAAATAACTGTTTTGTGGGGGTTTTTTGCAGTTTATTTCGAAAGTTTAATTGCTATTTTTGATAGATTCATTTTAAGAAGCATTTTTCCAAGACCAATTATCTTTGGATAATGAAGACCTCCTGTGCAGGCAATTAGGAATGTGCTGCCTCTGCTCGTTCGGATGGCAGCCCTGAGTCACTCGCCGATGCCCAAGTACCTTGAGTTACCTCTCAAAGAGGAAGATGATTCTCCAGAGGAGAGTCATACTCTCCTCTGACCCTTCACCATGTGTGAGGAGCTGTCTGGGAGAAGAGAAAGCTGGATCAAAGACCCACTAGCTTCAACCAAATGAGTTAATTAGTGATAGTCCAGCCAGCAAAGAAAGACACTGACCCCCCAAGGAGAAATATTTGTTTAGCAAGAGCTTTCAGAAACTACATTAAAATTATCTTTGTCCCAGGAGTTTTCAGATATCTGGATAACAGTGTATAGACTTCCCAGATGGAAGATGTACTCTATATAGGAATTACAAATATGAAATAAGTGCTTGAAATTCCTTCCCACACTGCCTTTGAGAATGTCTGTCTATGGCCATCCCGTCAGTAACTTTCTGAGGTAGAGCCAAGAGTTTAGGACGTGGTGTCCAAGAGACTTGGGACTGTACCCAGTTTTTTTCTACTTCCTAATTGTGTGATCTTGGACAATAGACTTACCCCTTCATTGATCTCAGCTATGAAGTTGAGCATAGCAATACCAACCACCTTATAAGGCGGTTGTGAGAATTAAGGCAGACGTGCATAAAGAGGGCTTAGCATTCTGCCAGGTAAAGAATAAGCCCATTTCACATGTTCTGTAGTGGCAGTAAAGCAACCACACCTGGAAAGAAGGCTCACCTGAAAATTCTACACTCAATATCACATTTTGAAAAGTGAAGCTAGAAAAGAATTGCAAGGATTGTGGTCACAAGCACTTTTCATATAATAGTTTATTTAATCCTCACCCAGTTCTATGAGGTAGGGACTATTATCAGCCCTCATTTTACAAATGAAATATTTAGGAACAAAGGTTAAGTGGCAGAGCCAGAATTTGAATTAGGAAAGTTGGGTTTCAGAATCAACACTAGTAACCATTAGTCTATAATGTCCCATTAGAGTGCCATCACCCTGATAGCATTTTGAAGGGTTGGGCTGGAAGAAAGAGTATGGATTAGGCTGTTGAAAGAGTCCAGAGAGGCATGATGAAACCATAACCTAGGCTTTGATAGTAGCTGTAGCAGGATTGCAAAGACCCAGATGTAGGCAGAAATGAAATATTACTTGGTTTTTGACAGAACCTGAGGTGGGTGATGAGAAAAAAATGATTTAAGAAGAGATAATGTCTGCCTTGGTTTGACAAGCTGGCTAAATTAAAAAGATTTATAATTATAAAGTGGATCTGGGATAGGGAAAAGGAGAATATAAGTCCAGTTTTAGATGTAAGAGGTTTAAAATCCTTGGAGATTCATTAAATGTTAGCTATGGAGGATCTAAGATGGCAGAGGAGTAAGTGGAAGCTACACTAACCTCTTCCCAGGACCAATCTGGAATTACAACTGAATTGTAGAGAAATCATCTAGAAGAACGAATGAACACTAGGTGAAGAGAAGACATAACTATAGACAGACAGAAGAAACCATTTTACCAAAATGTGACTGGTAGGGAATATGGAGGAGATCCAAGAGGGCTGGCTGGGCTTTCACAGGCAGCAGCTGAAGTGCTAGAGGGATATTAGCAGCTGGGGGGTTCCCCCTGAGAAGTGTGGGGGTTCCCCCTGAGAAATGTAGAGAGCCCAAGCTGGGCTCTCTAGCCTAGAGCACCAGAGCCGGAAAGGAACCCAGATACCATCCAGCTGTGAAAATCAGCAGGGTTTGTGTCTGCCGGGAAGAGATGGCTAGAGATGCAGAGAGCCTCTTAAAGTGCCAATGCATGAAATTTCGTTTGCAGTCCCTTACCCTGGGATCTGGCAAAGGGAAGGCTGAGTGGACTAGAGATGCTTGAGGAGAGTCTGAGGTTGGTGGCTCTGGGGAGAGAACCAAAGGAACAGCCACCACAACCTCTTTGCTGAGTTAATCCCCATACTGCAGGAGCCATCTCTCTCAGGCAG
>PVJD01002430.1:0-203205 GCA_004026545.1 Mormoops blainvillei | reverse complement strand
ACAATCAACCAATGAATGTGTAAATAAGTGTGAACGACAAGTCAATGCTTCTTTCTCTCTCTCTCTCTCAGATCAATAAATTAAAAAACTTTAGAAATAACTTAAAAAAAATGAGAGTGCTCAATAAATATCAGCTGATGCCATGTTTAGTGCAAAGAGCAGAAAGCCACGGAGAACCTGGAAGACCCCGGAGATGGAAGGAGCCCACCAAGGGGAAAGAAGGTACAGCAGAAGGAGAAGCGGGATGTGGGCATGGCTGTGCCTCACGCGTGGGCTTTCCGTTGCCGCCACTGCGCAGGGCTCCTTCTTAGGAAGGCTCAGCACTCGCCGCACCTCCTGTTGTCCAGAAGTCAGGCCACCAGGCGTGAGATTGAGAGTGGGAGCATGTGGACTTGTGTGGGATGGAGGACACAGGGACCTGATGATTGGGAAAGAGCGACAGGGAGCTCAGGAACATCAGGACTGGGCCGTGAGGTGCGTTGGGGTGGGTGGAAGGAGGCACAGAGGGTGCAGAAAATCATGGCTACTCTGGGAGGATGGAAAGGACCATTCTCTCTCTCTCCTCATCCTGAGAGAGAAACATCAGTTGGTTGCCTCCCGCATATGCCCCCAGCCAGGGATCCAACCTGCAACCTGGGTATGTGCCCTGGATGAGGATCGAACCTGCAACATTTTGGTGCACAGAACGCTGCACCAACCAACTGAACCCCCTGGCCAGGGCAGGACCATGATCGCTTAATAGCTCTGAGAGTCAGTAAGGATGAGAATAACATTCTGCTTGGTCTGAGAAGACAACGTCTTCACCGATGCTGGTTATAAATATTGGAGATATTTCAAGGAAGATGAGAATTAGAAGTGACTTGGCTGGATAAATATAAGAAAAAGGCAATCAAACACTACAGTTTGTGTCTAATGACTATGGTTGGTCTCTGGAAATGGTAACGACATCTCTTAAGTTGAGCGCGATTATGACATTGGGCAGCCTTAGCCTTCAGAGGGTGAGAGAGCTCTCTCGTGTGGTCATCCGTGGGTAACGGCACGTGATTGGCTCCGAGCCTTCGCTTTGTAAAAAGCAGGTGGTGGCCTAAATGTAAATGACCATGAAAGAGTCTGAGCCTTTTCTCCGAGGGACTCTTGGGCACAACTGCTGGGTCTGGGACAAGGGTGCCATCGGGGGCCGAGAACCATGTAGCTAAAGATTTTAAAGTTACAAGTCAAGCTGCCAGCTTCACATAAAACATGTTCACTTACCTTGACACGTGCACCTTTGTAACAACGTGGGAGGCCACGTTCAAGTGCAGGAACCCCAGGTTCCTCAATGTTCTATGCCACACCATGGTGGGATGATCTGTCCCCGTATCTCTACTCTGCAACCCACACCCCTTCTCTTCCCACTCCTGGCTCTGTCCAGCAGCTCGAGGATCTGTATTCTGTTGCTGCTGTAGCAAATCACCCCACACCTCGTCATTTAAAGCCAGGGTCCCCCACTCCCGGGCCACGCGGTCTGTGGCCTTTTGGGAACTGGGTAGCACAGCAGGAGATGAGCTTGAGTGCCACCCACTTGAATCGTCCCCAAACCATCCCCCCCTTCTTCCCCTTCCCCGTCCATGGAAAAATTCAAAACTGGTCCCCGGTGCCAAAAAGGCTGGGGACCGCTGATTTAAAACAATGCCAATATTTTGCCTTACCGTTCTGGACGTCAGGGGCTGGGTCTCACTGGGCCAACCTCCAGGTGTGGTCAGGGCTCCATTCGTTTCCGGAGGCTCCAGGGGAGAATCTGTTCGTTGCCTTTTCCAGCCTCCAGAGGCTGCCCACACCCTTGGCCACGGCCCCCTCCTGCTCCTTCGAAGACAGCCGCATCTCCACATCTCTCTCTCTCTCTCCTGCGTCCCTCTTTTACTTGAAAGGACTTTTATGAGTATACTGGGCCCACCTGGATGATCCGGGATAATCTCCCCATCTCAAGAGGCTTAATTTAACCATGGGCGCAAATCTCTTTGCCACTGTAAGGTGACACATTCAGAGGAGACTTTGGGGCTGTGGTTGCTTCTCCCAGGGTCCTTGTGCACACGGTGGGGCTCTTTCACACCCCCCTGACTACGGGGCTCACGATCCGCACACGGGTGGCAAGATCCATCCTTGAGAGGATGAATCAAGTGACAAGTAACATGCAGGATGTGGAAGTGGGCTTGGGTCTGTTTGGGCAAAGAAGCGAGGGTCACAGGTACTTGGAAGAAAGATCCAGAAGGGGGCGTGTGAGCTCCAGGTGTGAACACCCTCTTGGCCTTGAGGGCTCCTTGCCCCCTGGGGCAGAAGGACAGGGAGTGAGAAGGACCAGTGTGGAGCCTTCTAAAGCTTGAGGCCCTGAGAGGGGGTCTCCTCTTGGCTGGGTCCTCTCTTGGCTGGGTCTAGGGGAGACACACATTAGCTTGACTTCAGTGGATTCACTGAGATCATGTGCAAAATCTTGTTTGTGTGTGTGCATGTACATTTTTTTGGAAAGAGATTTCATAGTTTTCATCAAATCTTCAAGGTGGTCCAGAAACGTGAAGCACCTTACCACCCTGACTAGTCTCACTGGGCAAAACTAGCCCCCCTGGGTCATTCCTTTGTCTTTCAGTCCACAAGGAGACAGAGACCACGTGGTCTCAGAGATGTGCTCCGCCCCCTGCCCAAGCTGGCCTCCGCCTACCCAGGGAGCCTTTGACGTGACTATCTGGGGTGCAGTGGGGGCCCATGTGGGTCGACTGAAGATCTGGCCTGGGCGGGGGGGAGGGCAAGAGGGCCCCCCTGCGGGACATGGAAGGGGCTGTTACTTTCTTTCTCTAGCAAACAGATGTTCAAAGGCATTTTCCTGGTTCCTACACTCACCTGTCAAGCAGGACTCGGGTACAGTGCCAGATGGGAGGCTGCAAAGTGGGCTCTGGCCGTCAGGTGGGCCTGGCAGGTGAGCCGGAGCCCGAGTGAGCGGTGCTGTCCTCGGGAGGCGAGGGGGGGCGGGCTGCAGAAACAATAGCAGTTTCCACCGGGTGCTTTTCATTTTCCAAGAAATTAAGCAGAGTTTCTTCCTCCCAGTGAATTTCCTTAACAAGGATATTTTAAAGCCTTGGAAAACATTCTTGTCCTACTTTAATTGTGTAAAGACTGTGTGTGCTGGAAGGGAAAGGGGGAGGAGGGGGGCAGAGGGAGGGGAAGAGAGGGGGTGTGGTGAGAAGGGAGGGAGAGGAAGGGGTTGGGGGGGAGCAGGGAGAAAAGAGGGAGAAGAGGGAGGGGCGGAGGGGGAGGGACGCAGAGAGAGAATGTATCTCAGAAATTACAGAGCCGCTCTTCCCTTACATGAATTCTCTCTCCCAGCTCCCTTCTCTGCAGCCTGCTACTGCTCCCCAGCCCGCGGCTTTGTCTCCAACATCACGATTCAGCCCTGCAGGCCTGCCAGTCAGCAGGAGGCCTCTTTGATAATGGGGCATCTTCCACGGGGGCATCCGAGGTGAGAGAGCAAGGCAAAGACAGGCGCTGGTGGACCTAGAAGCTGGACTGGGGTGTCTGGGGTGGGGGGGACGGCGCCCAGCTGGAGTCCATTGTTGGGAGCCCCGTGGAGACCTCTCTCAACTCTCTTGCCACAGGGCCCGCTGTGGCCTCAGCACCTCTCTTCAGCCCCACCCAGAGCTGGGGGCTCCGCCCCACGGCCAGCCCGTAAGCCCTGACTCCAGGCCCAAGGGCTCTGGCAGCTCCCCGAGGTCAGCGAGGTTGGTCTCCTTCCGGAGAGCAACAAGGAGGCACCAAGCTGGGGAGGCAAGGAGCATTCCATGGGCATTTTATCTTCTGACGGAGAGCTTGAGATTCCTCCCCACCCACCCACTACCTCCCAGAAATCCTTGCTTCTGAGAGAGAAAGTCATCCTGGGGAAACTGAGGCAGATACACGCTACCTGTTGTACTTGGAAAACCCCCCAAGCAAAACCTTATTCCTTTGGTTGATGGGCAAGAAGGACTGGCCGTAAGCCTTCCCTGCCAGCCCCTGGTCAGCAGTGGCTGGACGTCTCTGTCCTTAGGTCGCCCTGGGGCAGGAACAGGGACCCATGGGGTCCTGCTGTCACACTTGCTTTGCCGCTAGTGCCTTGGAGGACGCACAGAGAACTGGGTCAGGGGAGGGCAGAGGGAGAAAATCCTGGGAGCAAATGACTGGACAGGAGCTCTTGGGGGGCAGGGACCGTGTCCTAGTTAACTCTGGGTCCTCAGCACCCGGCCCAGCACCGGCAGAGAGGGGAGCGCAGGGGCTCGTTGCCATCCAGTGGCTGCCTGAGGCCTCGGCCTGCTCCTCTGGAGAACCTCTGGGTCTCCGGGCATGAATTTCTTTGCTTTCACAGAAGACAATTGTTCCGATGAGGAATCTGTTTGCCTGAAGTTCCGGGGGTGGGGTTTATTTATTTTTAAAAAAGATTTTATTTATTTATTTTTAGAGAGAGGGGAAGGGAGGGAGAAAGAAAAGGAGAGAAACATCAAAGTGAGAGAGATACATTGATCAGTTGCCTCTTGCATGCCCCCGACTGCAACCCAGGCACGTGCACCTGAGCTGGGAATCGAACCAGCAACCCTTTGGTTTGCAGGCCAGCGCTCAATCTACTGAGCCACACCAGCCAGAGCTGGGGGTGGGGTTTAAAAACCAGCACTATCCTTGCTGGGGAAGGTGAGAGGTGATTTCTCCATTCAGTTGGCAGTGATGTACTGAGCAGCTGACTTATGCTGCCCTGTGTGAGGTGCTGGGCTTCAATGATGAGCCCGAAAAACAGAGCCTTGGAAAATACATGGACTTTGTTTTAAGAGAAAAGGAAGCCACAGAAGGGTGGGAAACAGGAGAGTGATGTGATCTCACGTTGTGGAGTGGGACCATGGTTGGGAGGAGGGAAGGGCATGCAGTGCCAAGTAGAAAGTAAATTTGGCAGTTTCCATAGTGATTGGCAGTGGAGATGTAAACAAATGCGTGAGTTTGAGGATTTTTAAGGAGATAAAATTGATAGGCCTTGAGAACGGGATGGATTGAAAGAAAGATGATCTCTGATGAAGGAAACCTCCTCGCAGTTCACCTTATAAAGGTCCTCCTTTGGTTAGAGGAGCGGAGGGTGTGAGGATGTTTTCTGTTGTGATAGGAAACTCAACAGCTTGAAGAAAGACTTGGCCAATTCAGGAACTTCACAATATAACAAAGGAAACAGGTTCAAATCCTGGCTTTTCATTTTGCTGTGGGTGGAGGGAGGGAGAGGTTGACCTCAAACTATCCCTTCACAGTTGCAAGATGGCTGCTGAAGTTCCGGACATCACATCATCTAGTCATGACTATATCCAGAGAAAGAAGAGGAAATATAAGGCAATGGGATTACCAGAACTGACTGGTAATGAATCGGGATTAATACCACCTTCTCAGATTAAGGGATAGTTTAACAAATCTGGGCTTCTCTTACTAAAGACGACAAGAGAAATGAATTTCAGGAAGGTGACCAAGAGTATCTGCTAACAGAGGCCATTCCCAAAATTCTCCCAAGGGGAACAGACAGGGAGAAAACATAGCCCTGGGGGAGAAGGTGCCCTGCAGGGCTGCCCGGGAGGCGCCTTCCCAGCTGTGCAGATCCAGCGCCCCCCAGCAGAGAGAGGGCACTGCCTGGGTGATGATTTGGTGCGGATGCCACGCCAAACCCGTGGGCAGCCGCTCGCTGCACCACCTCACACAGGGGTCTCCGGCCGCAGTCCGCAGGTTGGCTGGTGGGGAAGGCAATGCCTCTCACCATCTAACCAAAGGGTGGCGGGTGCTGTTGGCTGGGCCGCTGCTGGCATAGACTGAGAGGGGCCACGTGGTGGGCGCTGCGCCCTCTGCAGTGGCCCGGCTGGAATTTTCCTCCCTGGGTCTTGGTTCCCCGGAAGCCAGGGGCTGCCAGCGTCAGGTTTCTGCTGCCCTGGACTCTGGCGTGGACACTGCCATCCGCACCCAACCCCAAGGCTTGTGTGCGTGTGGGGATTGGAGAGGGTGGAGGCTCCCTTCCCTATCGATTCGGTGGGCTTAGTTTAGGGATTGAATTTTAGGGCACGAACACCATAGAACACTGGAAGAGGAGATAGCATGGAGGCTGAAGGTGCAGACTGTCCCCAGGCTGCAGGGGCAGAGCCCTGCCCCACCACTTCCAGCTGCTCACCTTGGAAGACGGATCCCACCTGTCTGCCTGCCTGTCTCCTCCCTTGTACGAGGGATGAAGATAGCTCCTGGCGGGTGGGCTGGTGTGAGGCCCAGAGTCACCGCTACGCGTACAGTGAGCGCTGGGGCCGAGCCCGGCATGGGGCCAGTGCTGCCTGGTGTCAAATATTATTATTGTTGGTATTAGTTATTGCCCCAGTGTCCTTCCAGGCACGCACAAAGCCCTCAAAGGTGAGGCAAGGATTCCTTTAGCCGGGCTCAGGCCTGGCCGCAGAGCCGTGGATGCCACTCTTGATAGCAGGGGTTGGGCCGCAAGGTACGGCTGAGGCCCACCCAGCCCCGGCGTTAGGTTGGGGAATGTGATCCTGATGGAGCATTTCCTGCCCCTCTTTGTAGTTCAGGAAGGTTCAGGGGTCTCGCTTCCAATGATGCGGTGACCTCTGTGAGCCCTCGGTGCCCCTCGGCGCCCCTCCCTAGGGCCTGAGTGAGGTCAGGTGGGACAGAAGCCCTAGTACGCCCCTGTTTCCTGCAGATGGGCTCAACCCCTGGCTGTGCGCTTGGAGGGCTCTGTAGGTTCTTCCTGTAGCTGTGGCTCCTAAGGCCTCCCAGTGGCTGCATCTGCTGACAAGGCTCTTTGCACACAGCCATTTGGGAAAAGGGTGGCAAGTGGGGTGCCCCCCTCAAGTGCCTGCCAGCGTCTCCCAGCCCCCTGGGGGTGTGTGGGCCATGTCTCCCACTGGGGGCACTCCGCTCTGCTGCAGGCCGGGCTCCAGAACTCCCAGGCCCTGCCGGTCTCCCCAGCACTGGGCTACCCCTCCCTGCAGACTGTGGTGGGAGGAGCCTTGGATGCTGTCCAGACGCCTGGGTTCTGGCCTCAAATGCTGGCACTTGCTGGCTGGGTGTCCTTGGACAAGTCTCTTCACCTCTCTGGTCTTAGGATCTTCATTTATAAATGAGAGACAGTGATAGCTTTCCTGCCTCCCCCAACCCCACCCCAGAGGTTCCCGAGAGACCGTGCATGTGGGGCTTTGACAGGAACAAAAGGCTAGAAGTAGGTTGTATCCCGGCTTCTAGTTCTTGTTGAGTTATTGGGCTGTCATCAGATGCTCTCACTGGTCGTTTCTGTGGACAGCCAAGTGGTTGCCAAGCAGGGCGGGTGGGGGAGACCCAGATGAAGGACCTCCTTGATGTTGAGGGATGCCTGCCCCCCTTTACTGGAGAAGCAGAGCACACATTCCTGAGGGCAGAGAAATGCATAAATATAGACTTCAAAGAAACCCACAAGCATGGTTTTAAATATCCATCTATAAACACTCAAAAGTTTCCAAACTCAACGACAGCTGGAAGTTCAAGTGCTCCAGGGCTCTGGATTCATCAGGTTCAGGGGAGGTAGTCTAGGAAGGCTTCCTGGAGGAGGAAATTTTTCTTTCTTTTCTTTTTTTCTCTTTTCTTTTCTTTCTTTCTAAAGGAGTATAGAGAAAAGGGTAGTGAGTGGTGGTGACAATGGAGCTCCAGGCCAGGACCACCAAATTTATAATCGTTTTAAGGCAGGAGACATTTGGAATGGCTCTTGGCATATAGAGATACCGAAAGCACAGTAATGTGTAAGAAACAGTGAACAGGTCTCCCCAGTGGGACTGCCAAGTGGGAACTGGAGTTTAGACAGGAGAGTGGACGAAATGGCGGGCTTGTCAAGGGAGCACCATCCTAGGACCCAGCTCAGGATGGTCATTATTGTAGGACAGCTTCCCAAGGAAGCAGACTTGGAGGTTCAGGTTTGCATGCAGGCGGGTTACTGGGGAGGGCACTTGGTATGAACACTTCAGGGGGATCAGGCAGAGGGGAGGTTGAACTCTGATCTGTGGCAGCAGAAGTCTTGGTTGGTCCCAAGGGGAGCTCTGGGGCTGGTTCTACCTGAATTCCTATGAGAGTCTGAGGAGCCAGGGCCATTTCATCCCCCCACCAGCCATTGGATTCAGCTGCCTTGGGGTGTGTGTGACCTTTCTCTAATCCACCCTTTTGCAGAATGTTGGCATTAGAAGTGAGTTTGGGAATCGTGTAATACCCTAACCCTCACCCTGGGTGAAGGGTACGTTTCAGAATCATCCAGAGGCTTTTTCAAATCACTCTCAGTAGATCTTGATGTGCCCTGACCCCCACCACCCTCTAGGACTAGACGGCCAGCTCTCAGCCCTTGGGGGCCTGTCTCTGTCTGGCACAGTGCCAACATGGGAACTCCAGGTGAGGGGACGAATGTGACCTCTGCCCTTGTCCTCAGCCTCATCTCTTGCCGTTCCCTCACCTGTCTGCTATGCTGTGACCTCCTTGCCTTTGCACAGGCTGTCCCCTCCATCTGGAATCTCCCTGTCCCCAGAAGAGATGAGGGGCATTGACATATGTAAGTGCTCACAAAGGGGCCGGACATGTGGTGAGCCGGCCGCAGGCGCCAGGCGTTGCTGTCACCTCATCCTCCTTTGACACGCTCTGCCGATCGCTGTCCTAAAATGGATCACTTTCTGTGTGATATGGCTCGTTTGCTTGTCTCCTTGGGGACCAACAAGCCATCGGCAAGCAGGTACCATTTCCTTAACTTTGTACGTACAGCAGCTAGCACACACCTGGCACCTAGCAGATGCTCGGTAACACCAGTTTCCTGGGGAGAGAGCTTGAAAAAACTGGCTTTAAAGTCTTTTTAATGCGGGGCTAGTTGCGTCACAGTAACGGACCCCAGTGAGGTGTGACACCGTTCCTGCCAGGGCACACTGAATACTGAGGGAATGACCTCATGCAGGAAGGGATGGAGGGATGGCTGGGATCTGCAAGCATCTGGGTGGCAGGGAGGGTGGGCAGGAGGGGGCTTCTGCATGGCACCCTGGCCCAGCTGGCGAGGTGTGAGTGGCGGTGAGGGCATGGGAACGAGGCCCCTCGGATCTTGCCCCGGTGAGGCTGGGGGAAGTGCTACTCCTGCACCTTTCCACCTGCAGGGAAGGTGCTGGGGACCATTAGTCATTGTGACACAACGCTGAGGTCAGTGTCAAGGCCGGCAGGACTGAGGTGCGGCAGGGTGCTGAGTCAGCCGAGGAGATGGGCTGCTGGGGAATGGGTTTAATTGCAGGAAGTCTGGGCAGCCGGGGCCAGGACCAAAGGCCCGCGTTCCTCAAGGGGGTTGCCAGAGAATTCCCACAGGAAGGGAATCAGGGCAAGAGAGACTCCCCCGATGGGGTGGTGGAGGGTCTGTCACCCTGGAGAGCAGGGCTGAGCGCAGAAGTGTGTCAAGTTTCAGAAAGGCCTTGCTTTGTTCTGTCGCCCAGGCGAGCAGGCATTGGGCTGTTTAACTGATCGGCCCGTTGGCCAGGCTGCCAAGCGGTCTGGCAGACAGAGATACTCCGACCGACAGTCACCTGGATGGAACACTGGGTTGGCAGGTAGGGGCAGGTAGGTGCGCACCCAGCTGGCCGAGGGGAATATTGGGTGCCATGGGGAGAGGGCGTCAGTCAGGAAGGGTAAGCGGGAGGCCCAGCCTTTGCCCCGGGGAGCCTCTCTCAGTGGCTCTCAACGGGCAGGACTGTACCCTTAGAGACCATTGGAAATGGGGTGGGGGGTGTCGGTTATAACAATGTCACAGTGTGTAGGTGCTGCCCAAAGGATCTGGGGCCAGGAAGGCCAAGTGTCCTGTGAAGAAGGATAATCCTACACAACCAAGAAAGATCTCAATCCGAAGGCCAGGAGTGTCCCCTTTGAGAAATGCCGTGTCTAGTCAAATGGAACATTCTATGCAAATGATTTGCGGGGTTTGTCCCCAGCCCTGCGCTCGTCCATGCACCCAGACCTCCGATGACCCCTTTGCTCTCTCTCCCTTCTCCTCTCCTGCGAAGGTATAGAAGTCGCTCACTTGGGAAGTTCTCAGGGTGCCATGAGCTGGGGTGGGGGGTGGTGAGAGGGCAAGCCAGTGAGAAGTGGGGACACCGTGTGCCTGGCTCCCTCAGGCAGCCAGAGGAGGAGTGGCTTCTGGAAGCCCATGGGTGGGGGTGCTCCGCCCCTACGCCCACAGCTCAGGATGAGCCCCCCAGCTCAGCCATGAAGGAGGGCAGCGACCCAGCTGCTGCCTGTGCCAGTGTGGGCTCCAGAAACGCACCCCTGCACCCCGACCTTGCTGCTTCCCACGCCCGAGGACGGGGCTGTCATGTGCAGCAGGCGGAGGGAGGGAGCCCGGCGGGAGGCTGCTTCTCCCAACACCACATGCTCTGGAAGGACAAACTGTAAAAATATAAAAAGCCTCTGGTCTTGGAACTGGATCACATGGCCGGGTGGCCTGTCACCGGGGCTGCCGGGTTTTCGCTGTCTGAGAGGGTGGAGGCACTGGCTAAGGCCAAGGCCGGGAGACGTGACTGGCTTGGGGGAACAACACCTCGGTCTGCAGACCCCTTCCTCCCAGATGTGCTGGTCAGCCCTGCATCTGGGCTGCCCTGGGAGGGGCCGTCTTCATACCCATTCCTCAGATAAGAAAACTGAGGCTTGGGTCCACGGCTGGCTAGTGGTACCAGGACTCAGACCCACGTCTGCGGACTTGTGATTCAGTGAGGACTTCGCCACAGCAGGACGCAGCTCTTTCTTGCAGGAGGGGGCTGGGATGGGGAGCAGTCACCGGAGACCTTGACCTAGGGGATGCTCTGTGGGGGTATGCGTGGAGGGCTCAACTGTCACCACTGCCGCCCAGCAGAGTGCGTGAGCAGGGGAGGCCTGCCCTCCGGGCTGCGTCAGGGCTGGCACTGCGGGACTGGGAACCGCATCTGCAGTCAGCTGAGAGGGGACCGCGGACCTCTGTGATGACAGGCCTCTGGGAAGCTTGCAGGGGATTCTGTGAAGCCCTGGCAAGGCACGTCCCTGGCATCTGGGACGCAGCCAGCAAGGGAGAGGGGGCAGCTCGGCCGGGCTCGGTGAAGCAGGGTCTGGGGCTGCTGGGCTCCCCACCAGTCACCCTGCTCACAACCCCCTTGTGGACACTGGACACCCCAAGGGGCCAGGACCAGGGCTACACTGTTCATGCCGCCTCTGGTCCCCTGGCAGTCAGGAGCCTCTACCCCTCGCTTCTTTAAGAACTCTGCTTAATGTTCATAGATCGTCTGGGGGCTCCCCTGGGTCCCTGCTCGGCCCAGCAGCCGGGCCAAGAGGAAAGTGAAGCCGTCAATAATTCATGTTTCAGCTCCCCCTCACTTCCCTTGCTTGGCTGGCTGTAAATATTTCACGCTTTCAGGGGATAGACATGGCCGAGCAGAGACTCCCAGGATGGGGTTCGAGGAAGCTTTACCCTTTTCCGGAGGCTGCTGGCCACAGCTTGGCAGGAGAGGACCCAGCGCCGGGCCTGGGGCGGGGGGCTGTGCAGAGACACGGACAGGCTGGACCTGCCATCTCCGGTGGGGATGTGGTGCTGGGTCGTGCCCTCTATGGACTTGTGCACCCTCTATGGATGACATAATTAGCTGGTCCTAGGAGGAGGTAGCATGGGGTGCAGCCATGTGGGGCCCGCCCTGGAGAAATGTTGAGGCGGAGGCAGGAGGAGGGCCTGTGGAGGCGGTGGGAGGCCATGCTTTAGCCTCTTCTGTGACCATGACCTTCTGTCATTCACTCATTTGTCTGTTCATTCATTCATTCATTCATGTGTTCAGCATTAATGGTCATTTATTGACCACCCACTAGGTGCCACGGAGAAACCAGATCAATCTAAAAGTGAGGAGCTTCTCTTCTGCTCCTGTTGAAGACCTCCGACCTGTGTCAGAGGTCACTTGGAACCAAATCAGGGCATAAGGTAGAGCTGGTAGGTGGGCGGCCCTCTCTTGAGGCTGTGGGGAGCAGTTGGGGACATAGCTTCCCTCAGGCGCCTTCTTTTCAGGGCTGGAGTGCCCTCTCTTCCTCCTCCCAGGGTGCTCTGCCTTCTTGTTGGTCTGAAGGGGTAGGTGCTGCGCCTGGGGAGCCCTGCCTTTCTGACATCTGGTGGACATGCTTGGCAGTGGCAGTGAAGGTAAGAACTGGAGGCCAGTATGTGGACTTCCTAGGGCATGTGTGTGCACATGTATGTGAGGGAGGGGCTGCCTCCCTCACTGTCTGCATGTACACTGGGACCTGAGAAAGGGTCTTTTCTTCTCTCTCCTCTCAAAATCTCCAAAAAAACCCTGGTATGAGTAGCAATTCTGGAAACTCTCTCCACCCATCCACTCATCTAGACAATGGTTGCCAGACCTGGGGCCCCAGAGAGGAAAGGGGAACGGATCGCTCGCCTCATTCTGAAGTTCCAGCCTAGAATGGCCATCGGAAGACATCTCAGTCCTCCCGCAGCCACTCCTGTGTTTGGCATCATTGGATGAAGTCACCCATCCTTGAAGCTTCGTTACCTCTTCTGTAAACCAAAAGCGGATAATAATGGCCACGGCGACCTCACAGGCTGTTAGAAGGCTGGAATGAGCTTCTGAATGTGGGGTATTGCAGCCAAGGAAATGTCACCGTCCTCTTCGTTGTCCGTGCCATCGCCAGCCTCGCCGTCAGGGAAGGGCGACGGCTCACGTAGAAGGCTTTACTGCACTCAGAAGCGCCTTCTGAAGTAGGCCACACGTGGGCTGATGGAGGAAATGGACTGAATTTATAATCAGCTTCATGATGGGTTCACTTCAAGGGTGGGTTTGGCGGGAGCCTGCCCTGCACATCCGCCGGGCGCTCCTCCGTGACGGCTTGGGCCTCCCCTGGTATACATAGCTCGGCCGTGTGAAAGGGGGAGGAAGTTGCAGCTAATGAAAAATTCAAGCTAATTGTTTGTTAAAAAGCCCTGTCTGCTTCGATGGGATTTTCTGGGCTGGGGAGGGGGATGTGGGGTGGCCTGTGGCTACTGTCGGTTTCCTGGAGGACCCAGGGGCAGGGCCTGGAGGGGGTGGGAGCTTCCTGGGCAGGTGGCCAAGGGCCAGTGTCTGCATTTGGGGGAGGGGAAGCTCTGGCTTCCATTGCGCTAGAGCACAACGCCTCCGTCCTAACAGTGGCATCTGTGAGTCGTGTGCTGCTTCTGTGTGTGTGCTGGGATGTGTGCCGAGGGAGACAGACAGTGGTCAGGCTCCGCTCCCGACCGGCCTGTGACTGCAGAACCAATTCCTGCCTCTCTGGTCTGGAGTGCGCGCCTTACGTGGGTGGAGGGCTTAACCCGACCGGGGAGGAGAGATGTGCCAGCTCTGAGCCAGGGGAAACCAGAAATGCGTTTCGGAGTGAAGTTACCCCCGACGAGTTAACTCAAGGATGCGGGTGGCCCGCCACGGGCTGTGATCGTGTGGGCACCGAGTGAGTTATGTGACAGGCTCTGCCAATATCGGAGGGGGCGGCCAGGATGTGGCGAAGGCCGCTGGCCCTGTGGATTCTGGGAGCGGTCCCAGCGGTAGGGGTGAAGAGAGCAGAAATTAGATCAGACTGGTTGATAAACAGATGAAGGTAGCAAGAAGTGGCCATTAGGATCGGCTCAGGGGACGCAAGCAGAAAAGACGGGGGCATGTAGGGGGATGTCTGTAAGTGGGCCTACAGGGAGAAATGGCCCATGGAATCTGGGGGTCTGGAGGACATGCAGAGAGTAGCTTCAGTCCCCAAACTGCACTTGAGGTACAGTGAGTAAGGGCTGTGCTTCCCAAGGTCAAGGTTAAAGGAGAAAGCTGGTCTCCTTGATGGTGCTTCCCAGAGTCACAGCTCATCTGGGGCATAATCTGGTGAAATTCTCAAGCTGGTTTTCATTACGATCTGTTGGCCTGACACTGACTTCTCTCGTCACGTATAATCTGCACCCCGAGATTTCCTCACTTGGAGAAGTAGATTTTGCAGCGTGGCAGAATGGGAAGGCTGTAAGGCCTGGCACGACATGGGCTTGGGTTCAAATCCTGGTGCGCCACCATTGGGAAGCTCAGTTTCCACATTTACCCTGAGGATTGGTCCAGCGGGAACAATGTGGACTTAGGAGAAACTTCCGGATGCCCCTAATATTGGTCATCTCATTTCCATCTCAGGAGATTGTTTCTAAAATCAGAACAATTCCAGCTAGTCTGATTTAGAAGAAAACAGCCTCAATGACCTTGTCATTATTTCATTTTATGGCTTTCTAGAACACAGAGGTCATAGGGAAATGTAGTTTTGCCAATGATTCAGACAATACACACATTAGCAAATAAAGGAAGTGATTAATGTCCCCTTGGTTCCTTCCAGAGAGACGCCCCTGTCAACAGTTTGATGTGTCTTCTTTCAGAGTTTTGCCCACACATTTGCACGTCTAGGTACATAAATGAAAATAGATAGAATTCCATGTGGCATAAATAGGTTCGGCTATTGGCACTGCTCTGTGACATGGTTGTGTAAAGTATGTTTCGAGAGCTTTCCATGATTGTTCATACAGCTTGGCCTTTATGGAAAAAAAAACAACGTCCCTATAGTATTCTATAGCATGGATTATAATTTGCGACCATTTTTAGTGGGTATTGATGGGTATCCTTTTTTAAAAAAGATTTGATTTGTTTATTTTTAGAGAGAGGGAAAGGGAGGGAGAAAGAGAGGGACAGAAACAGCGATTGGTTGCTTGTCATCCAGGGACCAAACCTGCAGCCCAGGCATGTGCTGGGCTGGGAGTCAGGCCGGGGATCTTTTGCTTTGCAGGGTGATGCCCAGCCAGCTGAGCCACACCCATCAGGGTTTGATGGGTATCCTGTTTACAAACAAGGTTGAGCATCTTAAAAATTGCTTATTAATCATTTACGTTTCTTTTTTATACTTAATCGCATATTTATAATTTCTGTCTATGTATATTCAATTCCATGCTTGGTTTTTATCATTGATTTTAAGTTATTTCCCCAAGTCTAGACATCAATCCCTTGTGTGTTACATATATTATAAATGTTTTCCCCCATTCTCTCCTTTGTCTTCTTTTGTTGTACAAAAGTTTGAATTCGTAACTAATCAAATCTGTCAACTCTTTCTTTGTGGCTTTTGGGTGTCACTCAGGCCAAGATTATATTCTCTTCTGTGCTCATGAGCTATTTTAAAGTTGTTGTTCACGTTTGGCATTTCAACATACCTGGAATCAATTTTGATTCTACTTGCCTTTATCCTGACCTCGGTGATGTTACCTGGAATTAATTTCGGTTGGTGGTGTGAATCTAATATTTATTTGTTGTTGGAGCATGTCTATGAAGTAGGTGGACAAAGGCAAATATTGGCAAAGAAAATTCCAGACAGCAAAGAAATGTTTAGTGTTGAAATCACGCAATGATATACTTTTATATTTTAGAGGGTCAGTTCTTTTAAAAAGTCCAAAATGTTTGTAATAATAACTTTAAATGCAGAGATACATAATATGCCCTGGCTGGTGTGGCTCAGTGGATTGAGTGCTGGCCTGCAAACCAAAAGGTTGCAGGTTCGATTCCCAGTCAGGGCACATGCCCAGGTTGCAGGCCATGTTCCCCAGTTGGGGGTGTGTGAGAGGTAACCATCTGATGTCTCTCTCACACATCGATCTTTCTCTTCCTCTCTTCTTCCCCTCCCCTCTCTCTAAAAAGTAAATAAATAAAATCTTTTAAAAAGAAATACACAATGTAAAAAGCGAAGGTCCTTCAAGCTTCCCTATCCAAGCCTTCTTTGAATGCTTTGACTGTTTATGACAAACACATCTTACAAAAGTAGGACATGTATTTGTTGGCTATTTATATTTCTTCTTCTATGAATTATCTCTTTGTATACTTTATCCTTTTTTCCTAGCCATTTATCTTTTTCTTATTGATTTTTAAGCATTCTTTGTACGTTAAGACAGTAAGTCTTTGATTATTATATGTTTTAAATATTTTCGAAATTTCATTTTGTAATGATTGTCTCTTAAATTACAATACATTATCAGTGTTTCATTCATTCATCCATCCATTCATTCATTCATTGATTCTAGAGGAGCTGCACAATACAGTGGAAAAGAGCACTGGCCTGGGAACAAGAAGGGATGGCTTGTGTCTTGACGCCTCCGTAAACTGGCTGTGTCACCGTGCAAATCATTCAAGGTCTCTGTGCTTTAGGCTCCTTGCCTGCGAGACGACGATATTGTGTCAAGTTCACTAAGATCTCTAAATTCTATGGCTTTAAAAAAAAAAATCATTGTAACTGCTGTGCCTGTAGTGGCCTTGTTTTCTGGACAGGGAAACCACAGACTCGCACCCTGAACGCGTTGTGCCCACGCCTGTGTTGGAGATGCTGAGTCCCTCGCCGGTAGGCTGACCAGGGGACAGGGAAGTGGGTACCGGCTGAAGAGCAGAAGGCACCAGCCTGGGGGGCTAAGAGTGCACGGTCCCCCAGAGATGACACAGGGTGGGCTGCAGAAGCAGGAGCTGAGAGACTTGGCCTCTAAGATAAATTGTTTTCTCAATCTTGGCCTGGGATTTTGGATAGTGGGGATGGGGGGTTGGGGGGGGTTACTAGGGGACTCTGAGCTTCGGACCAGCTCTGCTGTCCTCAGTGGCCCATGGGAGCCACAGACAGGTGCTCCCGTGGCTGCGGGGCTGGCTGTGTGTCTGGATGCTCCCCACAGCCTCTCTCTCGAACGCGCGGTACCCAGCGGCCTTTGCAGCATTGCTGTGGCTGTCAGGGGCTGGGTCTCTGGCTGAGCAACTTGAGAACAAGACTTCTCAGCAACTTTTTAAGAAAGCCCTCACCTGAGAATGTACTTATTGACTTTAGAGAGAGAGGAAGGGAGATATATATATCGAAATGAGAGAAAAATCAATCGGGTGCCTCCCGTACATGCCCTGACCAGGAATCAAACCTGCAGACTTTTGGTGTATGCGACGACACTCCAGCCAACTGAGCCACCCAACCAGGGCTCAAAAGCTTCTATAAAACCTTCATAAGAACCATTTTATCCCCCACCCTGTTCGTTACTGATAAATGCTCATCGTAGAAAAAACAAAGTTCGTAAAGCAGGTAAAAGATCTAATAACCGGAGATGCCTACTGTTAGCATTTTCTTCGTCTTTCCTTCTGGTCTCTCCTGCGCATTTTTTCTGTTTACGTTATACACACGATTTTATAGCACGTGTTTTTCACTTATTGCACAGTTATTTTCTCATTTCATTAAACATTCTCCATGAGCATAATTGGTGATCACTATATATCAGTAGGAAGGGACATTTTATTGTTTCAAAGTGTCTTCACACGTATATGCCACCTTTGTTCCCAAAGCAACATTGGAGAAGAGTTGGTGTGACTATCCCCACCGTGGGGAGGAAAGTGACGCTCAAAGCAATTCCTGGGACCTGCCCGGGTCGCAGAGCCAGCCAGCTGCAAGGTGAGCTGCTCTGTAGCTGGCGTCTCATGGGCCACACACAGCCCGCTGCGTCTTCACACTGTCTCATTCACTCCTGCTAACAGTTCCGCCGGGAAGCTGGCCAGGGGGATCAGCCTCTGAGCGGAGGGGCAAACTGAGGCTCAGAACCCAGCGACCTGCCCAAGGACACAGAGCCACGGGCCGGAGCAGGGCTGGAACCCTCCCCCCCTGGCCTCCAGCTTTGGTGTTCTTACGTTCCCAGGGGAGGGCTCTTTCTGCAGAGGGAAATCTGCATGCTGCTGGCCGGCGGCAGGATTTCAGAAATGGGAGGTCAGAGCTGTTGCTGGAGGGACAACCAATTCCCTAATCAATCCAGACATCATTTATTTATAACTGGAGAGGCTCAAAGAAGGTGCCTGTCAGCAGATGTGGAGGAGGGGGAGGAAGAATGGAACTCGCCTCAGAAGAAGCCAGGGGGGGTCCTGATTGCAGAGATGGCCGGGCCCTGGGAAGGAGGCAAGGGAGCTGGGCCTGGCAGAAAGAACCTCTCCTGGGCCAAGGGGATGGGCCTTGGAGCGCCCTCCTTCCTCCGTCCTCCTGCACTAGGTCCTTTAAAAGAAATCTGCCTCTCTCAGCCAGCCCTTGACTCCTCTGGACAGAAATAACCTCTAAGATATGGCTCTCTTGGCCAGAGCAAATGGTGGGTTTGGTGTTTCTCCAGAAAGCACTAGTCTCCGCTTCATGTTTCCAGAACTGACCTGTCCAGTCTGATTTTCCTGCAGTGCTCAGACCGTTCAGTTTCCTGGTGTGAACCCTCAGGGATGGGGATGCTGGGTGGCTTCCCCTCTCAGCACGGTCCCTGGTCCCAGGGGAGCAGAAGGGCCACGTGAGGCACAGTGGGGAGACCGATGCCCTGGGGGTCAGGAGACCCAGGCTCCCACGCAGCTCCGCCACTGCACACTGCAGGCTTGGGAGGGCCCTCTCCTCTGCTAAACTTTCTGTTTCCTTATCTCAGAAATGACGGGGGCTGAGTATATGACGTCCAAGGTCATCCTGGTGTCCCTTGATTCATTGAGAGAGAGACAGTATAGCTTATTGCACAAGCATGTGGGTTCTGGAGCTAGAGCTAGTCCGTCTGGAGGTGCACCTGTGTGACTTGGGAAGAGCAAGTAACCCAACCCCTCTGCCTCTATTTCCCCACCAGTACAACGGGGACAGTACCTGTCTACATTGTCAGGATGACTCAGCACGTTAATTCAGTGGAACTTCGGAGCAGTGCCTAGTACCTAGTAACTGCTTTCTGGGTGGGTGTTAAGTAAGTATACATTACTGCAGAGTTTGGGGGGAGACGGGGGTCGGTACCTGATTGGACGCCTCCCTCCAGGAAGGCCCGCGGCTCCTGGCAGGTAGTAGGTACTAACAGCTGTTCTTTTCTCTCCGAGCTGAGCTCCCATGTGGCATCGTCACGCGGGAGAGTCAGGACCGATCCGTGGCTCTGCACGGCCAACTCTGTTTCCCAGAAAATAACTAATTTGCGTGATTTCAAAGCGCCTGCTTTCTTTAAAAGCTGACTTAATGACCATATACAAGTATACGGATTTGCCACGCTTTTTAAAACTCCCTTATTGTTGTGCCTCTAGGCTGTTTTTCGATTTTAAGATATCATTATAGGCCTATTAAACTAGTAAAACAAAATTTCAAAATTTAAGAAGCAGTTACATGTTTACTGCTGATGGCACCATAAACAGATCCAATTTTTCACGAGAACAATGCAGTCATATTTAAGAGCTGTAAAATTATTCCTACCCTTTGACCTGGTAATTCCACTTCTGAGAAAATGCTCCAAGGAAATAGCCTCAAAGAGAAGAAGAAGAAGAAGAAAAAAAGAAAGTAATTTGTACTTAGTTGCTCTTAGAAAGTCTATTTATAAAAATTGGAAGCAACCCAAATGCCCAGCCATTGGGGTTTGGCTTAAAACCCCGGGTGTAGTTACATTCTAGAAGCTGATAGAGCTCTTGAAAATGACAACTATGGGAATTATGTCAAGACGTGGATACGTACATACATGGAAAATAGTGACAAGCAGGAAACGGGCTCAGTAGTATACATTTTCTGATGACAACTCTGCAAAAGAGAGGACTCTATTTGTTCAATGAACTGACAAAAATTAGGGCAAATTGGCATAGATTTTAATATTCACCAAATGTTGAAGCTAACCGTAAAAATCAAATGGGTTCTTTTATGCTCCTAGATGAATAACATCAGCTACATAATTGGCAGGGATCATTGCAAAATGAAAAGGTGGGCGCCTTGTTTCAAACTTAAAAGAAGTTCAAGGTTGCAGCTGCAGGGCTTTATACCAGGTGGGGGTTCCTCCCGGCGCGGGGCCCTGGGTGGCTGCCTGTGAGGCCATCAGTCCTATGAGCTCATTCCACCAGTGAGCACACTGAGCTTGTCAAGCTCAGCTCTGCTTACAAAACCTCAGAAGCACCAACAGTCCACAGCTGCTTGGAGCTTGGAATAAGGTTACCGAGGTTACCGAACACCAGGACACGGCCTGGAGAGAATGTGGTGCCAGAGCTCAAGCCTTGTCCTAAGTCCTGGCTTCTCCTGCTGGAGGGTCCATTGTGCTGGGTTAGCCCATCCATCCATTCTCTTATGAAGTATTTATTCATTAGTCACTGAGTCCTGGGCGCTGTACTGAGTGATGGGATGCAGAGGACAAAGACAGGAGTTTAGGGTTTACTGGCAAAGACAAAACATAGCTGATTATTGGACACTTTGGTACAAGCTATGATAGGTTTGGACTAATGGTTTAATTTTTTACTTTTCAAAGTCCTCACCTGAGGGTATGTTCACAGATTCGAGAGAGAGAGAGAGAGAAACATTGATGTGAAAGAGAAACATCGATTTGTTGCCTTGAGTACACACCCCGACTGGGGATTGAACTCGAAACCTAGGTGTGTACCCTGACTGGGAATCAAACCCACAACCTTTTGCTGTACAAGACAATGCTCCAACCAAGTGAGCCACTGGCCAGGGCTGGACTATTGGTTTGGACAGCACAGAGGGTCAGTGGGGGTCGGGGGCTCTTCTGAAGGAGCTGACACCTGAGGCTTGAGGAAGGAGTGCCGTGATGACGAAGGTGAGGGGCACCTGCGTACCTAGGAAATTACACATTCTACAAATCCCGAGCGAGGCTTGGGAACTGCAACGAATGGCTTCGGGGAGCAGCATCAGAGATCCACTAATACGAGTCAAGTCAACCAAAACCCCCAAGTCTTTGGCTGAAGAAATGCTGCCACTCTGAGCATTGCCCATTCAGTCTTCATTTAGCTGATCTGCTGCTTTGCAGCCCGTGGTTCCCATCTATGGAATCTTTAAGGGTAGATGCTGACATCTTTCCTCTCTTCCTGCCACCTCAGGTTTGACCAGGATGGGGCCAGCACTGGGGGACCAGGGCAGCCTGCATGATCACCTCCATCGGAGACGTCCTGAAGTTGTCCACAGGGCTCCGTGACGGGCTCTGCTGAACGTCTTCCTGACATCGGATCATTATGATTTTCTGAACGACCTTGCCAAGTGGATGGTGTTTGGAGCTCCCACTTGGTTTCTAGTGGGTACTGCTTGCTAGCCTAAAAAGCTCACAGGCGTATTAGCTGAGGACACTCACTACCCCCCACCCGCCTAAATTTCTGCGTTGACCTCCTTCTGAGAACCGGAGATCATCCACCATGAGCTTAGGGACAGAAAATACAGAGCTCCCTCCCTTCCTTCCCGCCACTCCCCTGCACCACATGCCATCAGGCCACATGCTTGCGGCTGGAGAACAGATCGATGGTTTCCAGGGGTTAGAAGTTGTGGGTTTGGGGGAGGAGTTAACTATAAAAGGCCGACACAAGGCAATTATTTGGGGCGATGGAACTCTTCTGTATCTTGATTATGGTGGTGGACCTCTATCTCTACACATTTGTCAACGTCCCTAGAACTGGATGCCACAGTGAATAGTAGTGCATGTAAACTTAAAAACCTAAGTCTAACCGAGTGCCGTTTCCAGAAAAATCATATAAATGGAAGCATATATTGTTTAGCCTTTTGGGTCTGGCTCCTTTCACTTAGCAAAGTGCATCTGAGATTCACCTGTGTCATTGTGTGTAAAGGCAGCAACACACATTTTATTTCCGAATACGCTTCATTGTTTGGATGTGCCTGTTTGTTTATCTAGTAGCTGCTTGAAGAACAGTTGAGTCGTTCCAGGCTTTTAGTGATTACGGGTAACGCCACTATAAATATGCACACAGTGGTTTTTGTGTGAACATAAGTTTTCATTTCTCTTGGGTAAATATTTCAGAGTGGGCTTTCTAGGTTATATATTAAGTTTGTATTTGGCTTTATAAGAAACTGTTTTTACAAAGTGGCTGTAGCAATTTGCAGCCTGTCACATCTGAGCGTCCAATTTCTCTGCGTTTCATTAGCACTTGCTCTTGTCAGGATTTTTTATTTTAGTCATCCTAATAGGTGCGTAGTGGTAGCTACTCATATGGTAAAACCACAAACACACACACACACACACACATGCATACACACACGGTGTTAGTTTGTATTGCTTTAATGATTAATGATGTTGAGCACCTTTGACTGTATTTGTTTTCCTTCAATACACTTTTTTAGTAAAATATCGAAAACTTTTGCCCATTTTGAAAGGAGGTTGTTGGTGTTTTCTGTTGAGTTTTGGGAGTTCTTTATATATACTGGATATAAGTCCTGGGGCAAATATGTCATTTGCAAATATTTTATTCCAGCCTGTAGTTTGTCTTTTCATTCTCTTAATAGTCTCTTTCATGGAGCAAAGGTTTTTAATTTTAATAACGTTCCATTTATCATTTAAAAAAATAGATTGTGCTTTGGTGTCACCTCTAAGAACTTTTTGCCAACCCAAGATTATGAAGATTTTTCTCCCCAGTTTTCTTCTAGAAGCTTTATGGTTTTATGTTTTAACGTTAGGGCTCTGACATATTTCGAGTTAACTTTTGCACGTGGTATGAGAGTTCAGGAGTTTTCTGAGGGACTTTGCCTGGGACTGGGGCAGAAGGCCCTTCTTAGGGGAATAGGGCTTTTTCTGGGTTCTGAGGACGGACAGATGGGAGAAACCAGGTTTCCACCAAGCATTCTGAGGGGTGAGAGTAACCCTACACCTCTCTCTGCTGGACATGGTACCCGGGATTGGGCCATTGTCTCCAGGAAGCCTCGGGGAAGACGGAGCTTGGAATGGGCATGAGAAGAAGGCTCCACGCGTGTTCACCCGGGAAGCTGTTGTGGATGGGCGATCTGGTGTGGGGGAGGGCCTGGACTTTAAGGGACTGGACATTAAAAAAAATTATTGCAAAAATTGTAACTACTCTCTCTCTTTTTTTTTTTTTGAAGAGTGAATCCATGCCAGGCACTTAGGTACATACCTCCAATTTTTCCAGCCCCTCCTGTGATGCGGGTGAGGGCGCCAAGGTTCAGAGAAGCCACCTGTTCAGGGCCATGGAGTAGCGGGGCTGGACGTCAAACCCAGGCTGGACCCTGGGGCCGGTGTTCTGGATGTTCCAGAAAGCTATCTTCTGTGACACAGGGCTCAGGGTACACTACGTGGACGTGGACAAAGGGCCAAGAGGGAGAAAGCTGGAGGTTGGTCAAAGGTACACGCCCATGAGGCCAGACGACACTTAGCTCTTGGACCGGGCCAGAGAGGTTCCATCCTCTGTGATATTTTTCCTATGCTGTTTTCTGAAACACGTTGATAACTTCCGCCCACAGAGAAGGTGGAAGCTGGGGACTGGGTGAAATGACCCCACTAGCCACTGAAGGAGAGTCTCGCTGGCGTGGCCCTGAAGGAGCCATCTGCGCCTGGTGTCCTAGATGCTTCCGCCCAAGGATGACTGTCATTTTTAGGTCAGTCCCAGCCTGGGACGCCGTCTGGATGACTAGTTGACCAAAACACCAGTTTCTGCCCGCCAGATGGGCACCTACATCTCCCCTTGGCACCTGAGGTGCGGCGAGTCAGCAGAGCACACGCCCTGTCATTGTCTCTCTGACACAATGCAGGGTATCGAGGGGTTCTGGCAGGGGTCAGGAGGTGCCTGAGCTGGGAACGTGGGGCCTGGAGTCTGGAAGAGGTGGCCTTGGCAAAGGACAGCGATTCTGGATCATTCTCTCGTTCTGGGTAAAGGTTTTCTTCCCTCTGCCAAATACGGTGGCTCTTTGGCCCAGGCTACTGAGTTATTCCTGGAAGGCGGGCAGTGTGCCAGGGTCCCAGGCCGGCGCTGACCTCCCTCTGTAAACAACTCAGTGGAGCCACACTGCCTGGTGCCCCCCGGGGAGCAGGAGCCCCCAGGGTGCTGCCAAGCAGGGCTCCCACGGGGTGAGGGCCACGGAGACAGGGACCTGGAGTCCACCCACGGCCCAGCCCTGGGTGGCCCCGGGCATGGTCCCACCACCCTTGTTAGCCCTTTTCCGACAGCAGTGATCAAGGAGGGTTCTGACCGCACCTGGCAGCTGGCCTCGGGCTCCTGAGTGTGGGGGTGAGAAGCCCGGTGAGCAGTGGCTGCGTGAGCCCGGTGTGCCCGGGCCTGCCGGTAGGGGCAGGTGGACAACCCAGGAGGAATTAGTGCCACCTCTAGGCCCATGGGTCTCTCCTTAGACCAGGGAATAAAAGGTGAGGGGGGAGGAGAGTCGAGTCAGTACATTCAGGAAGCACCTCCGCAGCGTGAACGCAGACTTGACATTCGTAATCTAGAATCCTGGAAAGAGAGGGGCTGCGTTGCGGTGTCGGCCAACCCCAGCTCCCACTGACTGGCTGGGCAAGTTACCTCTGTACCCTGAGCCTCAGTCTCCTCCGCGGAAAAGCCGCCAAGTTGTTGGGAGGAGTAACTGACGTATCTGAGGTGCTTCGCGCAGGGTGTGGCTCATGGTAGGCGCTCAGTGATGAGAGCCGTGGCCCCCTTCAGCCTCGCCACCATCATCACCATCATCTGGTACTTTTCCTAGTGCATTTGGCGTCACAGATTTAAGGACATCTTTGACATTGAGTTATTATGTGACTCTGGTCAAGTTTCTAGGCCACTATGAGCCCCAGTTTGCTGATTTCTGAAATAGGGTTCATAATACTAATAATAATGACAATCATCCATTTCGGAAAAGTGTTGGGAAACTAAACGACTTAATAGGAGAGCATCCGGCACAAGGTAAGCTCCACAGAATTTAATTAGAGTGGGGAGACCCTATAAAGCTTCAGAAGGTCAGTGTAGGGCCTTCCCCCAAAGAAGTGCAATTTTACAAGGTGGGAGTCACCTCATGGGACTCACTACCTTAGGGGATGATGCAGGTTAGTGGCTGAGTCAGGAGTGTTTCAGATGCAAGTGAAGAAATCCCACCAAATTAGCTTGAGAAAATGGAGCCAATCCCTGAGGGGGTTGAGCTGGGCTTCAGGCACGGCTGGATCCAGGCATTTCAGCAATGGCATCCGTACACTGTCTTGTCTCCTAAGGCTCTCCGTTCCATTGCCTCTTTCTCAGGCAGGCTTTCTTCTCATGGTGGCAAAGCTGGTTGTTGTCAGTGCCCAGTTTGCATCATTTCATATCTTGCTTCAGAAAAGAGCAACACTGTCAGGCTGTAAGCATCTCATCCCACAAAAGGACTGTTTGGGTCCACGCTTGGACAACGGACTAGGCTGGGTCTGGGTCACGTGCCCAGCCCTGTGGCAAGGCCTGAGCCCTTTGATCGACAGCCCCGTTGGAATCCAAGGAGGGGGGACCATTTCCCTAAAGCAAAGAGTGTGCAGTTACCAGAAGGGAAAAAGGCTCGCTGGGCCAGCAGATGCAATAGCTGTCGACATGAGTTAAAAATATGCTCTAGGTAAACCCTTGGATGACCTAATGCATCATCTTAATGGGCTGTTAAGGGGAGTGGGAATGCTTGAGATTTCATTCTATGGGTCCCTCGGTGCTCTGGCGGGGCAGGGTTCAGAGAATGCACACCCCCCGGTTGCCTCGCTCCATGCACACAGCAGGTCCCCAGGTGCCCCAGGCCCCACCCAAGCCCTCACCCCTGCCTTCAAGGCTGCCCGGGAGGCCAGACCGCTCCCCTCGCTGGGGAGGAGTTTCCAGGCAGCATGAGGGTCTGAGGGCTGCAAATTCATACCTGCTTTGATGAGTGCTGGGAGGGGATAGAGTGAAGTGCAGATGGCCCTGAAAGGAATGCTGCCCTCGGACTTGGAAGCCAGGGGGCTGCTGCCAGCCCCGCTCTATCCCAGCTGCATAACCTTGGACACATTCCCGCTCTGTCCCCAGCCTCCTCCTCTGCCAGCCGAGGGGCTGGGCTGGCTGGTCTCTGACGTCTCTCCCAGAGCTGACATTCTGGGAATCTATGAATGCTATTAAATTCATGAATCGGCTTCTTTGCCTGGAACAAGTCAGCTTAAAATACATGCAAATTGCACTAAGTATAGCTGTTCTCTTGCTGAGGAGGCAGCCTGGCATAGTTACATACTTTGAGATTGGCCAGTGCATGCTCGGGGAGGGGGCGGGGTGGGGGAGCCGCATAGCCTCAGGCCGCCCGGCAGCAGCCACCTCTCAACACAAGCAGGGTTCTGGACTTTTCCCAGCCTGGAGTCCCGAGGCCTGTTGTTAGCAGGGAAGGCAAAGGGAGCCGCCGCTCTGTCCTGGAGCCTGGCTATGCCAAGGCCCCGCTGGGCTCTGATTCTCTATTATCTTATTTCACCCTCACAGCAGTCCTTGAGAATAATTATCGCTGTTCCCACTGAACTG
This sequence comes from Mormoops blainvillei, assembly GCA_004026545.1. Classification (NCBI taxonomy): domain Eukaryota; kingdom Metazoa; phylum Chordata; class Mammalia; order Chiroptera; family Mormoopidae; genus Mormoops; species Mormoops blainvillei. The sequence goes on along the minus strand of PVJD01002430.1, from coordinate 176,899 downwards.
GGGAGAAAACCAAAGACTCTAGCTTGCCCAAGGTCACACAGCGAGGAAATGCTGAGGTTAGAACCCAGGTCTGGCTGACTCCAGGATCCCCGTGTTCTCTCCCACACGGGGCCAGCGGGGCCTCCCCTTCCCACACCCAGCAGGGTGACCGCACCTATGTTGAGCCTTCATTCATCCCTCTGTCAGTAAGTGACCAGAACGCCTACTGTGTGCCAGGCTCCGCTCCAGGGACCCTGAGCGGAGTCAGAATTCTAAACAAGACAGACCCGGTCTCAGTCTTCTCGGAGCTTACACGCTCGTGGCGGGGTCAGAATCAGAAACTGAATAGGGAAACGAATTGTAGATTATGATCCTGTTCAGAAGAAAACAGAGAGCAGACACTGAGAACACCAGGGGCCCTGAGATGGTGCCGCCCAAACCGAGAACAGCCGGTGCCAGCGACAACGGCGGAACCAGTGGGTCCCTGTCTCCGCGCTCCTTGGCTTGGTTACCCGACTGAGCCGCTTCCTCTTTCGGAGCTTCAGGCTTCTGATCTGAGAAAGAGAGCCATGATGCTCGTGACAAGGTGGCTCTGAGGACTGTAAACTGCTTATAAAGCACCCAGCGCAGTGCCTGGAGTGTAAAATTCACCCCCTGTTCTTCTTATTGTCGCTGTGCTTTCTGATCTGCGTTTCTCTCGGCAGTGAGGCTGCGCAGTTGAGTCCCTCTGTGGCTGACGCCAGAGACCCCCGAGCTTAGGGCGGATGCAGGTGCCAGGTCAGGAACCGGGGTCCTGGCCCAAGTCCTGGCTCTTCCACGTGCTGCCCAGTGACTGTGGCAGGTCAGGGAACACACAGGGTCTTGATGAGCTTCCCACCCGCCTCCCAGGATGGCAGTGACCACCAGGGTATAAAAACGCTCTGAATAGCTCTGTATTAGTCCAGCTCCGTCCAACCAGCTGCATGACCTTGCCAACTTCCTTTGTCTCTGGGCTCAGTTTCCTTTTCTGCCCAAGAGGACTAACAATAGCCACCTCGCCATCACTGTAAGGCACAGATGGGGGTTAGAAGGTGAGAGCTGCTAGTAGGATAGTAAGGGGAGGTCGCTGTGCTGCGGCCAGCTGTCCCCGTCTCCTGCCAGCCGACAGAGGGCTAAGCACGGCTGGTTTCCTGAGCACCAGTGGGGAACACTGGGGCCCAGAGAGAAGACACACTGACCATGGGCTACCCCTGGGGCTGCCATCCAGGTGAGGACAGGTACTGAGTCTCGTGAGCTAGCTCTCCAGAGACACGTTCAACGGGGCCCGTGACTGCGTGATGTCGGTATCCTCATTGTCCACCCTGAGGAAATCTAGACACGGCTTTGTATTTGTCTCTGGACAAACTAGCAGCCTTGGGGTTCTGCTCTGTACCCATGAACACTCACCCCAACCTTTCCCAGAGAAGGCGATGCAGTCCCAGAGAGGTTAAGTAACCTGCCCAGAATCACGCAGCTTGCAAACGAATTCGAACCTAGGTCTGTCTGACTCCCAAAGGCAGATCCCGTTTCCCTGGTCTGGGAGGGGCCATCTGCTTGCTTGAGTTTCTAGATCAGCACTTGGCCCTCCTGGAGCCCCACCCTGCAGCTCAGTCAGCCTCCCAGGGGTCAAGTCCATTATTCCAGGAGTCAAGTCCATTATTGATGGTCCTTCTCCTTTCCCAGGAGTGCTCGCTGTTCAAGCCCCAGCAGACTCTGCGCCCCAAGTCCTCTGGCCTGGGACGAGTCTGAACCAGACTCTTCTCAGACTCCAGGAGGCCAGCGGCAGGGCCTGAGTCCTGCTGGGTGGGGCCCAGGGTGGGGAGAGTGAGGCTAACTCTCTGACAAGCCCAGGAACTGTGCCCTAGGGGCACTCTTGCAGTTGGATCGATCTTATAGTAAAATCGGGGCCAGGCCTGGCTGAGCCACTGGGCTCTGGTCCTGCTGGGGCTCTGGTCCTTGGCTCTCACAACTGGCCAGAGTTTGCTTTCTGAGAAGGCGGGAAGGTTTCTTTCTGAGTGGAGAGGGACAGTGTGGTATCTCAGGACAGGGGCTATCTTGATTCTGTCGATGGTGAGGAAACACCCCCTCAGGGGTGCCCGTGTGCCCACAGCTAGGACTGCGGGGAGGCAACAAGGTGAGACTTGTTAGATGAACCCCTTGAGGGAGGGGGGGTCGCCTCTTTTTTATCCTCACCCGAGGACACGCTCGCTGACCTCAGAGAGGGAAGAAGGGATGTAGAGAGAGAAGGAGAGAAACATCATTGTGAGAGAGATACATCGATTGGCCGCTTCTTGTCTGCGGCCAAACTGGGGACTGAACCCGCAACCCAGGCAGGTGAACTTTTGATTTATGGGGCGATGCTCCAACCAACTGAGCCACACCTGCCAGGACAGTAAGTAACCTCTTGTTGAACTCGGGCAGATGGCTCTATCACAAGACAGGGCAGCCTCATCGTGCCAGATGTTCAGGCCAAATGCACAGAGTCCTCCCGGCACCTTTGTTATATTTGCATCACACATCGGTCCATCAGCAAATCCTGTGCGCCCTGTCTATGGATCCGGAGTCCAGCTACTTGCAACCAACTCCTCGCCTGCCATCGTCCTCCACGCTGCCACGCCGTCTCACCTGCACTATGCAATAGCCTTCTAACTGGTCCCGCATCTCCCTCCTTGCCCGCTACAGCCTATTCTAAACGTCCGCTGGTGGGAATCCCAGAAAACAAAAAAGGTCCAATCAGTTTTATCTTCTGCTGTAAAACCTCCCGCGGCTTCCTACCTTACCCGGGGTAGAATCCAGAGTCCTGTCCCTAGCCTCCGAGGTCCTGCATGATTTGCACGCTCCCTCCCTCTTCCGCATTCCCACCCCGATGCCTCCCCCCTTGCCTATTCTGTTCCAGCAAGACTGACCTCAAAGGCACACCGTTTCCTGTCTTGAGCACTCTGCCTTTGCTGTTCCTTGAGCCCGGAATGCTAGTCCTACATCAGTCTGCGCGGTGACCTCCCTGGCTTCCCGAAGTTCTCTGCTTAGATGCTGCCTTGTCTGAGAGACCCTCCTTGCCGGTCCTGCACGAAAGAGCCCCCTACCTTCATCTCTTTAACCCCCATGAGGGTGCTTTGTTCACTTATGTATATTCCCAGACTAGCAAGAAAGAGGGTACAATTCTTTGCGTACAATCAACTGAGGTGCTGGAACGTGATAGGGGCTTAATTCATGCTACCTGATGTCACGTGCCTCTCCCTTGCCCGATGCTGTGGCTCTTGACTTCTTCTCAAAAAGAGTGTGGTGCCCTGGGCTTGACCGGCTGTTGGCAGGCTAGCATTCCAGTTTCCAATTTGCTGTGTAGCCTTAAGCAAGCTGCTGTCCCTCTCTGGGACAGAGATCTTAGCTATAAAATGAAGTAATTGGTCTAATTGATCCCAGAGACCCTTTCTAGGTTAGACAGTCCAGGGTTCTATTGCCCTCAACCTCCCGGCCCCTCGCTCGCTGTTGAGGGGCATTGTGCTGGCAACAGACCTGCGTTCTTTTTTTGTTTGTTTCCACCTGGTGTCCTTACCGTTCTCACAATGCCTTGGTTTTCTCCTCTGTGAACTGGGATAATGAAACCTGCCTGGTCGGTGCCATGGGGATGTACTATGAGGCTCGATGGATGAGATATTGCTTTGGAGTCTGGGTCACGATTGAGACGGAGAGTTAGCAGAGTGGTCCATAGAGCCAGATAGCCTTGGTTCAAATCCCGGCACTGTGAGTTATGTAAACCTCCCCGTGCCTCAGCTCCCTTGCGTGTAAAATGGGGATCATCAGCCCTGGCAGCTGTGGCTCAGCGGATTGAGTGCCGGCCTACGAACCAAAGGGTCGCCAGTTTGATTCCCAGTCAGGGCACATGCCTGGGTTGCAGGCCTGGTCCCCAGCAGGGGGCGCTCAGGAGGCAACCACACGTGGATGTTTCTCTCCCTCTCTTTCTCCCTCCCTTCCCCTCTGTCTAAAAATAAATAAATAAAATCTTTAAAAAATAAAATAAAATGGGAATAATTAGCGTCTATCACAATAGGGTAGTCATAAGGACTAAATTAATTAATATATGTAGGGCGCTTAGAACAGAGCCCGGCATGGAGTAGGTACCATATAAGCATTTTGAAAACGTATTACCCACTTCTGGGACCATGCATTCATTCCGCAGTCATTTACCAAGAGCCTATTCATGTGTGATTACTGGTTCAGGGTTCATGTCCTCCCTGCCCCAGATTTAATTTTCCTCCACCTTTCTCTCCAGAGGGAGGAGCCAGACAGCCTTATCAGGGATTTTTGACATCCTCTTTACCTGTGTTCCCTAGAGTTGAGCACAGGGCCAGGCTCACACAGTTGCCCCGTAAATGTTCGCTGAAAGAGTGAATGAGCAGTGTTGGGGCCCCGGCACTGGGCAGCACTCGTTAGAGATGGTAGAGACACCTGTCAGGCTGCCCAAGAGGTGTTCTATATAAGGCTCCTAGCCCCACCGTTCCGCAAGGTTGGGGGTAGCACCCACTTTATAGATGAGGATGCTGGGATCGAGTGAGCTCCGTCGCCCAGACGGAAAACCGGAGCGGGGTTTCCGACCAGAGAGGAAGGTGCTATTGATCGAGCACTTACTGTGTGTCAGGCATTGCACCCTCATGGATGCCCTGTGAAGGGCGTTTACCCCAACTCCCTCCGGTCCCTGCTTTACAAAGGTGGAGACTGGGTCAGGCCACCCGGGGGAGGAGGAGGAAGGAGAGGCAGGCAACCCCTTGGCCCGCTCCCTGGACTCTGAAAAGGCACATTAACGAGGAGGCAGAGGGGGTGGGGTGGGGCGCAGAAGCCCCAGGCTGCCTCCCTTCCTGTCTCTGAGGAGTTGAGGCCCAAGGGACCAGAGCTTTTTCAGGAACTTTTAATAGAGCGATTGCTCATCCACACCCTGCAGCCTTGAGAATCCCATTGACAAAAATACCCTGGGAGAATGATCCGATTCCACTGCTCCCCGTAATCCCTAGGCTCTCCGACTCTTCCCCTGGGTGCCCCGTCATTCCGTTTTCCTGGAGGATCCCAGAGATCAGGGAGCCTGGGGGACAGGATTGGAAGCCTTGGTGATCGTCAGTGTGGCATCATTGTGAGACTCCAGCTGACGCGGCCACCCTGTGGCTGAGGTGTCATAGCAGGGGCACAAGACTTGGCTCTGACGGCTTCCGGCGGTCTCGGATCTGAGTCCTATATTTGCCCCTCTCATTAGCTGCGAGCGTTTGGCAATTACTGTGCCTCTCGGCCTCAGTTTCCTCATCTGAAAATTGAGATGGTGACAATATTCTTGCAAAATTGCTGCGAGGATTAACCGAGGTAAGACAGGCAAACAGCCCTGCACTGTCCCTGCATGCGGGTGGCATTCCTTACGCCACCATGGATGCGTTTGACTCATTTACTCAGTCAGCATGTTTACTAGAAATCCACTTTGCATGAGGAATCCTTCTTTTTCTTGATTTGACAGCTTGCTTGTCAAGGCCTGAAGTTAGGCTAAGAATGATGAAAGCAGATCCAGGACTTTGTGAGGACTTGTCCAATGGTGTGCATGCATGTGCACATGTGCCATATGTGTACGTATGTGTCCACCCATCCCCAGGTGGCTCTGTCCCAACCTCACCCTTTGAGGGAGGAGGAGAATCCATCCCTGCAGCCACAACCACCATCTGAAGCAGCCTGGGTGGGAGGGCAGTAGGGCCGGGTAGAGGTGCAGGTGGGAGGGATTGCTGGGAGGTCTGGCCCCAGCTGCGGCAAGGACACTGGGCATGCCAAGGCTGATGGGTGGGCTCTGGTGCCTGCCACCTTGGGCACTAAGATGGCTGAGGGCTGAAATAGGGAGTGAAGCAGTCCTTCCGGGGGTCGATGCCATTTCCCAGGGTTCAATGTGGCGGGGCTGAGAGACAAGACTGGGCCATTCCACCCAGGCCAAGTGGATGTGGGCGGCTTTGATTGTATCAAGGCTCCTTCAGGAGGACGAGGTTTTCTTGCTTGGTTTCTTATAAGACGTATCTACGTGCCCTCCGCCACATGAGGGGAGAAGGCGGTGGTAGAGGAAGGACCGGCATCTGTTGATTGGCTTACTTACTAAGATATGGGCTTTGGCCTCACAAAGGCTCTGCCAGTTATGAGCTGTGTGACCTCGGGCTAGTTACATGGCCTCTCTGAGTTTTGGTTTCATAATTTGTAAGATACTGATAATAACACCCATGTCACAGGACTGTTGCGATAACTAAATGACATAATGCATGCTGAGCACTTAACACAGTGTCTTGTGCAAAGTCGTCCTTTGCCACATACAGGGCAATATATACATTTTAACATGTATTGCGCATAAAATACATAAACATAAATATTATATATATTATATATAAATGTATATATTATATATTTTACATGTTATATATATAGTACATATACAATATAACATGTAAAATACAGGGTCCACCATAAATAACACTGCTTTTTTATTATAAAATCTTTTATTACAAAATCATAAGCATCTAATTCTGTAACATAATAATATCACACCCAAGCACACCATATGATGTTTTAGGTAAAATGTTCAAATTAAAACTATAAATTATTATATCCATATTATTACCCAATCAACCACACTCAGACAGGTGTTACTTCTGCCAGACCCTGTAAGTGCCGTCTCGTCTAGTGCGGCACCAGACAAGCCTCGGAGCTAATGACTCCCAGGGTCTGACTATCTGCGGTCTTCACTCTGGGCCTCCCTTCCCACACAGCCCCCAGGCTCCACAGAAAACGAAGAAGCACCAACAGAGTGTGGGAAGGGATTTCAAACCCCCCTTGCCCACCTCCCTTGCCCACCCTCGCGTCCACAGTTCTGCTTTGTGTGCACTGGACTTAAGGAGGCACGCGAGGCACCTGGGAGGGCGGCCCACTGTGCAGCACTGCTCTTCGGTGGGGCCCTCATGGTTGCAGACCCCGGAGTGACGGTGAAGAAGTCACATGTTCCTGATGTCAGGGCAGTAACTCAATCAGGCAAGAAAGGAGGCGGAAATGCTCGGTGTCTGTCAAAAATTTTATTTTATTATTTTTTGTTTCACACAGAATGATGTTAAAATAAATCCTCAGGAATATATATTTATACACTTATTTACTTGTGTTGATATTTACAAAAGACTGTGGAGCTCTATGAAGTCTATGTACACCCATGATCAGGTGGACAGGCAATGTTCATTGAGGCACATATGTACACATATATGTATAACCTATGTACAAATATCAGACCCTACTGACACAGGAACTCTCAGCTGCAGAAGTCCTGGGCGGGGCAGTGTTGGTGGGGCTGAAAGCTTCCAGAATATGTCAGCAAGAATGATAACAGCTATACATCCTGTGCAACGCAGTTACAGCTGGTGTCTAAATTTTCATGAAGCAAACAAGTAGTTAAATGACTCCCAAAATCCACCCAGTCTTCCCCACAAGTCCTGCTCCGCCTTGCGCTCCTATTGGTCCCCGGTCTCTTATCACCATGGAGACCTGGGTTCCCTTTAGGCATCATCTTTTACGAAGCTTTACCATCAGCTTTGGCATTCCTTCTCCTATTGATCCCAGGGAGGTTTATTTATCGCCTCTCCTCTTTGGGTTTCCAGCAATTATTAGAGACAGGACGCGGGAGGGCAGCCACGCAGCCGTGCACCAGCAGAAAGGAAGCCGGTGCAAACCCGAATCAGAGTCCAGGCTGCGTGAGCCTATGGGAGCGGCCAGCTCCACCTTTTGTATCTGTGCGTGTGTGCTATGTAAAACCTGCACGATGGTCTATGTAAGCGTGTAAGCACGCGGGTCTGGAAAAGGAAGTAGCATCCTGCACCCCTGAGCCTTACGGTTGGGTCCCTGATGAAATGAGAGAGCCCTCCTTGATTGCTGGCAGCATTAATCCTGACTGTTCCAAGTTTGCCCTTGGAGCAAGGAGGGGTGCAGGGATGCAGAACCCCAGGCCGAGGCCAGTTTGGCCGGGGCATTGTTTGCTCAGCAGGCTGGAGCCCGATCATGGGGCTTTCCAGCTTCCTGGGGCCCTTCAAATGAAGGAATCATCCAAGCACGACAACCAGAGGAAACTGGGTCGCCGGATCCCACGTGAAGGCGGAACTGGGGCAAGCACAGAGCATGTTCAGACCCTCTGCAGCCGACGCGCCAAGCCAGCCAGGCCCGCTTCCTGTCTTTCTCTCCCACTTCTCGAGACTGAGGCTGCCTGCTCTGGTCCGGCCCTGGAAGGTCCCCGTCCTTGCCCTGCACTTCAGAAGCTAGAAAGGCAGTCGCGTCAGCAGCTGACACGGCAATTGTTTGGTAGCAAAGCAAGCCCCTGAATGTTCTCTTCCTCTCGGCTTCCCCTCTGGCTTTTCCTAGCAGCCCAGAGTGTTGCCGCGCTCAGACAAACATGGCAGTTAGTGTCTGGGGACTTGTTTTCAAGAGGCAGGGCTCGGGGGCCTCTCACAAGGACCTAGGAGAGAGGCAGGACTGAGTCCTCTGGCAACTACCAGAGGCCCTAGCACAGAGCCACGTCTACGGCATGCACCATTATCTCGATGTTGCAGCAGCTGGCCATGCTGTTATGTAATCCACACCTGCCCTGGTGCATCCGTCAGTGGAATGATGCAACCTCATCTGGAACATATCTGACTATTTTAGGGGGGCAGAGGAGCTCAGAAGGTTACATCTATTTCCAGGCCGGGGTTCACTCTGCGTGAGAAGTGGCCACGCAGACAGGCGGCCCCAGCAGCCCCCGTTTACCAGGTGGTCATGCGTAGTCTGGTTTATGGACTTCTCTGTCTGACCACAGCCAGCTTGGTGGGCTGCTGGAAGTGTTGGGAGATGGCAGGCCCCCCCTGCACCCCCTCGATCACCCCAGGTACCAGTGAGGGAAACACCCCCCACCCCACTCTGTCCAGGGAGAGCATACACGGTGAGGTGAGGCTGGAGCTGTCTCCCGCGGGTCTAAGACACTGCCAGGCAAGGTGGAGAAAGAGAACATGGATCTGCTCAGACCCGGCTGTGTTCTCCAAAGAGGCAACTAAATTACAGCTGTTCTACTGCCTATGTCCGCAACCTAGATTTGGTCAAAATCGACAACAGGGTGGGTTGGTTTGTTCCATCGATTGCCACACATCTCTCCTTCCACGGGGTAGACGCATTTGTCAGAAAAAGGTTACTCTCAGATCTCATGAAATCCAAGCCTAGGTCACCACCACCAAATGACAAAGACAAAGCTACAACAGATCAGTCCTTTGCCAGATCTTCCAGCTTTCCACTCCCCCGGAGCTACAAAGTTTGCAGTAACTTTTCCGGTCCTCAGAGATGAGGTTACAGCCAACCAGGGTGGGCAGCGCCAAAGATAAGCACCTGACCCTTAGCTCAGGCTTCCCAGTATCCCTGAGTCAGGCAGCCACCTTGGGGGTGGGGGTGGGGGAAGGGAAAGATCCCGGAGCCGGGTCTTTCATTACGAAAGACCCGTCTTCTGAGGAGGACTCTACGCGGAAGAATAAGCTGAACTGGACAAGTGGTGAGGATACAAAGGAAGGTCATTTCCAAAATTCAAATGAATTCAGTTTATTTCTTGGATTGCCAAGTGTATTTCCCGTTAGTGAGGCAAAGGGGATCGGTTACTGTATAACTGTCTAATTTTAAAATAATGGTTTACATATATACATACACTATACATATATATACACAGATATATGTATATATGGAAAACCTCTGATAACTCAGGACCCATGAACCAACACCTCGATGAAGGAGGATTCTGTTTTCTGACTATACTCTCAGTAGAAAGAGGCCAATGATGGCAAGGGCGTCTGATGAGCCCCCATATGCCCAGACGGCCAGCTACTAGGGGCGGCTGGCAGCCGGCTCGCAGGTGGCCTGTCTCTTTGGTCTTATCCCTTCGCACTCGCATACAGTGAGCACAGAGGTTCACAATGTTAACCCTGAGCAATGCCAGGTCTTCTGTCGTCTTCGAACCCCTGTTACTAAGGCAGGAAAGTTTATACTAACCTACTTAGGAAAGGTCTTTTTTATTTTCAGTAACAAAGCATTGACCAAAACACATTTCCCCATTCCCACGAAAAGAATCAGAATTGTAAAGCAAGCAGGACATACCCTTCCCTGAGGAGTTCGCCGTCTGTTAACTGAGGTTTCGCTGTGCACGCGCGTAGAGGGCAAGGTAGACTGAAAAGGACTGGACGCGACTCTGGGGTGGCGACCCTTCTCTGATTGTCCGGTCTGAATAGTTTAACCTCACAGGTTTGTTTTGTTTTGTTTTGTTTTGTTTTGTTTTGTTTCCCCCCGGGAAAGCAGTTTCTTCCGAAGCCCCCCTTGTTACGTGCGCAAATATTTGTGCAACTGCACACTGTAGAGGATGGTAGGGTCTCTCTGTCACGACTGTTCTGTCCTAACCACTCGAATTTCTATCCTTACTCACCGCCACCCACAGTGACTTGTTTCCCTCCATAGCTCTCCTGGACTCCCTTTGGTTAAGCAAGTCAGCTTATTTTGAAGGACAGCTGGAGGGCAATTCCCCAAACCTGCCTGGGCCACTGGTCCCAGGTGCAAAGCTCCAGGCCACATTCCCCCAGCATCCATTTCCCTGGGGGGGGGGGGAAAGGAAACAAATGGATCAAGTAATGGCTTCTAGTGTGTGGAAATGACCTCCTGTAATGGCTCAGGATGCTTTATTCTTATCTACTGGTGAGCGCTTTCCTGCAGGCTTTTAGTACAACTTCCAGGCTGACTGAAAGTCAAGGAGGTGGGCTGACGGGAGGTCACTCAGACTCCAGGTTCCAGTGCCTAGAGGTTGTGAAAACGCAGTGGGAGGGCAGACAGAAAGGCGGGGGAGGCGGTGGGAGAGAAAGGACAGAGACGCACAGAGAGACACAGGGAGGTGCAGACGGGAAGGAGCCGGCCGACAAAGACAGTCTTGTCCTGGACTGTGTACCCTGCTCCACCCGTGTTTACATTCCAGGAGCCTCAGGACAGGAGGCCCGTGAACGTGAACTAGAGGGAACTACAGACAGTGAACTAAGGGCCAGAAGCCAAGGGCATTATCTCCTAACCCGGGTACTATCACTTTTCGGTCCTGAGAACAAGATTTTGAAATAGCTATTGCTAAGGAAAACAGTCACTATTTATTTTATTGCACTTTTCCTCTTTAAAAATATTCAAACACAAACCATGAGAGGTGGAACTGAGCTCTGGTGGGAAGGGAAGCAAAAAGAAGGGAAAAGTGAACCCAATTCGTTTGAGGAGGAGATCCATTCCAGCTGGTAGGGGAACCCCCCCCGCACCTGTCCCCACTTGCCGCTTTGATGGGGGAACAGGGCTTGTCTCAACGGAGGCCAAGTCCGAGGATACAGATGACGGTCACAGTAGCCACTGAGTCACCTCCCTGCATCCCGTGCCCTGCTAGCTGGCTCAGGTGGCTTATGATCTTTATAAGGTTAGGGTCATGGGATCAAGCCTGGTAATGGTCACTCTGCCAGGGCTGGGGGAACCCTCCATTGTGCTGCCAAGGGGCACCCTGGACATTATATTATAGCTCATGGGGTTCCACTCAGACAAGGCAGCCGCCCCCTAGAGGAAGGCTCAGGGCAGTAGCCCCCAGGGGAGCCAGAACTGGAGCTGGGCTCCCCGTCCCCACTCCTGGGTTAACAATTCAAAGCGCTGTGCTCCTCCTGCCTGCCCGACATGGGGGGTACGGAGCCACCTCCTATGGAAGTTGCAAAGTGTCCTATGGTTTCCTTCAGGGACAGTCAGCCTCCACCTGTCTTCTCCACTGCTGTGGGTGGCCCTGAGGCCCTCAGCCCGAAACTCTCCACATGGGTTGGCCATGATATTCACAGCCAACCACGAGGAAGTCAGTTGGCCAAAGACCTCACTACAACGGAGTGAGAGAAGCAGAAAGGACAAGACAAGGAAGTTCTACTGCGCTCCCACACATGGCCTCCAGGCTGGGGGCTCTGGCCGGCACCCCTGCCGTGGAAGGCCTTGCCACATCGGCTGATGGCCTCTGGAGACACCCTCCCTTGGGGCCCCTTTTGAAAGGCTAACCTCCTGGTGACACTCCTACTCCATCCTCAGAGGCCCAGCTGAGAGAGACAGGGGGAGGCAGTAGAGGGCAGGGAAGAGAGAGTTAAACACCACAGAAGCTCCAGGAAGCACCGAGCCTTAATTCTGTCCTTCATTAAATTTCAGCTCCTGAAGAGCCTACTCTGAAATCTGACCAGCTCAGTGACCCTCTCTTCCCGACAACCTGCCCGCCCTTCCTGAACCTCTTTCTTGTTAGCCTCCTGAAAACTCCAAGTTTCTTGAGAGTTTGACCCCGCAGAAGCACCTGCTGAAGCTAAAGGGAAAATTGCTACCTTGACTTGGAGAGACTTGCAAGGCCCGCACTGTGCACTGAACGTGCAACTTTGGACCCAAACACCTGGTGTCTACTGTTGTTGCTTTCCTCCATGGAGACCCAGAGCTGTGACCGATGAGGGAAGGGTGGGACACACCTACAGGAAGGAGGACAGACCGTGATGCCTGAGCCGACACCTGACTTCAATCCCCAACTTCCATTTGAGGGGGAGCCTTTGGCAAAGTGCATCCAGCTCCCGGCTCTTCCTCCTGGTGGGAAGGACCGGCTCCGTGGGCCACCCAAAACAGCGAGTCATCTTTCAAAGCATTTAAATCAGGCCTAAGAATATAGGATCAAAATCAGACCCTTAAAAAAATTGTCGTCTTTCGCTTGTGTAGCATTAGGGTTTTATGTCTTTGACCACGTTTTACTTAAGCTGGATTGCTGTGTGTTTCCTCAAGGCTCAGCAATTGGGTGGGAGGCGGGGCATCCAGGCGGAGCCCGGTGAGGGGGAGGAGCATGCCTGGGGTGGAACGCCCACACAGGGGACTCAGACATTGACCCCATTGGGCTCATGCCCATAAGCAAGTGAGACGCCACAAGCAAGTGAAGGGGGCTCATCTTAAAAGATAAATCTGTATGTAGTCTCGACTTCCTGACTGGGTCCCCACAAAGCCACTGAAGGGGCAATAAGGTCTGTGGACTGAGAGCATGTTGGGGGCATCTTCACCACGGTTCTGGGCCCAGGACTCTGCAGTCTCTTGAACCATGGCTGCTTTTAACGGAATGGAATCTAGAGATCCCAGGGGGTGGGAGGTGGGGAGCCCGGGCTACGGGACTCTGTGTGCGGGCAGGGAAAGGTGATTAAATCTGATCTTCTGTTCATGTCTACTCACTTAGAGGTCTGGGGGTAGGGCAGTGGATCGGGGAGTATGTGTAGACATTTTGTGGGGGTTGTGTGGGTTCTCGGTTTTGCAGGCTGCATCTTGCGTGCCTCGTACGAGTAAATACATTGTGTGTCTGAACGGAGCTTGTGTATGTTTTGCGTGCAGAAACAGCAGTAAATTACCCATAAAGGGTAATTCGTAGGCAGACTCATTGTGTTCATGTAGTTTTTGTGTATTTTGCACCTGGGCTGCACGTCATGTCTTTGCACTTGGTGCACGTAGGTCTTTAGTGTATGTCCTGTATTATGAAGTCCATTCTATGTCTGTGTCACATACAGATAACTTGGACATGGATATAACCACATATGTCCTGTGTATGCCCTTTTTCAATCATTTGGTGTCTGTGTATCTTGCATGTGTGTTGTGTGGTTTGCCTTTGTGTATGTGGCAACAGTGTAGCTCTTTGCGGTGGGTGTGCATGTATGTGTACCTGTTGAGTGTGAACATTTTAGAGCTGCAGGTCAAGGACGAGGGATAAAATCTCTACCCTTGACCTTGGCCTTAGGCGTGGGTTGGGTCCTTCCTGCCTTGTGTCTTGGAAATTCAGCACCGCCTCCCATGAGGAGAGGAAGAGAAGCACAGAGGTTTTGTGCTGGGCCTGGGATGCCCTGCAGACGCCTGGGGATGCGGGTGACCAGGAACTAATGAGCACCCTGGGCCTAGCACCCTGAGCTGGTGCCCCACCCCCAAGGTAACTGTAGGTGCTAAACAGCCAGCAGTGAGGCCAGGGCTGGGGCCATGGTTGGGCAGCCCGCCCACACAGCTCGCTGTGTTTGGGGAGCTTCAGCTCTTCTGGTGAGAGGCAAAGAAGCCCAGGTGGTGAGGCAAAGCCCTCCCACCTCCCCCCATTCCAGGGCCAGCCTGCATTCCACCTGGAGGCTGTGTGGGACTCAGTCACTCTCGACCTCTTCTAGGGGTGGGGACCGATTCTCTACTCATCCTTTAGTTCGCTGAAGCGGTTCTGGTCGCCAATAGGGAGCGAGTCTGAGCCTGTCAATCAAAACAATGCCTGTGGATCATCTAGGGACTCCACCCAATTGGTCCTGGGCTTTAGAAGTTTCCCCTTAAAGGGAGGGGAGGCTCCCTTTAAGTCCAGACCTGTGGAATTGGGTCCCCAGAAGCCCCCCTCATTGGCGTCCTTGGTTTCAAAGCAGGCGATCCACCCTAGCCCTCTGGGGAAAGGTGCATGGAAGTGGCTGATGCGGAGCCAATGACAGGGAAAACCAAACGGGGCGGGGAAAGATGAGAAGGGAGCTGGTTACGACGACGAGGGGCTGTGGAGAGGAGGCCCGGGGTGGGGCCGGCCCAGGGCAGCGGGAGCCACGAGGGCCGAGGGCCCTTGTGCACGGGGTAAGACAAGCCTCAGCCACGGGAAACTGAAGCTGCAGCACGTGGAGGGCAGAAAGACAATTCTGACGTCTAAGAGTCCGTGGAGGCTGGAGTGTCTGAGGCAATGGCAGCAAACCCAGGCCCAGTGGGGCTACCGGTGAGATCAGTTAACCTATTAGGCCTCTTAGATAATCAACCCACCAAGCAGCGGGTCTGCTCCTGAGCCCGAACTCCAGACAGTGAATATATACGTGAGTGTGTGTGTGTACACACAGACATACACACACGTATGTATATGTGTACATATACATACATACTCTATAGTGCACATAGTCAAACACATGCATAAATTGCCCTGTGTCAAAAATATTGCATAAGCTTATACGAGATTCGAATGCAATTATTTCTAGAGCTAGCTAGGTAGAGGAACTTGGGAAAGAGATACTTGATATATATTTATATATATATAGATATATATATATATACACACACACTGGATCCACAGATCCGCCTTCCTCAGGACCGGATGCCCCGGTCAGCTATACAGTCACGCCCATGGCTCAGTTAATTCCTAAGGTACAGTCCTGGGAGGTGTTTAGATGCTGCCTTCCCTGTTTGCTCTCCTGGCTTTGAGGAGGTCTGTGCCCCCATCTGGAAGAACAGGCATGGCGTGGGCTGGAGGGCCAGAAGTTTTGGGTCCCCATTCCAAACAGCCTCTTTTTCCTCCTGACTGAGGGCTTGTATCTTCCGATGAGGGAAAAACCCCTAGTTCCGTGCCATTCCTAGGCTTTTAATACTCTAATATGTGAATACTGTATAGGTTCCTAAGAAAATAGGTTATCTCTTGTGTTTTAAATAGAGAGTCATGCAACAAACACCATGCAGCTCTATCGCATCACTGGAAAATGTCACTGCAGCGTCCGCGTGGCCGGGCCATAGCACTAGGAAAGCAGCTGTCTGCAAACTCCTGTGTCACAAAGAGATCGGACGCGCTTCTGTGACCCTGGAGCCTGTGAAAATGGTGAAGGCGGACGCGGAGAGGTCCCTGCGTTTGCTAGCGCCTCCCCACAGGCCTGTGGGAGCAAATGTGAAACTTGACGACTCACAGTCAGTCACGCTAACTGTGCCTCCCCCCAGGGTTCCCTCTCCTTGACACTGCAGAGAAAAAACAAAACAAAACAAAAAAACCCAAATGCAGCATTTCCCGTTATGAACCACAAGCCTGCGGAGCATATACTTGGCAGCTGTGATCTGCAGACCCCAGCCTGTGACAAAGACAGGAATTCCGACACACAGGACCGTGTGTTCTTTTCAATGCAAAACGGGAATGACCCCTGGAATAATTAGCAGCGCTTTAAAGCTAAGCCACCATGGTTCTCCTCTGTGCAGGTGGGCTCAGATGAGTGGGGGAGGGGGGAGGGGGGTGCACCGCCCGGATACTGTGTTGTGTGCACTGAGTCAGGAAAGAAAGGTGGGTCTCATGTGGCGGGTTACATATGTGCTATGAGGTGGCCTCAAATCCTGGCTCCATAGGTGACTCCCATCTTTGGAAACCCCTAGGCCGGTGAGGAAGCTTCACATGAAAGCCATGGAGAGCTATTCTGTGTTCTAAATCAAAAATCAAAAGTTCGAAAGTCACTTGCACGACTATTGCTTTCCATGCAGAACCAGATAACACACTGTGAAACAGACTGACTACAATGCAGGCTCTTATGCAATACCTGCGTTTCGTTCCCTTGAGCTGTGAGTGTGTGACTGGGCTGCAGTCAGACATCGGTTAACATTTTGGTAATGTTCACATAGTTTGTATTAGCCAGAGTGCAGTTGGCTGTTTTCAAGTTTTCCTCTCTAAAGTCCTCGTTACTGTTGTTTACCCCCTCCTGGATCTCCATGTAGTCAGACTTACTAATGGTAGAGGCACTTCTACTTTTCTTTAGGTCAGGGGAGGACGGGATCTTTGGACAGCTTGTCACTTGCAAGTACTGGGCCTGCTCCTCTCCCTCTGTCTCCCGGTGGTAGAAGTAGTTGAAATTGGACACTATGACGGGGACCGGTAAGGCAATGGTTAACACACCTGCAATCGCACACAGGGAACCCACTATCTTTCCCCCAATGGTAGTCGGGACCATGTCTCCATAGCCTACAGTTGTCATGGAGACGACTGCCCACCAGAAGGCATCCGGGATGCTGGGGAACTGGGAGTCTCGTTCATCGGCCTCAGCGAAATAGACAGCACTAGAGAACAGAATGACCCCGATGAAGAGGAAGAAGATCAGGAGGCCCAACTCTCTCATGCTGGCTTTGAGGGTCTGACCTAGGATCTGGAGACCTTTGGAGTGTCTGGACAGCTTGAAAATCCTAAAGACTCTTACCAGCCGGATGACACGGAGGATGGCCAGCGACATGGCCTGCTGGCCCTGCTGGGCATCCTCTGGCTTCTCCGCCAGCTCCGTCCCCAGGGTGATGAAGTAGGGGATGATGGCCACGATGTCGATGATATTCATGATGTTAGTGAAGAAGCCGGCTTTGCTGGGACAGGCAAAGAACCTCACCAGGAACTCGAAGGAGAACCAGATGATGCAGAGGGTCTCCACGATGAAGAAGGGGTCGGTGAAGGAAGTCGACTGCTGGTACCCGACGGTGCTGTTGGAGTAGGTGTGGAAGGTCACTCCGCCGCCATGCATGTCTTCGTTCTCGTCCCGGAATATGGGCAACGTTTCCAGGCAGAAGCTGACGATGGAGATCAAGATGACCATGACCGACACGATAGCTATAATCCGGGCAGGCCCCGAGCTCTCTGGGTATTCGAAGAGAAGCCACACCTGTCTCTGAAACTCATTTTCGGGCAGAGGCCGCTCTTCCTCTTTGATGTAGCCTTCATCTTCCCGAAACATCTCCATCGCTTCTTCCCCCAGCTCATAGAATCGAATTTCTTCCGAGAATATGTCTAAGGGCACGTTGACAGGTCGCCTCAGCCGGCCTCCCGACTGGTAGTAGTAGAGGATGGCGTCGAAGCTGGGCCGGTTCCGGTCGAAAAAGTACTCGTTGCGGAGGGGGTCGAAGTACCGCATCCGCTTCTTCGGGTCCCCTAAGAGGGTCTCTGGGAACTGAGCTAAGGTTTTCAGCTGGGTCTCAAACCGCAGCCCTGAGATGTTGATCACCACCCTCTCGCAGCACTCATGGTCAGCCTCCGGGTCATAGGTGTCCTGCGGGTGCCCAGGGAGGGCAGCAGCCTCATCCGCTGGGTCTCCGGTGGCCACTGTCATAGTTGGGACGGAGGGAAGCGCCTCACGCTATGCCTTCCAGCTGCCCGGTGGCGGGGAGCTCAAGCTGCTGCCGAAGGCCCTAGGAGATGCGGGAGCATGGGCCTGGGCTCCTGCCGGAGAGCTCCAAGGGCTCCCTGACAGCCAGCGACACGGCTTGGCTGAAAGACAGAGGCAGTTAAAGACATGAGACCGCTCAGCATTGGCAGCCCGGCTTGAGCTGCCAGTTTGTGTCCCCCAGCTCTCAGACAAGAGTTCGGGAGCATGACCACCACCACGGAAAAGCACGATTTTATTTCACCTCGTAACCTGGCTGGGGCTCACAGGGGAGGAGCAGATGGCAGGCTCCTCGAGAAAGCTTTGGAATGCCCTGCCCTGGGGGGAGGGGGCAGAGCAGGCCCCTCTGCACCCACCGCGTGCAGGAGCCTAGTCCAATTCTGGAGGCTGGAAGAGAGCCATCCAGCAGGTGCTGAAGAAATGTCTTTTAAACACCTGCACCCTCGGAGGTGTTCACAATGGCTGATCTTGGACCGGGGTCTCCCGCAGTGTCCCCACTGCAATGACTCTACGTGTGGCTGTTATTAAATAATAGACCGATTTACCTGGCAAGGCAGGGATCCGAAGCTCTCTTCCTTGCAGAGCTGATTAGAAGGTGAGGGAATCCTAGCTACACAAACAGGCAGCCCGACTCCCCATCACGTCTTCCCGCTCGAGCTAGAAATAATGGTGAGTCATTCTGGGCAGGAAGGCAAGCCCCAGGTCCTGGAGGTGAGCTCTGGGTCCGGGTGGGCTGCAGGGGCGGTGGGGTGCCTGGTCAGGCGCACGCAGGATTCCAGGAGAGCTGCGCTGGGGTCTGGACCCTTTGAAGGGAAGGAGGCGAGACGCAAAGGTCAGCAAAAGCCGTAGTCCTCCTTTCTGTCCTCAGGAGGTGCAATGTTGCCTGGGGTAAACAGCAGCCTGGTGGAACCAGGGCTTTCGGGCAGCCGGTGCCAGGCTTTAGGAGGCTCTGGCAGCCTCCCTTCCATGGGCCCTTCCTTTCCGGCTGGAGTCACACCTGAGGCTACCCCTCTGCCTCTCAGCCTCATCTGGGCAGGCTTCCATCAGCTGGAAGCTTTTTCTCCCAGGAACAAGCCTTCAGGCTTGGCTGGGCCTGCCTCTCCAGGGGCCTCCCGGGGCTGAGCCAGATCCTCTGTTGGTCCTCAGCAGCCAGCAAGAGGGACTCTGGCCAAAGCCTTCCCACCCCCCGGTCAGGGCACTGCGTCTGGGAGGGGGAGAGCTTCCTACACGGCAGCCCACTACAAGCTCCGACCTCCGCAGGGTTGCTGGAGGAAGGACAGTCCCCGCAAACGCCCAACGCACTCCTTCAGAGCTCACCTAGGGAGACTCCTCACACAGGAGCTGGTTGGCTTGGGCCCAGGACTGATTTGCCCTCGGGCATCCCTAGGCTGCAGGCCTCCCTCCGGGCGTTTGGCATTTGCACCGGGCGGGCGCTGGACCACCGATTTCTCCCCAAGAGAAAAATCCCTCCCATCCCCTTGGGCAGGGCGGGCAGAAAGGATGCTCAGCCAGCCTAGCTGCCCGGAGGCTTGGCAGCAGCGAGAGGGGAGCCCGGAGGAGGCCGGCTTCCGCGCTGGCCCTGTCGGCCCCATCCCACCCGTCCCAACCCGCCGGCCCCGGGGCGGCAGGGGTCTAAGTCCTCTCCCCAGCGCCCGGGGCTCCAGCCGGGATTCTGACACGCGCGCTCCGCGCCCCGCTCCGGCGGCGGCCGAGACCCACCAGCTGCTCGCGGCATCCAGAGCCACCTTAACCCCCTCCTGCCCGGTGCTGGGGTGGGGGGGTGTCTTGTTGCAGGGCGAGCGCACCCCGGCTCTTTCGGCCGTAGGACTCCAGCCGAGGGACCACCGAGGCTCCACCCCCCACCCCAACACACGGGAGCCTGAACTCTGGGGGCGAGGAGCAGGCGGCTGCCCCAGATCCGAGCCTCCACGGGAGCGCGGGGGGCTCCACGGCAGCCCGCTGCCCCGGGGAAACGGAAAAGCCCTGCTCGGCCGCAAAGCCGTGTTGGTTCCGAGTCGGCAAGGAGCCTGCAGCCCACTGTCCCAAGTGATTCGAGTCCCACCAGCCGGCGCTATTTACCAGACACAGCTATGCAGTGGTTGCACTTCCCATCATCCGCCGGCTCCGAGCTGCACCCTCCGCCCCGCACCACGCACAGCCCGGAGGGTCCCCAAGCGCGATCGGTGCCCTTTTCTCCCGCAGCACGCCAGCCCCCCTGGCCCGCTCCGGCCCGGCCCTGGCTCGCCCGCCCGGGACTCAGCCCCAGCCCGCCACGCTGCGGGTTGCGCCCGGCGCCCCGCAGCCTCTCCGGGCGCCACAGCCCAACGCCCCGACGCCGATTTACCCTTCCGGACGGGCACCCGGCGCCTCCATGTTTCCGGGCGACCGCGAGCGCCGGCGGCGGCTGCAGCCGGTTGCGGGCGGCCAGCCGGGAGCCGGCTCTGCAGTCGGCGGGCGGCGCGTACGGAGCGCCCGGCCGCCGCCCGCAGCCGCACCGCGCCGCACCGCGCCCCGCAGCGCCGCACCTGGCCGGCTGCGAACTCCAATTAAAGGGGCCGGCGGGGGCGGGGGCCGGGGCCGGCGAGGAGAGGCGAGACAAGCGCCCGCCGCCACCGGCCGCGCTGGCCGCCGGGCCGAGTCCCCGGGGTCGGCCCCCACCCCACCAGGAAAACACCCCCTTCTTTGGCAGAGGCCGGCTTACTAACCAGAACCTCGCGGAGAACTCAGCTGGGTGCTGCCAGGGCCGGGGACCTGGGGAGAAGTTGAGGAGAGGTCAGGAGGGGCTCCTGCCAGTGTAATGAAGCTGGCAAGGAGGAAACAATGGATAGCCGCCATCCCTGGCCCGGGGAGGGATCCAGCCCCTCGGGACAGGTGTCGTAATCAAGACAATGCTGCCAGGAGGAATCCGGAGACCCTCTCTTAGCCACCGCCCTCCCCGCCCCCAGCTCTGTCTCTCCATCTCCCTCTTACCCAGCCGTAGCTTTGGCTCCACGAGGAACGCAGCAGGTGAGGGCCGCAGTGTGGCAGAAACTTGCTGCTGCGTGGGCCCCTGCCGGGAGGAGCCGCAGGGCCCCGCAGAACTGCCGAGCGGGTCTTCCAGACCCTCCCCCCGGGAACGGGGCAGGGAAGGCTGGGGGACCGGCATCGGCCCTAGGGAAGGGCCAGCTACTCACCGACCAGATCCCTCACACACCTTACAAAGCCAGCTGGAACTCAGGGGTCTGAAGTGGGGAGCGCAGCTCACAGCACCCTGGACCAGAGAGAATCCCTTTAGCTCTTGGACGAATATGTGTGGCAAGCACAGTCTGCCCTCTGTTCAGATCCGGGACCTGAGAAAGTCCAGGGTGCTCTCGGGAGCCACCCCACAGCCCCAAGCCCCTGCGAGCTCTGTTCTCCAGATCCCTGTCAGAATCCTTCTTCCAAACTGTGGCTCCTTGAGCCCAGACTGCAATGCAGAGGCCCAGGAAGGTGTCTGCTGGACCTTCCGTGCTCAGACAACTTCCTCTCTTGGCCCGTAGCTTGTGATGGAAGCTCCGAGAGACCAGAAGGTCCAGCTCTGTGGGATTCTGCCATTTCATCTGGGTAGTCTACCCAGAGCTGGGAGTGGGGGGGCTTGTCTGGGAGGGCAGTGACCTCAATGAGCTCTGGGGATGACAGATGATTACAAGGCAGGGTTTCTGGCTCCTTGAAGCTGGGCTCTCAATGTCCCAGGCAGAGCATGGCCTGGGTATTTCGGAACCAGCAAGGTAGAGACCTAAATCCCTGCCCAGTTACTAGGCAGGTTAAGTCACATCTCTGGACCTCGGCGTCCTCCTCTGCAGAATGCAGACACCTCATGGGCTGTTGTAAGGGTGAAGTTATTTATGGAACAAGTTTAGCACCCAGCAGACACCCCACCGATGGTGGCTCTTCCACCCTGCCTCCCTGTGAAGCTCCCCACCTGACTCCCACCTCCAGCTCAACTTTTGGCTGTTTCTCTATGGGCCCAGTCACCGAGTTTTTGCTGCCCCATTCTCTCTGCTTATGAGCTTGCCCCACCACTCACTTTCCCTGAGGTCTCAGCTATTCCCACCTCTGTCACCAAACTGTCCCCAGAGCCCTGCTTCACACTCCTGGCACCGGCAGCCCAGTTATGTTTCTCCTTCTTGCTGCACTTGGTCCTTATGTCAGTGAAAGCCCAATGGCCTTATCCAATTGACCGTGTCTGTATATTTTCTTCATCCTCCTTCTTTAAAACAAAAGCCATGGTGGATGGGGCGGGGGCATCCTCTTGAGGGAGAATTAAATCATGCTCACTGGTGACATGTGTTTACCATGTGCCCAGACACTGCGAAACACCTGTAGCCCAGCAGGACATTAATCCTTATAGCTCTAGTAGTTTCTACATCAGCACCATTTCAGGGAAAGGAAACTGAGGCAGAGAGAGGCGAAGCGACCTGCCCAGCCACTAAGTGATGGCTCTGGGACTTAAGTGAGGTTTTTCCTTTTCCTTTAAAGATTTTATTTATTTTTTAGAGAGAGGGGAAGGGAGGGAGAAAGAGAGGGAGAGAAACATCAATGTGTGGGTGCCTCTCGAGCGCCCCCTACTGGGGACCTGGTCCGCAACACAGGCCTGTGCCCTGACTGGGGAATTGAACCAGAGTCGCTTTGGTTCTCAGGCCGGCACTCGATCCACAGAGCTGGGCACCAGCCAGGGCATGGAATGAGGTCCTTGAGACTTTAGAATACACGCCGTCAGACCCAACACCTCAGTGCTCACATGGAATAAGCCGCCTTTGAAGTTCACTTCCCTCTTTGGGGTCTTCCTCTGACCCCCATTCCATCTGATGACCTCAGAGATCTGTCATCCTACCTCCCCCTTTAAAGCCTAACTTTGAACAACAAAAAAGGAATTAACTAAAGAAGGAAATTAACAACAACAACAACAACCACAAACAACCCGTAACAACAGTTGTTCAAGAGTATAGGGTGAAGGCTCCCGCCCTGGAAGTTCTTTCAGCTTAGCAGTGCTGTGTAAGAAAAACGCGGACCCGATTCCTAGCTCTAACACCTGCTATCTGTGTGAGTTTGGGCGAGTTCTTTAAACTCTCTGAGTCTCAGTTCCTCCACCTGTTGCGCGGGACAGAAGAGCCGCTTCACAGGGCGGTGAGGCAGCTAGCTTAACCTAGGTGTTGAATCACTGTCAGTTCACTTGCCGGTCGTCCTTTCTCGTTTTTGGCCACGTAAGGACAGCTGAAGTGCTGCCCCTTGATCCCTTCCCTGGGGCGGGTCACATCCCAACCTCTCCCTTCCCCTTCGGTCTGTGTCTCCTGCTTGGGGACCGTGCCCTGTCTTCAGCAGAGGGAAGAGCTGGTGATCGCCACAGTGTGTGAACCGCTGCCACCCAGGGAAGCTGTTGGTTCCTGTGCTCGGTGACTACAGTCATTGAAAGGTGGGGGTCTAACAGTGTGCCTACACCCACCCCACGCAGCCACCATGGTGGCCCATCACATCTATGAACACAGAGGACTACATGAGCTTCGTCCTGAGGTGTCACCCCCAGAGGACCAGTGGGCTTCCTTGCCTGACTGCCACCTCTTCTGAGGCTCCTCCCCCGGGCCCCCACCTGCCCGCTGTGCCGGGCACACAGCCATCTCTAGCCCATGGGGGGGCAGGGCAGGGCAGCGTGGGATTCAAGCCCAGGAACTGGGCAGACAGCTTCCCATAAGTCCTTTGATTTAATCCTTGCAACCACCTTGTGGGAAGGATGCCATTATCTCCATGTTACAGCTGAAATTGAAGCTCAAAGAGGACAAGTCGCTGTCCAGGGTAATTTAGTGGTGAGGCCAGACGGAGAAAGGCCGTCCGGCCGCTCCACAAATCACCTTGTCTTCTGCACCCGCTTGCACTGCTAGCAGGGGCCAGGCCCCTGGGCTAAGTCCCTAGTTAGGGACATGGATCCAGTCCGGGAGAACGCACAGACGCTTAGGGCACACGTCCACGTGGCCGGCGGGGGTCGCCCTGCCAGACAGGGGGTCTGTTTTAGAAGGGGGTTGTGCTAGTGGTGATGAACTGTTCGCACTTTGGGAATCGAGGCACTAGGGCAAAATTTAGGCCCCGAGGGCTCCGCCCTGTGCCCTTTCCTGAAACAGGTCTCTCGATGCGTCTCCCATTGGCAGGGCCAGGGCCAGGCACCCCTCACAGGGCGTCTGAGGAAGAGCTTTGGACCTGCATTGCAGCCTGGGCTTTAGTCTCAACATGCAGAGCTGTGTGACCCAAACCTTTCTGTGCTGCAATTTACCTGTAGAATAAGAAGGATGATAGCATTGCTCATCCCCAACCCCTGCCGCCTAGGGTTTGAAGAGAGAAAGGAAGGAAGGACACGAACATTCATTGTCAGTGTGTATCACAATCTCATTTGTAGGATCGGAGAGGAGGAAACGTGCCGGGCAAAGCCTGGTCGGTGCGGAAGAGCACACGGTTCTTGCGACTGTCGTCCCGGCTGGCTCGATGGCTCTCTGTCCGTGTGCGCCGTGCCTGACGTCAGACGGTTTCCCTGGACGTGGAATGAGCTGCCCTTCCAGCTTCCTACTTACCAGAGGGCTTCCTCCTCCAAGAAGCCTTCTGAGATTAGCTGCAGCTGCCTCTGAGGACGTCCTGTGTGGAGGCCAGGGCCTCGGCTCCTGGCCTGGGTTAGCTGCTGCACACCTGTCCCACTCGGCCGCGCGCCTTGGCCAAACAACACAGCACGTTAAAGAATGGCTGGGGGTGGACCCTCCCTCGCACTTCAGAGCAGCTGATCTGCGTCAGGGACTGTGCTGGTTGCCTCACCATCAGGCTCCTGCTGGTAATACCCAGAGGCAGAACAGCGTGGTTCAAGTTCAATCGCAGGGGCCCGCAGATCTAGGGCCTCATCCCAGGCCTGCCGGGTCATCGCTCCATGACTCAGTCCTTGCCTGTGAATCGTACCACGTACAGTGCTCAGAACAGAGCCTACCCCAAAGTGAAGACTACGTGCCAGCTGTGGGCACATCATTGGCTCTGCATTGACACCAGTGGGGGCCCTTAGGGGACAGAGGAGGGAGACGTTTATGATGAGTATGACAGTGGATACCTTTTGCGTTCTGGGTCACCTCCCTGGACCATCTGTGATTTCAGCTGCCTGAGGAGGTCTGTCCCTGTGCACGCCAGCAGTGTCCTCTCTCAGCCACTGTGTCTCTCTGCTTTTCTGACTCAGGGCTCCTTCTGAGGCCACCGAGGTGGCTCACTGAGGTTGCCCAGGTCGGTCTGGATGTCCAGGGGGGGAAACTCTGAATGGCCCAGCCTCCTGTCTGTAAGAGAGACGACTCCTGTTTACGGCTGGCACCTCAGCTGGCGTGCACCTGTACGGAGCCCCGATGGCTCATGAGGTGACCGGGTCAGTCCTGGGAGCCAGCTGGCCTGGGTCAGGTCAAAACCAGAGCAGCGGCTGCCGGGCCCAGCTGCCCGGCGCCGTCCACGGCTGGCCCCCAGGTGCTCTGTCCTTAGCGCCGGGCTTGTCGCCAGAGCAGCAGACCCATCACCCCCACTTCCCAGGCCTGTTCCTCCCTCACGTTCCCCTCACTGGGAGACACACTACCTTTCGCCCTGTTGCCCAAACCAGAAACTGACCCGGTGTCCTTGTCAGCTTCTCACTCCGACATCCCCTGCGTCCTGTCACTCACTTGGCCTTGGCATCTGTTCGCTTCTCTCTGATTCCCTGTCCCTCCCCTGCTTCCCTGTTTATGCCACCAGCGGGCACGGCCTGGGCCCCTGCAGCCTTTCTGCTCCCCGCCTTCAGACCAGCCCCCCCAACCCGGCCACCGCCCCCACCTCTTGTCCACACGGTGGTTCTCCTGAAGCACCAGCCCAATCACAGCACTTACCTCCGAACTCCTCATTGGCTCCGTTGCTATGGTGCATCCTACTCCCCCTAAAAGGCCAGCAAAGCCCTTTATGTTCTGATGCTTCCCCTGACCCACA
The DNA here is from genome assembly GCA_004026545.1 of Mormoops blainvillei. Lineage (NCBI taxonomy): Eukaryota > Metazoa > Chordata > Mammalia > Chiroptera > Mormoopidae > Mormoops > Mormoops blainvillei. The sequence continues at coordinate 150,935 of PVJD01002430.1, read as the reverse complement.
CCTGCCCCCCCAACCGCACACCCTCCTTGGTCCCCTCTAAGGCGTCAAACTAAACTGCCTTGAAGGCTCTCACTGGTCTGAACACGCAGGTCAGGTCGAGACCTGGGGTTGAGTCCTGGCTCTTCTGCTCACCACTCATGTGACCTCCGGTGGCCGCTTTGTCTGCGCCCGATTGTTACTGTAACCACATGTCCTTCCTTGTCCCCTTTACTGCCTTTGCTCCATAGAGAAGGGAAGAGAGCAAAGGAGAAGCACATTGAAGTTCCAGCCCCAGTTCTGCTACTAGCTGGGTGACCTTGGGGTGGATGACCTCGGCTCAGTCCCTTCCCCTCTTTGGGCCTCAGCTTCCACACCTGTGAATGGGGGAGCTGGACCACATAATATATATGACCCCTTCTTGTTCTATGACTAGTTCTTCGACTTACCCCGGCTTGGGAATGGGATCATTAGTATCATAAGGACTCCTGTTATAATTATTTTGCTGAGAGGACATCCAGGCTCAGAGAGGTCATGTGACCTGCTCAAGGTCACATTGCTCTAGGAAGTGACAGGCCTCTTTGAGGCCCAGGCCAGCAGTGCCTCCAGCGCGTCTCACTGTGTAAAAGAGAGGGAGGAGCTTCGGAGATGCCAGATCCCTTGGGAGACAGATCCTGATAAAATTCAGCACAATGCTGATCTGATGCTCCGTGCATCTTAATGATGTTCTCGGAGTCCAAGAGGGGTCATGACAAAGGGAACCTGGGGTCAGGAGAGTCTTCCATTCTAGGGCCTGCGGAGAGAAAATGGGATCTGCAGGGAGGGGATTCAGTTAGATGCGGGGGAACATGGCAGACTCTGGGACCGTTGATGGACTAAGGGACCAAAAGGGGGCCTTTAAGAACAGCCTGACTGTCATGCACCACTTATGCATGGGCTTCCCCAGAATGCCAATGAAGTAGACTTAGAGACTTGGATGGAAAACTGTCAGATAACAAATACGCGCTTGTCACCTGCAATGAGCTCTGGCCTGGAGAGGCAGTGGGACCTTGTCCAGGGAACTCAGATCTGGGGTTCTGGATGACTCAGCCTCTCTGTGACCGGCTTTGAAGAGGGGAAAGGGAACACAGAGGAAGGAGGGGACAGGGCCATCCTGGCACTTTCCTGTGCTGCAGAGCCAAGGCGCACCTGGAAAAGTGAAAACAGTCTAGGAATGGACACAGCCTAGGGGGACGAGGGAAAGCTAGGAGGAGAGAGAGACAAGGAGTGAACCTGTGGTCTCCTGACCCCTCCATACTCTGAGCCCAGTGGGCCTGCCTGCAAGGCACCTGAAATTCCAGGGTCGTACAACACTGCCACCCAGTGGCCATGTGGGGGAGGTACAGGGAGGTGCCCTGCGCAGCTGAAACTAGGTGGCAACTACCCAGCCCCCTAGAAAAAGAGAAAACTCAGAGTTTCTTCCTGCCTTGAGAATATGGTGCAGAGCTCCCAGCGGGTCTCTGGGTCTGTTCTGTAAGGGTCCTGCCTGACCTCAAAACTCCCTCTCTACTCTGCATTCTGCCCAGGGCTCCCCTAATCCTTGGGTCCCCAAGATCCCCTGGGTGTGGACCTGGACGGGCAGGCAGCCTACTGTCCCTCCCCAGGCCCTTCCTGGGGTACGAGGGGCAGAGGAGGCAGCTGCCAGCCGGCCCTCTCACCAAGTTCATCTGATCATGGTCAAGGTCATGGTTGCAGTAAGGTCAGCACAGTGGGGCCTGGGGGCAGCAGTGGAAGGGGCTGGAAGTCACTTTACGATGAATGGCAAAACACTCCCCTCCCTTCCAGCTGCACCCTATCCAAGGCCCATGAGCTCCAGAAAACAAGTAGAAGCTTTTCCTGTAAGGCAGGTGAAATCCCAGAGTGAATTCATAAAGGTGTTGTGGTCCTTAAGGCAAACACCATCGAACCAACGCAGAAACAAGGATCTCATTGGAACTCTTCCCTGCGGGCTTATGCGATAAGGATAATACCTACTGGAGGCAGGCGCTGTTTTCATTTCCATTCTACAGATATAGGAACCGAAGCTTCGTGAGGTTGAGTAACTCGCTGGCCACCACATAGCCGGCAGCCAGGTGCCAGAGGCAGGACCGGCCCCAGCTCTACACCAGGCGTGGGCCAAGTACCGGCGGGGTGGGGGTGCGGGGGACAGCAGAGCTTGGCAGACAGGAGCTGCCCAGCAAATATTCGTTGAATTAGTAGATTCTTCCCTAGAGCTGGAGGGGGAAGCAGCGTTGTCAGCGATGAACTCTAACCCAAGGCAGATGAAATGGCTTAAATTGGGGAAGAAAAGACCAAAGTGCCTAAGAAAAGGAAGACCTTCACAAAAGATGGGGCGTTTGACAGGTGTCTTTCAGGAGAAGGTCCAAAGGCCCTGGCAGGGGTGTCGAGGCACGGGTGGGCTTTCTGGGGGAAGTCTGCGCGCCTCCACCTGCTTCATTCATTCCCACGGGGCTGCTGCAGGGGTCTCTGGGAACAGCCTGCCTCAAACGACAGCCCCGTCCCCCTGCTCCCTATCATGCTGCCTTTCTGGTCTGAGCATTTATCTCTACCTGTCAACTTGCCAACTAAGTGTTTGTTTACTGCCTTCTTCCCCTACCACTAGGGGACAAATTGGAGAATTTGGCTCTTTTTTTTGTACCTCCAGTGCCTGGAACACAGTGGGTGCTCAATACACATTCGTAAAATAAACGTCTAAGTGGGTGAGTAAAATCCAGGACAAGGGGACAACAAGGACAGAGACAGAAGCAGTCTCACCTGTCCCAGGAACAGCGAGTCATACAGTAAGGCGGGGCGAGCTACAGGGAAGGACACAGAGAGCCAAGAAGGTCATCGGGGAGGAATGCAAAGGCTTCGAGTGTCAGGCTGAGGAGTTTGATTTGTTTTGTCCTGTAGGCAAGGGGGCACCATCGAGGGTTTTGTGTGAGACAGTGACAGGATCCAAGCCAGGTTTTACAAAGATCCGTTAGGAATGGGATGTAATTTGTAGTGAACTTGGTAATGACAGCGTAGTGTAATGGAGCACAGGCGGGAAGGCGGGAAGGGGGAGGTTGCTTCTTCTGCTGAGAGATGACAGGGAGGAAGGGGCGGAGCAGTCGAGACGGGAGGAAACAGGGAGCCATGGCAGGGGGCAGGAGCATGCAGGGTCAGCGAGAAGGGAGGCGGGGGGACAGAGCGTGGGGGGCCTTTGGCCGAGCAAGGGACTCAGAGGGCCGTGTGTGTGCGCGCACGCGCGCACGCGCGCACGCGCATGCGCCTCTTCACATTTTTGTGTTGTGTTTGTGTTGTGTGAGCTCACATGTGTGTTGGAGGTTGGAGCTCACGGTGGCGGTGCGGGAATAGTTCTGGCAGACATAGGGATTTGTGGGGCTACTAGGACAGGCCTGCCCGGGGTCAACCAGGCAGATGGCAAACTTGCCTGGTGCTCGGGAGAGAGGCCAGCGGTTGGGGATGGAGAGTTGACAGTTGTCATCATGGAGGGGCATTTGAAGAGAGGCCTTCCAGGGTGGGAGCACAGAGGGAGTGAGACGTCTTTGGAGCACTCACATTATGGGGCAAAGGCAGGAGGGGGGCAGCGGAGCCAGTGGAGTCACACTCAGGGGGGCAGGACAAGGACCCGAGAGCCGTGTCCCAGACAGCTACCTCTGGGCCAGGGCCTCGCTGACACACTCACCATCTGAGTCCCCTGGGACATAGCAGAGTCCCCTACCACTGGGTCTCCATTCAGGGTCAATGTTGGTACTACGTCGGGGTCAGGACTTCTACGTAAGGCACGAAGAAATGACTTATCAGTGGCATCTGTAGAGCTAAAAACAATACTTAAAGCAACTGGCAAACTCTCTTTAGAGGTTTATCCAAAGTAGCTGTGTCCTTCCCATCCACCGTTCGGAAGAGTGGAGCGTGTAGACACGAAACCAGGCATCCAGACTTGGGCCCGGGGAGGGGAGGCAGGGCAGTTTGGAGCAGGGTTTTCAAGGTGGAAAGACCTGAGCTGGCAGAGGACCTGGTTGCGCACTGTTGCCTGCAAAGGGACATGGTGGCCGCCTCCCTCATGGGGCTCAACGGACTGGCCCAGGATTCGGACCTTCAGATGTTAGGTGATGGGTGCTAAGGTACATGGGAGCCTGGCTTGCTCCGCCAGGTGGCTGTAGGGGTGGAGGCACAGAGAGGACCCAGGAGGCAGCTGGGGAAGGTAGGGGTGACCCGCTCCCCGCTGGGGGGTGCAAGACCCCACGCTCCCAAGTAGGACAGGCTCAGCCACATGGAGAGCGACCTGTCTGCTTGTGATAAAAGATTGCTCTCCTCTTCTAATTCTGCTCCGGAGAGTCTGAGGAGCCCAGGTCCCTGCCCCCCTCCGCCTTTGTCGTTCCACGGAGGCCTAGGTCTGGCAAATGGCCAAGTCCTCTGTGCTGTTAGGATCGTTGCTCTGGTGGGCTTTCCTCTGGGAAGGGAGGGTGGGGGTGGCACGGCCCTCCAATGACAAAGACCCTGGAGGGTTATGAAAGAAACATAAGGGAGGATGAGTTGAATAAGAGAACCCTGCTCAGACGTACTTCACGTCGCAGCCTAGACTTTTAACAGGCAGCCCAAACTTGGCAAAATGGAATTCTCCTCCCCCTCCCCCATGCTCCACACCTACCCCCCCTCCCTCCAGCCCCTGGCAGTCTTAAATAGCATCACTCTTCACCCAATTGCTCAGGCCCAAGCCCTTGATGACAGCCTTTGACTAACCAAGCCATCATGGAATCCTCTCGTCCCTGCCTCCAAAATGTACTCTGCGCCTCTGTCAAGTCTCCTCCAAGAAGCAACCCAGGCCCTAGACACGCTCACTTGTCACCTGGGATCCTGCCCGAGGCCCACGCCGAAGCCAGAGTGACTTGTTAGCGACGTAAATACAATGGTTGCTCACCGCCCTTAGAACTGACCGTGGCCCAGAAGGCGCTGCACCATCTGTGCCCTGGTGCCGCTCTGACCTCATTTCCACACCCCCCCTTCCCTTGGCCAGGCCAGCTGCCTTCTTGCCGGTTGGTCCTCAAACCCAGCACACACATCCCGTGGCAGGGCCTGTGCGTTCACTGTCCCCAGGCCCCGGAAGAAAGACCCTCTCCCTAAACATTCTCATGACTCAACTTCCACCCTTTATGGGGTCTCTGCTCACACAGGACTTTTGAGGACACGCCTGGCATAATATTGGGGGGATAAATGGATGAGTGAACGATGAGCCCTGTATTAACTTTGTGCCCGACACATAGGGCAGCCCTAATAACCAGCATATAACAACAGACTAAGCTCTCCCGTCTTGGCTGTGAGACCTGCTCCCGCCCACAGGGGTAGGTCCCACGGGACTGACACAGAGAAAGGGCCAGACGCATGCTCTGCCCGTGGCCACCAGAGGGCGCCAGACACACCGGCATCTGCACACTGCGGCCCAGCCCGGGAGCCTGGAGCGCCGGATACCCGCAGTTGCGGGTTTCTGAACCAGCACCTGGCTCTCAGCGTGTCCGCTATTCCAGGTCCTGGGGGCTCTTAAAGAAAATAGCAGGTGAAAACGGTTTCTCCTCATTTGTTAAGCTCCAAACCCCAGCACCTCCAGGCACATGAGATCAGGTCTCTAACAACAATGCTCCCCCCCCTCCCTTATCCCGTTCTCCAAACACCCAAACTCAGAAACTGGAGCGTTAGTGAGGTTTAGTAACACAAGCCCGTCTAAGCATCCCACCTCCGGGGACAGCATCCCCAGCCTGTCAGGGCTGGTGTCCTGGGAGGCCGCGGCCACATGTGCACGCCTCCCATAGCAATGCCTCTGTGAACGGTGCTTGTGTGAGCTTCCCGGGCAGACACTGATTTAGTGGAAAGCGAGAGCGAGAGCGAGAGGGGCAGAGAGGGGGAGAGAGAGAGATTAAGCACTAACTTGTTGAGGGCCCAGGGCCAGGGGGCTCCTATCAGACTTCTCAGTGTCTGACCAAGTTGACATCTCTAGCACCAGGCTCACCCCTGTCCGCATACACCCCTGTTTCCCCTTCAGTCCCTCGCTCTTCTCCGGGCGAACCCTGGGTGGGCCCTCAGTCCTGGACAGAGCCTTAGAGGTTGCTTTGCCAGTCCTGGGACCGTCCGGCGTGCCCACCGCCATTGCAGGTCCTCAGGTTGGGGTCCGGCTCCCCGCGATGACCAGCGGATGTCTTCCTGGTGACAGGCAAGCTCTGTCTCCCAAGCATGGCTGCCGGTGGTCTTGCCTGTGATTCCTGTTGCCACCTCTCAGGGGCTGGGCAAGGGCGGGGCTAAGACCGGTGGAGGCTTAGCACGGGAGGTGGGGCCGGGCGGGGCTGAGCAGGCAGAGCGGGGTAGGGAATGAGGTGGGGCACTGCTGGCCTAGCCCACCATGTCGGAGGTGAGATGTGGCGGTGGTGGGGGTGGGGGTGAGGGTGAGTTCAAGGGTCAGGTCCTGGCAGCACCTGGAATCAGTCTCCCAAGTACTCCCAAACAGCTCCTGCTTTGCGGTCATTCCCACCAAAAGCTCCTTTAAACTATCCTGCCCAGCCATCCCCTGGGGCTACGGGAAGTGTGTCTGTCCACTGTTACTGTGGACTTGTATGGCGGCCAGCAGAGCTCTGGCCCCCAGCACGGGCCTGTGGATCGCCTCGCTGAAGGTGAGAATTCAACCCCGAGTAAAGCTACGTGACATTGTTGGGCTTGGGAAGCCTTGTTACAAGTATGGGTGTGACTTTTCTTCCGGCTTCTGAAATCCTAAAATAACTAGAGCCAGTCAGCATCACCCACCAAGGACACTATCTCTGGAGAGTCCTGGGTTCAGACACTGCGAAGTCCCATTCTTTAGGACACCATTCTTTCCTGGGTGCATAAGGATTCGTTAGCTAATTTTTTACAAGTTTCCATAAAACATGCTTAATACATCTTTATTGATTAATTAAGTCTGAAGAAAGGGAGAAGGGATGGGAAAGGGACAAGGTAGGAGAAAAAAACTAAACTAAAACTAAAGGCCTCTAAAGAATAATTTAACTATAGGACATGGTAGTGCCAGGCTCGGGTTGGGGAGGAAGTGAGACAAAAAACTCCTCTGAGGTGAACAGGAAGTGAAATACCCAGGAGAAAAAAGAGGGTATTGAAAGTGTTTAGAGCGGTGGCTCTTGGGCAATGTTGAGTTTCCCTTGTTCTTGAATTCAGCAACATATGGTTGATCGAAATGAGATTTTTTTTTAAACAGCCACTGCTTAGTTCCTAAATGCCTTAACCAACGAAGGCTTGTGTGGTCAAAGGGGCTTTTGCCTGACCACAGGCTGACGGTGCCCTGAGTGGGGAGGCAGAGGCGGCCCGGCACGTGAGTGGGCACGGGCCCCCGGGAAGCCGTCCCTGGCTCTGTCCACACTGCGTGTCCTGACTGGGAGCTGCCATCTCAGTTTCCATCCATGGACCTAAAATAAAAAGAGGAATACATGGGAGAAATCCAGCAAATTAGCCGAGGCGTGAAATCCCCTTTCTTCCGTGTTCGCCCTCTGAAATCCCACCTGTCTTGCAAGGTTTGCTGTGGAAAATCCTCACAGGTGTCAGAACCACCCTGGCCACCCTCCATGTGCCGACGGCACCAGTGTCTGCTCAGGGGCGGAGTCACTGCAAACTGTTTGTATGGGCGGGATGAGGGAGAGACCCCATTCAGCGCAGTCTGGGAGCGCCTTGAGAGCAGGGGCCCACCTTACTGGTCTCTGTGCTGCCTTAGGGGGCCTCATCTGGTGCCTGGCATATGACAGGTGTCCCATACATTTTTGTTGGTTGAGTGCTCTCTGTGGAGGACTGGATAAGAGGAAAGGACTTGAAAAGATACAGGAGGCCAGACCAGATGCCCCACCACAGTCACCTCTTGCCACCAATGACACAAGAGTCTCGTGAACGTTCAGACCCACCTTCCCCAGCCAGATCCGTGAGAGCCCGGACAGACGGGCTTGTACTCCAAGGGAGGGGGACTGCCGGTTGAGTGAGGGGACACCACTCCGTGATGCTGTTGACTGACGCAGAGCCCAGCAGAGTCGATTCCTCTGGGAGTCATGGACTTGCCCTTCAAACTCAGGAGCAGGTCCCTGGCTGCAGGACCTCCCACGCCCTCCTCCAACTGAAATCGGGTTCTGCTCCTCTCCCAGGCCGGCCAGGTCCATGAGGATCTTCAAGAGCGGCTCCCAAACTTAGCTGCTCATTAGAATCCCCTGGGGGAGCTTTTAAAATTCCTGGTAACCAGATCACATTTCAAGTCAATTAAATCAGAAAGTCTGGGGTGAGAGCCAGCAGTGATTTTTTAAAGACCCTTGCATGATCCCCAAGGGACAGCCAAGTTTTGGAACCCCTTGTTTGGAAACTGCATTGAAAAGTCTCAAGAAACCAGAAAATTAAGTCAACGAGGGCACCCACGCCCCTGGCCCAACACAAATGGAGGTAACACTGTAGAACATTTATCAAAGAGCAAAGGGTCTGGTGTGACAGCTGAGCGGCCCAGGTGCTGAGAATGTTTGCAGATGCCCCGAGAAAGGGGCTCAGTTAGGGACCTCCTCCTGAGAGCGATGGTTGCATCTTTCCTCGGTGCATTTTTATTCAGTATTGGGTTATTTGTCGCCATGTTTTTCTCCTCACTAGACTGTGACCACCTTAAGAGTAGAAGCCATATCTTCATAAACACTTTAAGTGTCTGAACTGTGATGGACGAGTGACACATGTTTGTGACATAAATGTGTCCATGAATTCATTCATTCATTCATTCATTCAAGGAATGATGATAATGACTGACAGAAAGGTATAGCATTGGCAGAGAAGAGAAATTAAGTAGGAAGAGAGAAAAGGGAGTAGACCCCAGGAGGAGACAGAATCAAAAGTGGGAGCGTAAAAACTGAAAGACAAAGAGTATTCCTTCTGTGTACCGATGGTGCTCAGACTAAAAGAGGCCTATGTCTTAATTGAAAGGACTCAAAAGTTAACATCTCTAAGTACTCTGCACTTTTTCCGCATCTTAGGGTACTCATCACAGTTAAAGTCCGTGAATGACTGTGGTGTTATCTGCATAATGACTCTTTTTCTCTCCAGGCGATTAGATTAGCTCTAGGAAAGCAGATCCTGCCTGGGACATTCAGCTCCAAGTCCCCAGTGCCCAGCACTGTGACATAGTTGTGCTAAATAAATACTAAGTGACGCAATGGATTGCTCACAATTTCACCTCCTTCTTTTACTGAAAAAAAAATCATAATACACTCATCTCAGGGTTGTTATGAGGAGAAATTCAGATAATGTATGTAAAACCTGGTGCATGTTAAATTCATTATTATTATTATTAAGGAAAACAACAGATACCAAGTGCTCTGTGCCAGGCCTTGTGCTAAGTGGTGGGCAAAGAAAGTGCAAAAAAAAAATTGCGCTTTTTAGAAACACTAACGATTTGTGGACCCTAGTGGCACCATCCCCCCCTTCACCCACCAAAGGGTTTCAGCAAATCCGCCCACAACACGCTCCCTGGCCACACCCCCAGCAGCAAGCCCTGGAGCTGCTGAGACTGGTCTTCCACCCCTCCACCACCAGATGGCAGCGCGAAGCCCGCAGACCCTTGGGCCCACGGCTGGCCAGAGATATGTCAGCCCGAGTGCCCGGTTTTCGCCTGAAAGTGGGGAGCGGGGGCGACGAGACCCCGCCCCTCTGGAACTGATGCCCTGTTCGCGAGTTACAGTTAACGCTCTGCGATCGACCCCTTCTTTCCATCACCAGCCCCCAGACCGGAAGGACGCCCTCAGCCTCCTTGTTCAGAGCACCCTTCCTTCACCTCCATTCCCTTACAGTTCCCACGTTGCTGCTTGTGACAGCTCAGAATCCGAGGTCTGGCTGGGAAGATGCCTTCCCACCGAAGCCCAACTCCTCAGGGCTGGCCTGTGATTCATTTCCTGTTCTTGTTGTCTTTGTTTACATCATTCCTTGTCCCTTAGTGCCCACTCATCTGGGCTCGTGTTTGCTGGCCCTCCTCCTCTCTCACCCCCTGGAGCACGCGGCCAAAAGCTCACCTCTAGGGAGTCTTCCGGGCTGACACCAGGTGGCAGACACCATGCTCTGCGCCCATCGACACTTCCTTTCTTGGTAAGCACTCGCCTGGTTTCAGGTGTGGGTTGACCTGGTTGCACGATGCTTTATCAGCAATCTTTAGCTGTTTCCTGTCACCTAGCAAGGGAGGGTAAGGACAGGTCTTTCTCTTAAAAAAACAACAACGAGTCTTTTTTCACTCGCCTGGCCTGTGCCCCACCTCCGCCATGGTCTTAATAGTCCCCGCTGGGCTGAAGGGAGGAAGGAGGAGACGAGGGGAGAATGGGAATGAGAGGAGGAAAGCATAAGGTGACATAATTCATGTCCTTCGTGTCCCTGAGGTTCCTTGGTGACCAGGATAGGAAGGAGGACAGTGTTAAAGCCAAAAGTCCCAGAGAAGTTAGATGTTTACCCTCCTTGGAAATCCAGGGCCTTCTTGGGCTTACCAAGAAGATTCGACCTCTCCATTCATGTATAACAATGTGCGGAGCACTGACTGGCCCGTCGGGACTGGGAACACACAGATGACACTCAGTGCTAGTTCTCTAAGCCCCCAGACCCTAACAGGAGCACAGGCTAGCGCTCAGCCAATGACTGCAGAGCAGGAGAAGGGCCAGGACAGAGGAGAGCGCAGGTGCTGTGGGAGCAAAGTGGGGAGGTGGCCTTGGGGGGAGGGGCATGGAGGCTTCTAGAAGCTGAGCGTGAGGGCCAGCAGGGGCTGGTTGGCCATGCAGAGTGGGTAGCAGGGCCAGATCTCGGAGTGTGCGTGGAAGGCTCTCCACGGCTCTTTGGACTTTATTCTGGAGGCGGGGAGCCTGAGAGGATTTTCAGCAAAAGGGTGGCAGGATTGGGTGCTGCTGTTAAGGAAAGTCACTGGTGTAGGGGGATGGCCCGGAGGGAGCAGTGCGGGAGGTGGGGAGACCAGGTGGGACGCTGCTGGAAGGTCCAGGCAGCGACGACGTGAGTGTGAACTGGCAGGAGATGCTGTCCAGGGACTGAGTGGTCCTTGGAGGGGGTCCGTGGGTACCCGAGTGGGGACTGCAGAGGGGTTTGGATATTTTTGCCCGGAGCTCAGGAGGTAGGCCTGACCTACACCCCCAGGGAGGTCTGGGGTCTGCACCGGTGAGATGACCCTGGGGATGGGGCGGTAGGTAGAAGAGAGGAGAGGGAAGCAGGGACTTTTAGGGACCTGGGAGAGCAGGAGGAGCCCTAAAGGGTGTGGCCAGAGATACAGAAGGAAAACTGGGGCAGAGAGGCGGGGCAGTGTCAGGGCGGTGCAGAGGCTGGGCCGGTGATGCTGACCGGGGTGTCTGGAGTCAGCAGCCGGGACGGTGAGCCCGTGATGGGAATGAGGAGGTGCCCTCTGAAGAAATTTGACTGTCAAGGAAATACTAAAAACGATGGCAGTAGGAGGGAATGTTGGGTTAAAGAAGTGTCTTGTTGGAGGGGTTTTTTTTTTTGCTTGTTTTTAGATGGAAGAAACTTATGGAGGGAAATGGGTATAGAATGAGCAGTTGAGGATGAGGGAAAAATAAGGAGACAGGATTCCTGGAGGGGGTACGTAACGGGGAGATTCATAGCGCAGGTGGACCTGGGACACCTGTCCGTTGAGAGAGAAGGAAGCTGAGCTGGGTTGACCGTGGCTGAGAGTGAGGGCCTGGGTGCAGCTGGGGACTGGAGCCTGGAAAGGAGGACATTCACACAGGGAGGCTCAGTGAGCTCTGTCCAGAGCCCGGTGGGAAGGAAGGACAGATGATCCTTCCAGCCCTCGTGGGTGTGGTTGTCCCCATGAGGACCCTGTAGTCCGGGTAAAGCAGTGAGAAGGCAGGATCGTCTCAACCAGGACCCAGGTGTGACCCTGCTGGGGAGGGAGAGGGACAGCAGTACAATGAGGGGTCTTGGAGCTGAAAATTTAACAAGAAAGTACCGAAGCAACACTCCAGGGCTCTGAGCTACCTGTTGGCAGGAGTGAAGACAGGAGGAGGCTGAGGCTGGGAGGAGAGAGTGATCAAGGCAGGGAGGCAACCCAAGGCGTCAGGGACAGGCAGAGCGGATTCGGGGAGTGGGAGCTTGAAGGCTGGGGAGAAAGTGGGATGTTGGAGCGCAAAATGCCCAAAGGGCAGCGGGGAGTGGCAGATCACAGCAATGTCCAGGATGGGATGTCCGGGATGGGGTCTGGGGTAGGGCGCCCAAGTGGAGTCCGGGTGTGGGATCCTGAAGGGGCTGAGGTCAGAGGTGCTGGGCGGGCGGTGCACTGGAGCCTGGAGGTTGGGGTGACATCTGGACTTGAGGGGAAGCCGGTGAGCCAGGTGCCAAGGCCGCTTTCGATGACTGGGGGTGGGGGTGGGAGTGTTGGCAGACGGCCAAAGAAACAAGGGCCGCTGGTCTGGCCCCAGGCCCTGGAGCCTCATACGAGCAGGGAAGGGGTGGTGACTCTGGGGGGTGGTGTAAGGGATGCCACATGGCTACCATCTGACAGCGCTGCAGACTAAGTTCTGGGGGCGGGGAGGGGGAGGCTTCCTCAAGGTGAGGAGTGCTGGCAGCACCGTGCACACGGGCGACCGGTCTGATGCTGCAGTGACATCTTCAGGGACATCCAGGTGCTGCGGGGAGGTCTTTAGGAGAGAGCAGACCAGGGGGGACAGGGCGTCCAGAGCAGTGTGGGGAGAGGAGGATGAGCAGAACCTGGTCGCAGGCGAGAGGCTCTGTGGTGCTGCCCCTCCCAGGACCTCGGCCCCTCCTCTATCCTCTGCTCTTCCTCCTCTTTGTCCTCCAGTCCCACAGCCCAAACAAAGCACCTCTCTGTGGCCTGATGATGGCCACTGTGGCTAAACTGGCAGGAGAGATGTGGAGCCCTTGCTGGGGGGGCCCTGATGGAGCCCTACAGAGCCCCTGCCTGGCGAGTGGGCCCTTTTGTCTGGATCCCCGTTCTCTGCCCGCCCTCACAAAGCCGAGTCATTGTCTAGATACTGATGTTTGAGCGGGAGGGGCCTCGAGAGGCCCCTGGATCTAGCCCCCGCTCTGGGCCCGCTGAGACGGAGTGGCCTGCCGGCGGCAGCCAGAAAGTGGCTGAGACTGGATTAAAAGCGACGTGTTTGCAGTTGCTTGTTCTTCCCGCTCGCACAGAGCTGTCCATTTGTAAGGACGGTTGGCTCCCCGAAAGCTACATTTACAAGCCCTTTCATTCTGCTGAACTGGGGATACCTATTCGTTATGTAACCTTGGGAATGCATGTCCTGTTCTGCGGGCCTGCGTGTCCCCTGTGACAGGGACCCAGTGGAAGAGGCTCCAGGGCCCCCTGAGGGATGGGGAGAGTCTGGGTGGGGACGGCTCTGTCGGAGCAGCTGCCCTTGGACCTGGCCAACTGCTGCAGCTCTGCAGGAGACTTTGCTTGGAAGGAGGAATCTACTGTCTAAAAGCAACGGTCTCACTTGGCCCCGCCCCTCGCGTGAGCCTGCTGCTGCTGTGAGCCCGGGGCGTGTCCTCGGTGGTGAGTGCTTGGCATTTGAATGCTGAGCACTTGGTCCCCCTGCACCACACGCAGTGACAAACTGGTGGTCATGATGCTTCTGCTAAATTGTTATGATGTGCCGAGGGCTTGGCCCGCCACAGTCACCTTGATGACGAATTACATCCTGAGTCTAGCGAGAGGGACAGACAGGCCCTGTAGCCAAGGGACAAGGCCCGGATCTGTTCTTCGTCAGCCAGCACCGGCTGGGAACCCTCGTCGCTGGGATGGCAGCTGGGAGGGATCACTGGCCACCAGGAAACCTTCTCAGCTGGGACCCTTCTGAGAATCTGTGCCAGAGAAGCCACATCTGTCACCTGTCAGGGGAAAACCCAGCCGCTCTGCTCAGTCCCGCTCCAGGGGCCTGTGGGGATGGCGGGGGAAGAGGGCGGGAGACAGAGCAAGAGGAGAAGACAGGGTGCTTTGCTTTTCTCAGTTTCCACAGCAGCGTATCGGGTTTGCATTTCTCCATTTCGCAAGGGAAGTGGGGTGGTGGGACTAAAACCACAAGAGGCCCCCACTTGGTGGCATGTGACCGAGCCCCCAGAGGCCGAGAGCAGAGGCTTTGGCTGCACCATCAGTATTATTCCTCTCGCCCTCTCGGGCCTCACCGCGGACATGTCACCCTTTGCCTCTGAGCCGCAAGTGGCTGCCACCAGACTTTCCGTTGGCACGTGGTACCATGTGGGCATGACTATCAGGAAACGGGGTGAATCTTAGAGTGGATGTGAGGGACGATGGAAAAATGCCCCGAATGCTGGAAGACAGGCACGGGAAGGAGGGTGAGGTTTGTTTCACAGTGAGAAAGATGGGTTCCTGGTGCCACGGGCTGTCATCACCGAAGAGTCGGTCAGCCCGGTGTGCCTGACAGCCATGGGCATCCGGGGGCTGGGCCCTGGGGCAGGCCCTGCAATGACTGGGTCGATGGTTCAGGGCCAAGGGGGCCAAGGGCTGGCGGCTGGGGATGTCACTCCCCACAACAGTGACAATCGCTGTGGAGACTAAGAAGCCCTTGCTGGGGAGAGGGGCCGGGATGTCTCCATTTAACCTGGGGCAAATCATCAGCTGCCAGAGAAGCCCAGCGACTTTGGGTTCCACTTTGGACACATCTTGCGGGGGCAGGGAGGCTGCCTTGCCCTGCGTGGCACAGACCAGACGCGGAGGATAGGGCTGTTTCAAGCGCTGAGTGGACTTTGAGAGTCGCAGGAGCAGGCAGGACGTGTCAAGGTCCTAGAAACCAAACCGAAGAGCAATACTTGCGCGGGTCAGGCGCGTTTAACCTAGAGAAGGTACAGGAGAAGAGTGTTTTGCAATCTCTGTTTCTCCAGATGCCGGAACCGAGGCCAAAAGATGGAAACAGAAAGAAAAAGTGCAATTCTCCAGGGCCGGACCTGTCTGGTCGTTTTAAGGCAGAAAAGGCCAGTGGTTGACACCCCAGGCTCCAGAGGACGGTTCCCACGGGCACCGTCAGGAATTTGCTCCTAGATGTGGTTCTGCGCCTTACGAAACGTGGGCCTGCACCGTGATTTAAAGAAATTTCACCAGTAACCTGTACAAATGGTGAGGTTACACTCACAAATCTGTATTTATAAGCTCTCTTGATAAATCTGAAGGTCTGATCACCCAGGTTCCTACTGTTTGATAGAACAGTGAGTGGAGCCTTGGGTGATAGCTGCTTCCTCTGAATAAGGCCATCGTACCCCAGTTCATCACCGGTGCCCCCTCCCTCTCCCTTTCCTACACCTGTGTGGAGTCACTAATGCCCAGGTACCCGGTCCCTGTAGGGATTGTCGTTTGTGACCTCTTTCTAGTTAAGAGCTCAGGGTGTGAATCCTGGCTTTGCCACTTTTCCAGTTGTTGTGATCTTAGACAAGGGAGGCCACCTCTGTAAGCCACAGTCTCTTTGTCCCCACATGGGAAGCAGAATAACACGTACCCATGGAAAGGGCCAGCCCAGGGGTGAGCCCGCAACGAGGGCTCACTGGTTCCTGGCTGCTGGGGAACTGTCCGGTGAGAAGGGGGCCATCTCACAAAGTCTTGGCTTCATTGCCAACACCTGTCCTGCAGAGGCTTCGTGTCCCAGCAGGAACCAGGGACCGCAGAGGAGCGGTAGCTACCCAGAGCCTCTGACATGAATGGGGCCATGCCCCAGTTCTTTCTGGCCCTTCCCAATGGCCAAGTCGAACATGCTGGTTTAGGGCTGCTCTTGGTGCCTGTTGAAATCGGATTTAATTTGGAAGGCAGTTTGGGGGGCAGGGAAGAATGAGTCACCTAGAGCGACTTGTACCCACTCGGGAGGCTGTAGTGTGCTCAGCGTGAGGCGGGGAGGGGCGGGGGGAAGTTCCAGCGCCCGCTGCCTGGGTGTGGGACCATTTCCCCTCCACCTCCTTTTCTGCTGCAGGGTTACGTCGCACTCAGTGGCAGCATTCCCTCCCTTGGTAACTGGCACAGGCTCATCACTCAGCTCTGTAGGCTGAGCGGTCCCTGGGGCAGCCAAACCCACTGTACCCCTCGACATTGTGACACAGCATTGAGCAGATCTGGCCCTGCCTGGGCCCTGGCCTGGGTGGTCTGGGTGCCCTGAAGTGGTCTGGGCCCAGCCTGGTGGGAAGGACTTCGGCGGCTGGTTCCCAATGAGCCCTGAGGAGTCCCCCGGTGGAGCAACATGCAGTGACTGAGAGATGCAGCTCTGCATCCTAAGTCTTTGTGTAGTTTCCAGCTCTCAGAGCTGAGCCTGTTTTACGTACTTGGGATGCTGAGCCAGGAGTGGACTCAGGGGGGTCCCTGAGGACAGAAGACAGGGGGTCTGCAGGCCACAGGCTCCTCAGTGCAAGGAGGAAGGTTCATGTGTACCAGACGTGCCCGGCCCAAAGACCGGGAGAGAGGGGAAGGGCCACAGGTCTGGAGGCCGCAGGAAGGCAACCTCTTGGGACCAGAGCTGAGCAGCAGGAGGTCGATGCTGGTCCGGGGTCTGGCCTTCTAAGGAATCACCAGGCCAAGCCCTGACCAGCAACCTGGCTTATCAGATGTCAGGGTTCAGGCTTCGGTTTCTGGGCTCGAGCTACCCGGTTTCTTCGAGGAGGCTTTCCAGCCTCTGCCTGCCGGGCACCTGTCCCTAGGAGGAGGCCCTTCCATCAGCCTTGGCCTTTGCACTGGGACTCTGAAGCTGCTGAGTTACCATCCCAAGCCATGTCCGATGGCCTCTGACTTGGATCTGGGAAGCCGCTCACATGGCGGAGTCTAAATTAAACGTGAGAGCTGAGAAGATTTCACATGTTTCAAGCATTTCTGTTTTCCCGCAACTCTTCTAGGAGTTTTATGGTTTTAGGTCTTACATTCAAGTCATTAATCCATTTAGAGTTAATGTTTGTGTGTGGTATAAGATAGTGGTCCAGTTTCATTCTTTTGCATGTGACTATCCAGTTTTCCCAACATTATTTATTTTATAAACTGTCCTTTCCCCATTGCACAGAATCTTGGCTCCTTTGTCATAAATACATTGACCGTACAGGCACGGGTCTATTTCTGGGCTCTCCATTCGGTTCCATCAATCTATGTGTCTGGTTTTATGCCAATACCGTACTGTTCTGATTACTATAACTTTGTAATATATTTTAAAATCAGGTAGCATGAACCTCCAGCTTTGTTTTTCTTCCTCAAGATTGTTTTGGCTATTCAGGGTCTTTGTGGTTCTGTATACATTTTAGGATTGTTTACTCTGTCTCTGTGAGCGAAGCATTTATTCTTAAGGAAAACTATTGAGACAATACCGAATACATTAGAAATGTTGGGTAGGCAAACGGGAAAGCAATTTGTGTTTCTCCAACTCCGTCGTTTAGCTGGGTAGATGCTCAAAACACACAGAATAGATAAATGCAGCTGATATAAAAAAAAAGTGAAAGATTATGTATGATTAAAGAAAAGAGAAAAAGGAAGAGAAATTGGAGGTTTGGAAAATAACAGAATATGTGTGAGTGTGTGTGTGTGTGTGTGTATAGACGACAAGAGAACTAAGGAAAAGGAGCATTTTCTATCAGTATTTTATGACTGATAGAAATGGGCTCCACTCCACCTTTGTGTGGTTGGCTCGAGTACAGGAAACTTACCAAATTGTGGCTTCCCGATTTGCAGCTGCGAATATTGATGCTGCTCATCAACTCCCCAGCCAACCCTGCAAACATATAGTCCGAAGTCACACATTTCTCTCACTTTGACTTTGCAGCAACGTCATCCGAGTCAATGACTATCTCTCCGCCCCACGTCACCTCCCTCAAGAAGTGAGAACACTGCGAGTCTTAGACTAAACGATTTGGTGCATGGTTCCAATTCATGGTCCATTTTCAGCCACGATGTCACTATTCTTGAGCTCTGACCATTTGGGAGGCAACCAGGGAAAATACTGGGCCCCAAATGTATGCACATGGCTCAGCGCTTGGTGAGAGGGTCTGTGGGTGATCTGGGGCCAGTTTTTAATATCAGACTGCTTTCCCTTTGCCATCTCTGTCAGAGTACGCGTGTGTGGGAGGGAGGGGCGGCAGCGGCGGTGGTGGTGGTGACAGTGCAATGTCATTTGACAATTATCTCAAACGTCTGCTAGTAGCCTCCACTATAATATACCGTATGCATTATGAGGTCTTAAGAATGACTTTGGATAATTTTTCTGTTTCTCTCCAGCATTGCTCCCCTCTGTTAGCAGAAATATTATAGAGCTTCTCATGTGTATCTACCTGAACAGCTCCCTCGTTACTCACACACACACACACACACACACACACACACACACATATGAATGCTCCCAAAACTGAAGTGTTAATTAATTAATGGGAACAGTGCACCGCTCTAGCTGTCACAAAGTGTGCTGAAGACAGACTGATAATGATGCCATTATCATCAGCATGAATTCCATTCTTTAGCAGAGATGAGAAACCCTTGCATGCAGCAGAGTTTAATTCTTTATTTCGGCCTGAGATGTACGCCAAGTTGCACAGGTTGCTGTAGGGCTGAGCGATCCCAGGCCGCCGAGGCTGCCGCATGCATCAGATGAGAGAATGTGTAAGTATCCTGTAACCTGTGAGATGCTGAAGGAGGCTCATCCTTTTATCTAGTTTCCCCGAGTGATTTATCTCGGATTTGTTATATGTGAGTTCATGAATGGGTGGAGTTCAGCCTTGATCTTGCTGGATCTGCCTAGAGTCAATCAACAATCCGGGGGTGCGGGGTGGGGATGAACAATGGTGATTCCAGATCAATTTCTAAAAACATACAGAGGTCATGGGGGATCATTCCCGGAGGATGCCAGGAGAAGCCTATTTATCACGACATCATTGTTTGAGGGCCACGTTGTCTGGGGGCTTCTCTGGCTGAGCCACGCCGTAAATCTGTTGACAAAATTTACCTCTGTCCGGCTCCCTGCTCTTTGAGGAGGAGAGCCCCCTCCTGAGACCCGCCCTCTGCTTCCCAGCTCATCACTAACTCCTCTCTCCGGAGCTGTCTCATTCCATTTGGGATCACGTGGCATCCAGACGTCCTCTATTTCCTTTTCTTTGTTTACTATGCCTTAGCCTTCCCCACACTTTGAAAACTGAGGGGGGGGGGCGCCTTTAGGTTGCCATGGCAACCCCTTACCCCCACCTTTTTTTCTGTTCCTCCACAATTTTTTCCGTATTTTAATAAGATCCCTATTCATAGCGCACAAGCCTTCATCCCCCTCCGGTGCGGCTTTGCAAAGGAGGTTTCCTGTCTGCCGAGAATGCTAATGACTGAAACATGGCTCTCTAGTGAGGCGGCGAACAGAGCGCAGGCTCTAAGGTAGACATACGTGTTCAGCACCAGGGTTTCACTTGTATATGCGAAGAGCCAGCGTTGACAGGGCAGAAAGCGCAGCTTTCCACCATGTAGCATGCTGGATACATACAAAATATACATGTTGGCTGTGGTTGGAGGGGAGGAGGTGTGAGGGAAGGCGTTCTTACCTTCGTGACAGCGTCAGAGGAAATTGGCCTCCTGGGCTCTAACTGACGAGGTGGGGATGGAGGAGCCAGGCTATTAGGCACAGGTGGGATTCGCAGCGGTGGAAGTGGCCGGAAGGCGTGGAATCCTCGAGGGTTCGTCATTGATTAGCTGTGAGACCTCGTTGTTCTCGACTGCTCACTACCTCCCTCGTAGGAGGGATGCGGTGAGGGGCAGAGACACCGCAGCCCAGTCGTTTGGTGGTTACACAGCGGCAGGACAAAGCAGCTGGGTTCTAGAATAAGTTTCAGACCCCAGCTCTGCCACTGTCCAGTTTTATGACTTGAGATAAGTTACCTAACCTCTCCCTCATCTCTAAAATGGGGATGATAATAACCGAACCTGTCTTTTAGGGTTGCTTCCAGGATTCAACAAATTAATAGAGGTGAAGACTTACTTAGAACAGGGCCTGATAAAACACCTACCACCATTGGGTATCTGTGTTTGAGAGACAAGAACTATAACTGGGCCAATTTACCAACATCTGTAATGACTACCTTAACCTGTGGCTTTCCAGGGGTTCACAACCGTTGAGGGATCAGCTTGGTGGAGGGTTTGTGGGGCGGGGGGTGTCCTTGTGCTATGGAATGAAGCATTTACACTCCACGGAGAAGTAGAATCTGATCCTAAGTAGAAAAATGTAGTAACTTTTCATTTCTTCGTGTTCCATAATAAAAATATTTGTTTCTGTTATGTTGTTCTCAGACTTTATAGAAACAAACATAGACAGGAGCAAGGTGGGTTATTTTAGCTTAAATCTAAGTTGGACTTCAGATTTTGTATCCCCAATCTGATGGCTCACAGATGGAAGGTCTCTACGTGTGACTTCCCCTTGTAGCGGAACTCCAATAGTAACGTTTCTTCAGCTTCCCTGTGCGTATGAATCCCTTGGGGATTTTATTAAAATTCAGATTCCAATTCAGTCCGTTTAGAGTAGAACCTGAGATTCTGCATTTCTAACAGGCTCTTAGTTTATATGGACACTGCTGGTACCTGAGACCATTAAGAGGCACGAGTTACTCCCGAAGACGCCTTTAAGGGGGAGGTGCGGATTTAGAGGAGGGGGTTCCTCCCATTTCCTGTTCAGAGACAAAGCTAGAATCACTCCACAGAGCTGTTCCTTCATGAGGGGAATGAGATTGAGAATGGCCATCGGACGCTAGAAGCCTCTTCTTTTAATGACGTCTTTTTGACAGAGGAAACCAAGTAAAACTATATGCAATTGGCTGGCTTTCTGCCAGAAAGCTCAGCGGTGTCTGTCTACATTGTAGAAGGGCTTTCCTCTTGCTTTTTTCTGTGTTGTCCTCGAAGTGTTTTCAGGACCCAACAAAGCTCATCCTTTTTAGAATGTTTTTGGCAGTGATTTATTCAGACTATTTTATAGAGACGGTTGTTGGACCACACTCCAAGTGAAATGGAGCCAAATAAAGATACAATTATTAAAACATTAACTTGAAATTTTGACTCATTTAAAAGCATTGCTTTTCTGCTATAAACCTCTGGCAATCTCTTATATTTTTGTCTAAGCTTTGTGGGAAAAACAAACAAACAAACAAACCTCAAAAGCCTTGACATGTTTTTTAATAACTAAGAATAATGGTGATCCAAACAGCTGTAAACTCGCTTCCGAATTACCAGTGTGGGAACTAGAGGCCTGTGTTACACAATAAGATAAGAGGTTCAGCTCCTGTACGAGATGAATCAGTCGGTGACTCACAATTACACGTCGTGTGATTTAAAAATTCCAGTAGTCGTGCACTTCCCTTTGGAGAATGGACAGTCCTTGCAGAAATATGTGATATTAGAGAAAGAAATGTGAAGTACACGTCTTTAAATTCTAGACTGACCATGACTTAAAGGAGCATGGTAGAATGATATATGCACGTTTCATTAGAAAGGTTGTGTAGCTAGACTTAGGTTCCTTACCATGTAATCCACCCCCTTTGATAAGGCAGCATTGTATCTACCCTAGGGCAGAAAAGTGATCATTTCCATTAGGTTATTAAACAAGACCTGCATCGCCTCTCCAAAAGGCGCACTGATCAAGATGTATTGATGCCAGTTAAGCGGATTTCCCTGTTAGGGGCACCTTCAACCCTCATGGGTGCTTGCTCAACTCGTAACTGCTCAGGCGAGAGATGGGAAAATATGACACAGATGGACAGAATGCAGATTCCTTTTTTTAACTGAATTTATTGGGGCGACATTGGTTAATAAAATTATATGGGTTTCACGTGCACAATTCCATAATACATCCTCTGTGCAGTGTGTGTTCATCATCCAAAGCCAAGTCTCGCTCTGTCACCATCATTTCCCCCTTTACCCTCTTCTGCCTCCCCCACCCTCGTCTCTCTTTTAACCACCATATGGTTGTCTGTGTCTGTGAAGTTTGTTTTTGCTTAATCCCCTCACCTGCTTCATGCGGCCCCCCAACTCCCCTCCCCTCTGACAGCTGTCAATTTGTTTTTGTTATCTACAAGTCCGTTTCTATTTTTTGTTTGTTTATTTTGCTCACTGTACTCTACATGGAAGTGAAATCACATGGTGTTTGTCTTTGACTGGCTTATTGCATGTAGCATAATACTCTCTGGGTTTGTTCATTCTGTCACGAAAGGTGAGGCTTCCTTCTTTTTTTATGGTCAAGTAGCATTTCATTGTGCAAATGCCCCTCAGCTTTTGACCCACTCATCCACTGATGGGCACTTGGGCCACTTCCACATCCTGGCTATTGTAAATAATGCTGCAATGAACGTAGGGATGCATACATCCTTTTGAATTAGGGTTCAGGCTGCTTTGGATATATTCCCACAAGTGGAATCACTGGATCATAAGGCAATTCCATTTTTAATTTCTTTGAGGAAACTCCATACTGTTTTCCACAGTGGCTGCACCAGTCTGCATTCCTACCAACAGTTCACAAGGGTTCCCTTTTCTCCACATCCTCTCCAACCTCTGTCGTTTGTTGATTTATTGATGACAGTCATTCTGGCAGGTGTGAGGTGATATCTCATGGTGGTTTTAATTTGCATTTCTCTGATGATTAGTGACATTGAGCATCTCCTCAGAGGCCTGTTGGCCTTCTGTGTGTCCTCTTTGTTGAAGTGTCTATTCAGAACCTTTGCCCATTTTTAAATTGGATTGTTTATTTCTTTGGTGCTCAATTGTTTAAATTCTTTATAAATTTTGGATATTAATCCCTTATCAGATGTATCATTGGCAAATATGTCTCCCATTTAGTGGGTTGTCTTTTCATTTTGTTGGTGGTTTCCTTTGCTGTGCAACCAATTTTTAGTTTGATGTAGTCCCATTTGTTTATTTTTTCTTTTGTTTCCCTTGCCTAAGGGGATATATAAAAAAATATCGCTATGAGAAATGTTCAAGGTTTTACTGCCTATGTTTTCTTCTAGGGTTTTTATGGTTTTGAGTCTTACATTTAAGTCTTTAATCTCTTTTGGGTATATTCTTGTGTGTGGTATAAGAAGGTGGTCTAGTTTCATTTTTTTGCACATGTCTGTCCAGTTTTCCCAACGCCACTTATTGAATAGACTGTCTTTACCCCATTGTACGTTCTTGCCTCCTCTGTCAAATATTAACTGACCGTAGTTGATTTCTGGGCTCTATTCTGTTCCATGGATCTATATGTCTGTTCCTATGCCAGTACCATGCTGTTTTGGTTACTGTGGCTTTGCAGCATAGTTTGTTATCAGGTAGCATGCTTTCTCCAACTTCGTTCTTTCTCAAAACTGCTGTGGCTAATCTGGCCCTTTTGTGGTTCCATATCAATTTTTGGAATATTTGTTCTAGTTCTGTGAAATATGCCATGGCTCTCTTGATAGGAATTTTGTTAAATCTATAGATTGCTTTGGGTAGTATGGACATTTTAATAATGTTAATATTTCTTACCCACACACACAGTATATGCTTCCATTTATTTGTATCTTCTTCAGTTTTTTTTCTTCAATGTCTTATATCTTTCTGAGTACAGGTTTTTTACCTCCTTGGTTAACTTTATTCCTAGGTAGTTTATGTACTTATTTTTGGTGCAATTGTAAATGGGATTGTTTTCTTATTTTCCCTTTCTGAAAGTTCAATATTGGTGTATAAAAATGCAACTCATTTCTGGATATTTCTTTTGTATTGTGCTACTTTATTGAATTCATTTATCAGTTCTAGTAAGTAATGAAAATGTCAAAATGCAAAGCTTTTCTGTAGCACCAGATGTTAAAAGCCTTTTCCAATGGAAACCACACGAAAGGATTCCAGATTGAAATCTCCTCTATTGGCAGATAATCGTCGGGGGAAAAACGAAATGCGATTTATCTGAGAATGGCTATTATGACCCATCCTTAGAACAAAAGAGCTTTGTTCCTTCTAAGCTAGTGGGAACCTGTTACAGTAGAAGCCTTATAATTTGTCTCTGAATAATCACCAACACCAAGTTCCACTAATTATATCTTGCTCTTTGTCTCCTTAAATTCCTCTCTAATAGGCCTGAAAGAGTTGCAATGAATAACATAGATTGGGGCCCATTTGCAGCCTTTATCATTAGTATTTTACTTTCCAGTAAATCTCTGTGGTTTTTTTTTTATTACAAGTAGGAAAATCTATATTTTCAGTTTCATTAAGAAGTTTGCTTAGAATTATCAGCAACTGAATTCTTACTCTAAGTTAATCAATGGTCCTTGATTATATGGGTCTAAAGTTTGGGACCTTCCTCCTGTAGATTCCACAAAAATAAGAGAATGTGTGCATGCATTTGAGCTGTGAGTCACTTTGGCTGAGGGTTTCCTAGAGATAGCAACAGACAAATTCTGTGTAGTTTAAACCCAAGTGCTCTTGTCCAAGTTGATGACTTCAAAGGATTGGAGGTTGCAGTTGTCCCCTGATGAGGAAATATTTAAATAGTGCAGTAAATACTACACTTGAGATAGCATCTGATTTCCTGTGTCTAAATCTAAAAACTTACAATGAGGACCCTGAAGATTTCTGGAATAATAAACAGATCTTCTAAAACGGCAACTAGATGAGGTAAGTGTGGTTGATTTGAAAGTACAGATTAATGTTGTCAACACTCACGTGTTTCAAAATAGATGGAAAATTTCCAGGAGAGCCATACTTGGGGTTTTAGTGAATCCAAAGTATTTTTAAGCACTGCAATACTTTGAGATTTTTCAAAAGGCTTTACACTGCTAAGAAAACTGTCGAGTTTCCTTGGCAAGCACAGGTTTTCTGTGTCTAGCGTTGAGAACCCCCACACAAAGGCAAAGCAATTCACAACAGCTTTTGCAGCTTGTGACAGAGAACTCGACTGGCCCTGGCTGCAAAGAGCCAAAAAACCAGCCCCCTCCTCATTGGCCCCGCTCATTCCTTCCTTCTTACTTGTCAAACCTAAATGGTCTTATTTCCTGAAGGCCCCTGAGCTGAGCTAATTGTCCTTTCCTTCTTGCTCATCGTATCCTGAGCCTGTCTGGCATGGAACTTGTCACCATGCCATAATTGTAGGCTTTCTCATTTCCCACTACTTCTGTGAGGTCCTTGAGAGCAGAAGTTACGTGTTTTCAGCATCCCATTTAATCAACAAGTGTTTGCTGAGCATCTACTCTGTACCAGGCACTGTAAACACAAAGATGACTGGGACACAGAATGAGTTCTCAAGTGGCCCACTTTGTAGGAGATGAAGAAGTAGACAGTTATATTTTGTGTTAAGTTCTTTGACAGAGGGCAATTGCGAGTACATGCAAGGAGTACTTACCTGGGGTCTTCCTAGAGGAGATGCCACCTGGAATAAGTCCTGAAAGAGGATTGGCTGTCATCCAGACGAGGAGGACAGTGTAGATGGGTGGACGGGGGACTGAAAAAGAAGTGGGCAGAGGGAGCCGCACATGTGAAGATGTCGAGAAGAGAGAACCTGTGACATCCGAGGAATTCATAACCACTCAGGGTGACCAGAGCAGGGGCACCTGCTGGAGGGTAATAAGGGATGAGGAGATAGATTATGAAGGGCCCTGAATGTCATGCTAGAAAGTTCGGCCTTCATTCTAAAAGGATAAAGGAGGGGTCATTGAAATAGTTTAGTGAGGAGATTCCTTAGCATATTTTAGTTTATAAAGATCCCTTTGGCTGTAGTCTGACAAATTGTGAGGCTGCTGAGGCAAAACAGGCAAGAAATAGCAAGATACAGAGACAGTTTGGAGGCAGGGGGAGGAAGGTGCCTCAGGAATTTATTGGCCATGAGGAGGGAGGGAGTGAGAAGAAATCTAAGATTAGATTATCTTAGCTTTCTAAACAGTGGCATAAGGAGCAGTGGTTGCACCTCCTAATGTGAGCGACACGGTGACTAGAACTCACAGAACTGGTGGCACATGGTGTGGCGTGCAGGAAATGAGTCACTCTTGGTTGGCCATGTCAAGTTTGAGGCACTTTCTGTGGTCTAGAGACCACCCATAAAGACATTACTGGTAAGGAGATTGACATACAAAAGGTAAATTGTCCACGGGGCTCAGGAAACTCCATAAAGCTAGCTAACAAAGTCCTGGCTCATTAGAAGGTCATAGAAGAACCTCATAGAACTGCAGAGCAGGTTAGTGGAGCTGGGCCTCCACTCACTGGAAGTGTGTCTGCAGCTACCTTCCATCTTGCAGTGGGGCCGTGTGATTTTTCTGCTTCATGTCTGTTTCTTCCCTACAAGGATTCAGCAGAACATGGATTTAGGGCTGTCAAGAGGTTGACCTTCTCTCAGCTCCATTTGACTTAGACCCCTGCCTAACCTCTCCAATCGCCTAAGTCTCCAAGTCTCAGTAACACAGTCCAGGGACAGAGAATCTGATTGGCTCACTTTGGGTTAGGTGACCACTTGTGGGCAGAGAATGGGCCTACATGGTTTCTAGGGCTGTCCCTTCCAGGTTGCGGGCTGGCAGGTTTTCTAAGAATGGGATGCGGGCAGGAAGGAAATGATTGGCCCAGGAAAAGACTGGCCCCCGGAGTACAGTAAGAATGGCATTCAGGGTACCGATCTGGCTGGAGACAAGGACTCTGGGAAGTAGCTAAAACGAAGGCTTTGGGTGGAGTGACTCTGAGGAGAGTTTAGACCCTGAGGAAAGATCAGAGATCAGAGCCAAATCAGAGTGGGAAGCCGCAGTCTTGATGAAGTAAAAAGAGGAAGACAGATCAGGAAGTAACTAAGAAGAGAAGGGAAGAAAAAAAGGGTAGTGTCACAAAAACCAGGAAGGAGGGATGGGTCAATGGTGTCAAATTGTACAGAGATTAAGACAAGAGCTGAAGGATGACACTCAGACCAGTAATGCTCAGGGTGGAGGTAGAAGCGAGGCCCGATTACTGTGAGATGAGACTATAGCAGAATGTCAGATGTGGAGTAAGAGAGGAGGGACAACTTTTTAAATTTTCTCTTGTATTTTATTAAATTAAATGTATTGAGGCGACATTGGTTAATAAGATTATATACGTTTCTCGTGTACAATTCTATGACGCATCATTTGTGTATTGCATTGTGTGTCCACCCCCCAAAGTCACATCATCTTCCACCACCATATATTCGACCCCCTTTACCCTTGACGACCCCTCTACTCCCCTTTCCCTCTGGTAACCACTATACTGTGGTCTGTGTCTATGAATTTTGTTTCTTTTTTGGTTCATGTGTTGCTTTCAGGTTTATATCCCACATGTGAGTGAAATCACACGTTCTTAACTTCGCTGTCTGACTTATTTCGCTTAGCATGATATTCTCAGGGCCCATCCACGCTGTTGCCAATGGCAGTAGGAGATGTGGTACATATAGATGTGTAAGGGGACGCTACTCAGCCACAAAAAAGGACAATTTAAAAAAAAAAGTTTGACTTTGAACGGAAGGGGACAAATAGAGTTGAAGATGGATATATGGTTGAGGAAACATGTATAAACTAATCAAAGATTCTGGGGCGGGAACACCCTGGGTATAAAGGCCAAGACAGACAATATTCGATGAAGTCAAGTTTGGAAGGAGCTTGAGCACGACGGGCCAGAGCTCCAGATTCGGGACAACTTTTTCACCGAAAGAGAAGGAGAAATGGCTTATAAACGGTCCTCAGTAAACATTTTTGACTAATGAATAGACCCCCGTTTCTTTTGGGGACTTTACTTTAAGGTAAGGAGACGGGATCTTGAGGGTGTGCTGGGGGAAGATTGGGCTTGTCACCTTGGACGTAGGGTAGGACAAACACAGTGGGAAGGCCTGTCTCCCGTGCTCCTTGAAGGCTTCCTGAGGATGCCTCCTGCGGTTGCCTCAGTCCTTAGGCAAGCCCGCATCTGAGACAGCAGGGGTGCTGTGGGCTGGGGAACGCAGCTGTGCAAAAAGAACCTCGGATCAGGAATCCGAAAACCTCGCGCTCTCGTCATTTCCTGAGACCGACGGCCCACGTGGACCTTAGACAAATTGCATAATGATGCGCCCAGTCTCATCATTTGTGAAAGTGTGTGATGCTAACTCCTCTGATCATCTGACAGGTCAGATAGCTTTTCACTCTATAGATACTTAAAATATTATCAGTGTTGTAAAGCACAGTTCAGCTGGAGGGCCCTATTCATGCACACGCCAGGCGCCCTGAGAATGTGGGTGGGCTGTGCAATGTCTCCGGGGAGCCGTCTAATCCCGTCTGACTAGGTGTTCACGTGTGGCACAGCCCTGGAGTAGCGTCTGCAAGCTTCCTTGGCTACCACACATGTTGAGAGCTCGCCTAATGGCTAGCGCATTCCCGCCAGGCAGAAAGTGCCTGGAGGGCAAGCATTATTCGAATCGAAGGCTTATTACTTTCTCAAGACAAGGACATAGATGGTTCAATCAGCTTCATAAATTGCCTCCAGAAATTACCAGGCGCAAATGAACTCTTGCCTCAAAAATTTGCATCCACGTTGTGAAGCCTCCTTGCCCCTTCTCTCCTAATTATTTCCATCCTCATCGCCATGGTTCTGAAGACAACATAGCATTTCGTCCTGCCGAGTTCCTCAGCTTCTCTACAGAGACGAAGGAAACGGAGGACAGCAGGTATGTTTATTGTCTTCCAGCCCGGCTTCTGGATTCCTGGTAGGCTCTCTGGCTAGCTTTCACTGTGCAATATCTGATGGCTTTTAGACTCAGGGGATGTGGAAATAACTTTGTTTTTGTGGCCAGCATCATGGGCATATATCAGCCTGGTGATACCTGGCATCCGCTTCTCACTGACACTGTCAAAGTTAATGAGGTAGTGCCTGTGAGTCAATTCCTGTCCTTTATCTTCACCCAGAAGCATTTATTAGGCCAAATTGGACCAGACACAGTGAGGGACTGGGCCACACCGACTCATTTCCTTGTCAATTGCGTGTTTTGAAATCAGATTTCTGGGTTATTTGCTTTGTTCCTTCTCTTGTGACTGTATTTTCAAAACAATGACTTCACCGACCTTAAATTTTAGAAGATAGTGTGGTCCCCAGGGGATTCCGCGCTTCTGTCGGCTTTTCTCTGCTCTCCCATGACTCACATTATCAGGTATTACTTGGAGCGAACAAAGGATTTAAAAGAAAACACCGGTGTGACCTATGTGGGCCGCGATGGACGGGACTTAGAAATACGTGATTAATGGACCTAAGGGAGAGAAAAGCACAATATTGATAAAGGTTGTAATTGAAAAGGAAATGAACGGGGGACTGGCCAGGCCCTAACCCTTCCGAGATGTGCAGCAGCCCTCACGCACGGATTTGTTTCTGCAGAAATCCAGCTGAAAAGCGAGAATTCCCTCTGAAGGAGGCACAGTTCAAAGAGGATGCCGCGAATGCCTTGGAAACAAACTGTGTTGCCTAATTCACTCCGTAAATGTTCACAAAGGACTTAAAGATGTGGTTCCTTGAAATGAAATACAAATTATGGCTCACGGAGTCCACCACCAACATTGCATGACCAGAAAGCTTAAACACAGTGATTTCTTCTTTCTCCAACTGGAGGCTTAGAGAAATATGTTTGTTCTTTTCTCTAATAGATAATTACTACACGTATAAAGCAGCCTAACTGCACTTTTTTTTTTTTTTTTAAGATAAAATCCCAGACAGAAACAGAGGGCCTCTGTTTTGGTGATGTAGCTGTTTGCTGGCATTCTGAAAGCACAGCGATGTTTGAGTAACTAGCTGCTGTTAGGAAGAAGACTTAGGGTCAACATTGCTAAG
Source organism: Mormoops blainvillei (assembly GCA_004026545.1). Taxonomy (NCBI): domain Eukaryota; kingdom Metazoa; phylum Chordata; class Mammalia; order Chiroptera; family Mormoopidae; genus Mormoops; species Mormoops blainvillei. The sequence continues at coordinate 121,159 of PVJD01002430.1, read as the reverse complement.
CCCAAAATAAGAACAATGGGTGTGTAAAGGCTGATGATAAGAAATTGGGGTCTATCATGGTGCAAACGTATTGAAGACAGGTAGAGAATACATGTGGAAAACAAACTGTTCTTGTTAACATTCGACTGTCCTGAATCTAAATAATGACAGCCCTTAACCTACAAGCTCGGGAATATTTATACATCACCTACTGGACTTTAAGTCTCTGGCAGCAGGGTCGCCTTCATGCCCTCACAGTGCTCTGAGCAGGGCGGCACACACGATCGATGCTCAATTCATATTTTGGGTGAAATAATGTATATTTGCTTTGCCACAATTTTCTCGTATAACTGACACAAGTGCGAAGGCATAGACTTATTACAAATAAGGGTTTTCTTCCTCAAGGCTTTTCTGGGCTCTCGACAGGGTGTGGTAGGGAGCAGTGGGGGAACCTAGGCTATGGTGGCGTCCAGAAGGCTTGTTAAGGGTAATGCACAGAAGTCCTCCCTACAGTCACGTGAGAGAATGCACGGCAGTCTGCAGGGTGGGTCCGAAGGCAGCCAGTGTGTCAGATGTTGACAATAGCCCAGCTTCTGATGTTCCCTCTTTTGCAAAATCAAAACAAGAAAAGAGAAAGGAAAGAAACGCCCTGGCTGCTGTAGCTCAGTGGATTGAGCGTTGGCCGGCGAATAAAGGGTTGCAGGTTCAATTCCCCAGTCAGGGCACATGCCTGGGTTGTGGGCCAGGTCCCCAGTAGGGGGCGCACGAGAGGCAACCACACATTGATGTTTCTCTCCCTCTCTTTATCCCTCCATTCCCCTCTGTCTAAAAATAAAATAAATAAAACCTTTTAAAAAAGAGGAGGAAAAGAAAGAAAGAAAAGAAGGGAAGATAAGGGAGTGGGAGAGGGGGGAGAGGAAGAAATAAAAGAATTTGGAATGAATTATTAATATGAGTAACAAGATTTTTTTCTCGTATTTTATTGAATTCTGCACATAACATCTGCAACAAAAACACTGTAAACCCAACAGTAAATTTATAAAATGAATCAGATGAAAATATCACAAAATCAACTCACAAGTATTTGCTGACATTTACTTAACAGAAGACCCACAATTATTATAACAAGAACATGAGAGAACATGGCATAAGAGCTTATTTTAACTTTACATTAATATGTGACAAATTAAAAACTTCAATGTCAAAAGAAGACCCAATAGAAACAAATATAAAATGTGTTCGATTATTTTACATTTCATCCAGAATTCCAATATTGGGTATGATGTCATTGTTTAAGAATGGTCTTTATTTCATTCCGTACAAAATGATACTTGTTTGACTTATCTGCTTGATAAGAACTAAATAATATGAGGTTAGAAAATGATAAATCCTGATATGATACAGCATCTGTTCCGTTTGTGTGGTCACAGTCACGCTGCATGGCTGCCATTAAGGACAGACCACATCACAAACAGCTGATTTACCAGGGAAAGCCGTAACAGTGTCTCTATGACGTTTGAAAAAAAAAAGAATAAAAGTGCAGCATTACATCATGGGTGAACACTAAACGTTCTCCGTATTCATTCTGAGCCATCAACAGATTTTAATTTTATCTGGGAAATCACTGAAGTGGGTTAAAAATGACGTTGATAAAACTTTACCATATAATCGAACTATGGCTAAAATGTTAATACTGTTACCTAATACTTGATAACCACTTCTTTTGAATGAGTTTTCCTTTAAAAAAAGGACAGCTTTCCTACCCACCCCCCTTCCCTGTCCTCCCTCATCAGACAGTCCATGCGACAAAGAAAAAAACAGGATGAAAAACGCTTTCTTCCAGTGGGTCTGACTGTACGCTTTCTCTGAACCAGAATGGCGGCAGTTTCTTGCTTGGGTTGATTATTGCTTCTTTCAACGGTTCAGCCGTCAGCCATTAAGATGGATTTTTACAAAAGGAAATTAGAAGATGAGTCGAGAAGACCATTTTCTCAGTCTAGCGTTTTGACATCATCTGGATTGAGTGTCCGCGGTCAGGGTGTGTGCGTGGGCTGAATGCTGGAAGTCAGCCGATGAAAAACATCCGGCCATCGCCCTGTGGAAGGACTGTAGTTTGGAAGTATCGAGCAAGCCCTGACTTTAAGAGCAACATTGCCCTGTAGATAGAACCTGAAATGTCCCAATGTATCACACAGAATTAAACTGAGGTCAAAGTTTTAAAGAAAATGGCAGTGATAGGGAAAAAGGACAGAAGGTGAAGAGTGGGAAGAACACAAGATTTAGTGCCATTTGCTGGCCATAAAGCCTTGGAAAAGTCACTTGATCTTTCTAAAAACCTTGGCTGTTTAATCTCTAAACTTTGGATGGTCTTATTATTCAAATAGATACTTTAACGATAAAATAAAATATGTAAATGATCTTGGCAAAGTATGAGATGATGTTTGACATCGCTGTGAGAAAACTGAAGTGTGTTTGTTATTCTGACATCTGCGTAATTAGTGTCTATCTGTAAGATTTCAAAAATGGATTCTTACTGCATGGAGTGTATTACATAGAAATGTGATATGCACTGTTTGCTTTCCCTCGTATATGTATGTAGAAACTTTTAAACAAAAATTATACCATTTTATATGAGGCAGTTCTAAAGATGGTCTATACAGTGATCTTAAACTTGAAAAAAAAAGGATATTCCTATTTGGTTTATAATCATACAATTTTATGGCATTTAGGAAAAACACTTTGACAGCTTTAAATAAACTAAATACTGAGGCTCCCCACCCCAAACCCAGCATGAAGAGATCACACCATAGAAACAACGTATCAAAAAGACACTACTATGGTTTTTCTTAGTGTGGTCAGTTCACAAATTGTTGTAAGATACAGTATCAACACAATAGGCTAGAATCACCATTTGGTGAGTTTCATCAACTTTTAAAAAATGGGTAGAATTACTTTTCACAAAGATCACTAACACTAATACATAAGAGATTCAGTTATACCTAAAGTGAAAATTCAGATTCACAAAACTGAAATGATCGGATTCAATGTTTTAATGAATTGCTCCACTAGTCAACATACACGTTTCCTGTTAAGCTCAAGGCCTTGGAAAAGCGCCCCCTTCTCTGTATGGGAGGACACAGGACTAAACCGGACAACTAATCTCAGTAGGACAAAATACTTCTGTATTATTCAAAGGGACTGTTATCATTGTATTAACGATTTTCTCCGTGTCCATAATTTAACAACTTTCTCTTCCAATCTCTACCATAAAACCAGCAACGAGAATATACTCTCGTTTTTTGATGGGTATAATGATCTCTTATCTATGTGGTACAAAACCTATAACCCTTCTTTTTCCAACTGGCCACTGAAGCCAAACAGAAGCATTTCGGTTTTCCCTGAATTTTGTTTCTCACTCCTGAGCAAAATTAATTACAATATGGCTCTAGCAGGCCTCATTTGTATTCACAAAAATTGGCAAAATTTGTGAATATTATTTTAAATTGTAGCCATTGCTTCTGGGACCAAAAGGGTATTAACTTTTTAATGAGACAAAAGTGTACCTTGCAATCAGCTACAGTTCATTGGTAAGCGTCACATATTTAGTTCTGATTTGCTAAGTGTTTATTAAAAAACACAACTGTAAATAGAAGGTTCACTTGAATGGACGGCTTGCTTAGATAATTAACATTCAAAGATGAAATACTAAACCATAATAACCCATGGTCAAAATTAAAAGTAAGGTTTACATTTCTTATGTCTTGCTGAGGTCAATTAGCAGTATTAGAAACAGGGAAGTTGGGTTTGCGGTCCGTTGGGTCACGTGAGTAGAGATATGTGGCATTCAGTGGCTGCAGGAGACCAACGTGCCTCTGCACACGTGACTTTAATGATCTGAAAACGTTATGACTTTTCAAAGAGGTAAAGAGACATACAAGTGACTACATGTAAAGTCTTCACTGCACAGACGAGGAAACAGGCTCAAAGAGGTTAAAGGGACTTTCCGAGGGCCCATGAGAATTATTGGCAGACATGTGCTTCATACCAAACTGCTTCTTGTGCAAAAAGAGTCAAGGGATCTTAAGGCAAGCACTCCTACCCGCTCAAACCTCGCCCCGCCTGCCCCTCCTCCCAGGGTTATCATGTAAAGCTCCGGTACTGTTTTTGCATTCCACATACTATTTCAGCCACCTTAACATCTAATTAAATTTAACAGATAACCTCCCCTCCTTTCCGGCGATTTCATTCATCTGTTCCCATTCGGCAGAGCGAGCTGTCTACTTTTTCATGATCCCATTATAGACCCGTGACAATTCTTACAGGAGAGAAAAAAAAAAATCCTATTTCCTCTTCTCGCCCTCAATTTGAAGAATGATATGACACTCTCAAGGCCTAGGTCTTATTTCAATTTATTCTCTCTTTCAGAAATACATCAGAAAATCTGAACACTTAAGTATTCAGAGCCTTTTCAAATGGGCATGATGAGGGTCTGCAGGCTGCAAAAGGGCTTTGGGGGCTATTCAGCCCAGCACGCCCATTGGGCGATGCAGGGAACTTAAGCCCAACAATGGTAAGAGACTGACCTAGGGTCCCACAGATGGAATGTGGGTAAGAATTCCGGCCTCCTCATATCTAGACTGATACGATTCTTACTACTCATTCAGCGAATCATGTTGGATATGGCAGTTTACTCTTCTGCTACCATTCTGTGCTTTTTTAGCAGAAGTCCTGGTTTTGTCTTTAGTGGCAACTGTAGGCTGTATTAATAATGCAGAAATGAAACTAAATATACTGTAATGCTCGAAGTTGTCATTGGTGTTTCATGAGGGTAGTTCCGGTATCTAACTCTGTAACACCTACTGGGCATTACTAAAACATCTGCATGTCTAGGAACTCGCCACAGGACAAGCAGTTGAGTTGTGTCAATCATCCCAATAGCTAAGGTGAATTACCGCACCGCTGACCGCTGGTTATGAGTATCACTGCAGAGGACTGACTACACCCTGGGCTAGTATCTCTACTACATGGGCTAACACAGAGGAAAAACATGGCGGCAGCCACATTTTTACTTTCATTACAGATCATCCAGATTGGAGGTTCACATAGTGCAAACCTGAGATGGTTATCACTCTCTGGCTTCGCTTTTTCCTAGAGTGATCTGGTCTCCTGGTTTTGACCACAGAGAAATTACCAGCCAATTGGGTAAAACTCGTTGTAGACATTGCCTCCGAAGAAAGTTACCTGGATTGTCTCCTATTCACCTGTTTTACTGCTGATACATACAAGTTTGAGTGAGTTACTGATTCTTACGTATTAACAATGAAAATCATCACCTGTATTTCCTGCCACAGGGCATCAAAAAGTATTATAATCTTGCCTTTGCTACCAAAACATTTGGATTGTAACTAAAATGCTACCAGTGCTCTTATTATAATCTAGCATTGTTATTCATTTGCATAACGGGAGACCGGTTATTTACACATTTGCTCCAGCATATTTTGAAGATAAAATATGGAAACGAGAAAGTCTCCTTTATACTAAAGGTTCACAGTTTGACTTTCCATAAGGCTTATTAAACAATATGCAAATAGCTACCATTCTGCTGAAATGTCACAGTCAGGACCCTAGTAATGGCACAGTAGTGAGATGTCCCCAAACGGAACATCACCTTCACGGCGTCCTCGACCTCTTCTCCAACTGAAACTTTGCTTTGTGTTATTGAAAAAACAACAACTTTCATTTCTAAAAGAATATAAAAATAGAAAATGAATCAAGACAACTTTTACATATATAATTTTGATGGAAATTCTATAAACGGTAGATGAAATACTGTATATATCTTTAAGAATGTGCTTTGTCTTGCCACACCGAGCACTGCATGAAAACTGAACTGAATGAGTATATTCTTATGTATAAACTGTTGAAAAGCATAACTAAACGTTAAATTTAAGACAGACAACTTAAACATACAATAAGTACTCATAATATTTCTTTTAAGTCAAGCTCAGCTAACACCTGCCTACAAGATTAATTTGCAAATCTATCATTTTTAATTAAAAAATAAAAGAATGTTTAATCAAGCAAGGCACGTTTCTTTTAGGCAAGTCTGTCTTTAACATCATTCATCTGGGCACAGTGTAGGCTTCACTTATTCACGTGTAAATGGGCTAATCTACGTATGAGAGCCTTTGGTACAAAACACGGCTTCATAAATAAAGTCGCACAAAACCCAGCACACAGAAGAGAACATGGACATATCTCATGATTCAACACAGTCCAGTAATTAGCTGAAAAGAAAAACAGTGGTAGTTGGTTTGTTGGAAACAAACATTTAGGTTTTCTTTCTCAGCAATACTGATTAGTTTTTGGATCATTAGATTTCATCAAAATGTCAAAAGGCTGAAAGGATACCCTAATATTTTTAACGTTCTTGATCTCTTGATGCATATCTTCTATATTGCATACAATTTGAAGAAGATCTTCAGAGCTATTTCCTCTGTAGAAAACATTTGTTAGAGCCATGTTATCTAATGTCAACTGAAACGAAACACGGCTGGCAGACAGGTCACCGCCCGTCAGCGATGGACCCAGCACTGCATTCTGAAGCTAGACAGTGAGAAAATGAGCATCCTACTGGTCAATGAGGCTTCGCATTTCTTTATGTGGGGCTCTTCGGGTATCTGTTGGACAGAGTAAACACAATAATTTACTGCATGTATATTCATTGTTTTAAAAATTACAGACCTCGCATCAGTACAACATATTCTATAGATTATAATTTTAAAAATTTTTAATTTTTAATTCTAGAGAGGGGGGAGGATGGGAGGAAGAGAGGGAAAGAAACATTGACATGAGAGAGGAACATCACTCAGCTGCTTTCCACAGGTGCCCCAAGTGGGGCCCAGCCTGCAACCCAGACGTGTGCCCCGATGGGAAATCGAACAGGTGACCTTTCAGTTTGCAGGATGACGCTCAACCAGCTGAGAGCCACACTGGCCAGGGCCACCCCTTACGCTTTTTAAAACTTTGATTTTTTTAACTGTTACCCTGAAAAGTTCAAGCATTTAATTTCCTAAACTTATTAACCACATATTGAATGCTTTTTATTTGTAAGTTAGAAAAAGTTTCAGAATATTCTGAAATTACGCACTTTCCCCCCATTAGCGATGACCTCCAAATGTAGTTCACACCAATGTGATTGCTTTTTGAACAGGAAAATTTATCTTCTTCTTTAAAGTTGTATGAAAGATTTGAGTGCCTACTGTTTTTTAGAAACGTGTATGTTTTAATTTTCTCAATGTTAAGTGGGTGGAGGGACACAGAGAGAGAGAGAGAGAGAGAGAGAGAGAGAGAGAAAGAGAGAGAGAGAGTGTCTCAAAGTGAGGACTGTGAGAACCATATTCTAGGTGCTGGGATGTCCTCCTTCTAGTTTATCTCGTCAATGCAAATAACTTTACAATCTGCTCATCCTTTAAAATGTGAGCTCTGAAGTTATGTACCCTCCTTTAAGAAATCACAAATGAAGACAACAATAACCACTTGACCAAGGTCTGTAGAGAACAAAGAACTAAAAGCTCAAGGTTTGGTGCTCTCCTCTCCCAGCTACCAAAAAAAATTTTTTTTAGAAATGTGGACAGTACAGTAGTTCTTAAAAATAGAATGAGGCAGCATGACTGCCTTGCGCGCTGCTACATCCAAAATCCAGGATGGTGTCTGGCCCAAAGTAGGCACTTTATATGTTGGATGAATAAATCCCTATCACTTTGCACAGTGTGTGGTACATAGAACATCCTCAGTGAATATATGTTGAGTGAGTAAATGGATAAAAATTTGTGGTCTTGCCACAAAGAGGTGACATGATCTGACAAATGTTTTAAAACAATGACTCTGGCTGCTCTGCAGAGAATAGACTCAAGCAGGCCTTGTCCCCCCGATGAAATCATATGTCTTAATTTAAGGAAGATGTTTAAATGCATGAAGAGAGGAACCTCAGGAGTCAGAGAGAGTCGGCATAAACAAGAGCGGTTTCCACTAAACGAAAAACGAGGGACAGAGCAGTGCTGATAGACAGGTGACATGTGGGTACATGTAAGTTTCATTTGGAAAAGTTGGCGGGGAATCCCAACAGATTCCCGAGAGCCTTTGTGCTCAGACAGCACCACTGAGGGTCAGGCTGGGGGCTCCCTGGGCCAGAAAAAGCCTCTCTCCACATCCCCCACCGGGGCGGGGTGGTGGTTTGAACCCTCGTATCTGCTAACTCGGGACCCTGCGCGCACGACGTTCTTCAGATATGATGAAATGTCACCTGTTGTTCATTTAAGTGCTACCTTACTAACAAGCTGAAGAACCCCAGGGGTTACTCTTCGGGCCTGAGCCCCTGCTCTGCACCATTTAGGTCGCAACGACAATAAAATGGCTCCCGAGAAAATGATGCGGCCTCTTTTCCAGATGGCTCCCTTAACCCGTTTGATGGTTAACGGTGCAAAATTCGAAATGCAAGGGAAAAACACATCCAGGGTAGAGAGAGAGGGGCGGGGAGAGAGAAAACCATAAAAAATGTTCCTTCTTTACTGTTTCAAGGGCAAAATTCGTTTACGGCATCATCAAAAACAATGACAAACACTTGGAAACTTTCTAACCTGCCTGAACCGTGTACACCTCAGGGTGAGGATGAGTATGGGCAAAAAAAGAACACTCTTACAGGCTCCACGGCATTGGCAGCATTGGCCACCTCCTGACGGGGGTTAGAAGCTGAGTCACAATAGGGAGGTTCGGGCGCATCCTGCTCCCCCTCCCTTCTTCCTGCCTCCTCTGATCTGCCCGCTCTCCAAGGTTATCAGCCACTCCCAGCAGATTATAAACCACGAGCAATTTCATTAATATACATAACATTGCCAAACAAAATAGGGGAAATTAGTTGTACAAAAGCAATAGTTGCATGCTCCTTAGCTTAAACGGCCTGATACAGAACAGCCAGGAAAGAAGTCCTGGTTGACAGGCCAGCCCCAACACTCCTCTCCCACACGCTTCCGCTCCCGGCCTCCATCGCACAGCGTTTCCTAAGTCTGTAGACTTGGGGCGGGGGCGGGGGCAGACGACGTGTGCCCTCTTTGCATTTCTTAGTGGGAGGGGTTATCGCTTTTACCCACACCGAGAGGTGGGAAGGAACTGCATGGAAGGTGCTGCCGAAAACATTGAAATTTTAAGTGTACAGAAGTCAGTAGATTACAGTTATGATTCTCCAAGGAATAGACCAGTGGCATATATTACCTATATAGAATTTATATACTGTCAGCAAAGCTGTTGCTTGAATATGTTTACATGCCGAAGAGGTAATGTGTCCTATGTCAACAAACCATAACTTTAAATTTCTTCATAGTCGCCTTTAAAATTTCAACCCCGAAATTTTATTTCCAAGTTTAGAAAGAGCCGATATAACACGTCCCTCTGATGTGTAGCTGTGTGTGATTATGTCACCATATTTGGTGGGCATGGAAGTGTTGTAACGCCGTGAAAGAAAGGAACTAATAATAATGCTATTCTTCTCTCTAGATTCATCGGCTGTAGGATACCGAGCTTTTTCCCCGGGGCAGTGATGGATGTGCATGGACCCAGCCACCCCTCCTCCCATGAATCCCTTGTGCACACAGACACATGTATGTGCACCTTCCAACATCCAAGACGCGCAGCCGGGCCCAACAGTGAAGTCTGCGGTTTGGCAGAGCTATCTGGCCTGTGCAGACTTAGACCCATTAGCATTTTTCTCTAAGCCCAAGTCACTGTCCATTTTCATTTTACTAAACTGGATTTTTTTGGACTTTAGGGAAGGGGCTGTGGCTATTCTGTGGAACAGACTTATATTCTAATGTTTTCCCGAGGACAGGTGCTCTTATAAAGCAATAATGTCACAAATTTCAATGAATGGGCAATCTCCTTCTTTCAATTCTTTTGTTCTAAGTAATTTCTCCCTTCTTGATGAGGGAGGGTCAAAATGTTTGCACCACTTTCTGATGTGGATCTCTCGTAGCCTAAGCAAAGTGTGAGGAGGTGGAAAAACAACAATTTGCCTGATACTGCCATCCACTGTAGACGGAAACGCATGGAGATAGGAAATCAACCCCAAAGTGGAGCACTGTCCCTTGTCCGAGCAGGTGTCACTACTGTGACTCATTACATTTCTGAGCATAATATTAAATCCAGATCAATTGACCATACAAGAAAATAATCTTTTCTTACTGGAAAAGCCCATCTGTTCATCCTGTTTAAATAACTTAGATTTGATTCCCATGGTTTAAAAATACCTGATGATCAGACAAGGGTTAATTGTCAGGATACTGAATGAAATAGGTTTCTGGAGATATGTCCCTTATAGGAATTCATTAATTAGTAACATGGGCTGAAGTCAAACCTGAGAGCATAAGACATTTATTTCCTCAATCTCCTTCAAGTTGCCAATAAATGGCACAGGGGTTTGGGGCCAGAAAGACCTGGCTAGCTGTGAAATCTCAGGGAAATCATTTAAACCTTAACCATCTGTTTTTACCGTCCTAACATGGGGCTAAATACCCTTTAACTTGCAGAACTGAAAAGTGTCAAGGACACAGTTGGACCTTAAGTGGCAATTATTGTTGTTATATAGAAAGTAAATAGGGAGACACTGATTATTTATGTATTTCATATCCTCCACAAAGCTCAGTAGTAATTAAACAATGCTCATGGATAATGATCAGAGCAATAATGTCATCTCTTAGCAAATAATATAATGCAACAATGTAATCTCTTAGCAAAATCTCTCCTGCATATCATGCAATTACCTTTTCTTAAGGGTTACACCCATATTAATATTTAATATTCACAATGACCCTATGAGGTATTCTTTATCATCCTTATTTTATAAATAAGGAAATTGAGGCACAGAGAGGTTCAGTAATTTGCTCAAGGTCAAACAGCAGAGTCAGGATTCAAATCCTGGCAAGGTGACTGCAAAGCTTATGCATTAAACCACTTCATTAAAAGCCTGAAAAATAACATTAATGTAAGTTAATAGCCATTCACTCATCAAATACGTATTAAGTACATACGAGATGTTACATTCTGTGCTAGGCAAGTGCATCTAAAACTTTGTCAAGACACAGAACTTATAACCTTTAAGAAGCTAACAATATGGCGACTAGGAGCAATTCTACTACCCCAAAGTTAGGGCTCATATTTCTCTGGATTTTTTTAAAAAAGGGTCTCCTTTGTATTACTGTTATTTAATGACCACACAATTCCAAAAATTATGGCACCAACCACTAATTACTAACAGAACTCATCAGGGTTTCTATATCTTCTGAAAAATATGAATAATACTGTCACTGTACTTTGTTCATCTTTATGTTAAGATCTTTTAAAAACAGACATCGAATTTATTCTTATGTTCTTACTATCGTGTGTCTAACATATAATCACCCAAATGGGTCATAAAAAAGAATTTCTAGTCATTAACAATACCAAATTTTTTCTTTATAATACTGAAAATTTGATCAAAGGATAGATCAAGGTTAAAAGTAACTCAAATAAGTAGCAAGGAAACCAGATAAAGGAGTCCTATTTCAAAGCACATAGATGAGAACAATGAGTCTATGACCAGGTATATAGATTTCTTTCCTCTTCCCTCTCTTATTTATAGTTTTAATCATTATTTATCACTGTCTCCAAAGCACAAATAATAACGTAAGTGGGCTTCTGACTACCTAACAATACTTTATGAGCTTTAAAATTGGGTTACTCTCATTTACTCTAGGATCGAATAGTTACAACCTATCAAAACCGAAAAATAACTGTGGACAATGTATAATTGTGGAAAATGTATAATGTCTATAATGTATATAAAATTACTTAGGTTAAAATAAAGTGTTCCCTTCATTGCACTTTTAACCATTTTAGTTTCAAAAAAATGACACTCCCACATACTACCAAATAATTATCTAAGTTAACACTGGAACAAGAATCTAACGGCAGTAGCTTCTGTCTTTTATTCCACTTTAAGGGGAAACAGGTTGTGCAGAAGCCAAGTGGGTTAGTGAAGGGAATGGAATCATTTTTCAGTTCAGTTTGGGAGAAGGCTTTCCTGAAGAGCAATGACCTTTTTTTTTTTCATCCTTTTACAAGAAACAATGGAAACCAAAGGACAGTTAGCAACATGGCAATCAAATGGAAAAGGTGTTTTAAATGATCTTGAAGGGGCACCCAGCAGGCAATTAATATACAACTACTGGTTTTGCAGGTATCGGCAACCTAGACACGAATGGCATTTCCCTGCTTCCCTGGACAAGAAGGAAGTGCTCCCAGGAGCCCACACAGTGCTCACCTGATTCTGTCTTCTGGCAACCCCTGGCGCATGGCTGAAACTTGGAGGTAATTCCCCAAGATCCGGTTACTTCCTGTCCCTCCTTTTTATTGATTGTCTGCAATCCCTTCAGTTAAAAACACGCATCCTTTGTAGGTTTGGATTTTATTTAGCTTTTCAAGTGCTGCGATGGTGACAGTGCTGCTGTGGAATCTGGATTTTTTGTTTGTTTGTTTTTTTAAGAGGGAGCCTGAAGATCCCTTGTAGTAAGGTTTCAGGTATACTGATTGAATCTTTCCTTGGCTTATGTACAGAGCACTTTTAGATTTGCTTTTTAGTTTCATTTGTTGGCTGGAAACTTCTTGGAGAAAGAAAACAGCAGCGAAGCATCTTTTGAAAGTATTGCCTAATTACTGGCATTTAATTCAAATTATGCCTGACCATGGTGTATATCTAATATTCCAAAGAAGATATTTTCCTTCCCAGTTCAGTCATTATAGGATGATATCAATGGTTTTTGTAAGAAAAATATGCATTTTGTGATTCATTTCACCACCTTGGAGTCTCAGACTTCACTTTATTTGTGCGGTTTATTCAAACAGTGGTTTTCCTTATGAATCATGTAAGTAGGAACCATCTGGAAAGGTTACTGTGGAAACAGCAGGGGCTACGGGGCGGGGATAGAGAGCAAGAGATGCCATGACAACCTTTTTCGGGTTTCCCAGGAAACATGGGTTGCTATGGAAACTGCATCAGTCATGTCCGAATTAGTAACTTCCACTGGAAGGAGTGTCTGCCACTTTAATCTTCTTGTGATACTGCATAAGTTTATCTTTCAGATGCATTAGGATTTGGTTTGTTTGTTTCAGTAGCACTGAAAACATCTGTTTCTAGTGGCTGGAACATACACACACACACACACAGAACTTCACAAGAATCTGTCAGTCTAATACTTTTGAAATGCCTCACAAGCCCCCAAAGAGTTAATGAATTAGATCAGCACGTCTTGGGCATTTCCCTTTGTTCAAAGTTGTAGAGATCCTTAACATTCTGGGAAGGGGGTTCCAAATAGAATAGAAATTCCCGTCAAAAACCAAATAAACTTATAGCAGGTTTATAAGTCTTTTTGATTGGACTTTTCAGCCACATATCCACAGTGTCGTCAATTGAACTAAATATTCAATAATGTTGAAAGGTCTCTCAAACTGAAGCATCCAAGTTATGTGCCTGCTTTACTTAGTAAAGCAACAACCGCATTTTAATTCTGAGGTTAAACAGTTACTGTAACTGTTCTTTAGTTTCATTTCCTCCCAGGATGTACAAGGTTTTTTGTCCCCGCCCCCACCCCCCCATAGGGCGTGTACTAGATAAATCAAGTTTAAAGTTGGTTGTTTGCATTATTAAGAGAGAGGAAGAAGAAAAAAAAAAGAGAGAGAGAGAGACAGCTGAGAGAATGCAGCCCGCTTGCAAAACAGAGACCTGTTCAGTGTGAAGCAGTCGGGGAGAGAATGAAGTGTGCTTTCCACTTCTTCACATCCTTTCCTTGATGAATGGTCTGGAAACGTATAAAACAAGGGCATACACAGACCAAGGGGGCACGGTGCACACAATACGGAGCACAGCATGTCACTTGTAGCACATTAAACGTCGGTAAATATCTTTTTGATGCTGACACAGGAGTTGGGGTTATTGTTCGTGGTGCAGGTGGCAGTGGAATTGCCCGTTTTGAAGGGGGTCTGGGGGAAGGCGCTATGGTTCATGCCCCCCTCTTCGATCACCATATACTCCGACTTACTCAGAGTCGAGTTACTCCTTGTTTTTCGGAGCTCCTCGGCTGAAGGGGAGAGGTGCTGGCAGCTCCCCACGTGCAGGTACTGGGCTTGCTCTTCCCCTTCTGTCTCCCGGTGGTAGAAGTAATTGAAGTTGGAGACAATCACAGGGACTGGCAAAGCGATGGTCAAGACACCAGCGATGGCACAGAGCGACCCCACAATCTTGCCCCCTATGGTCACTGGGTGCATATCCCCATAGCCTACTGTCGTCATGGTGACCACTGCCCACCAGAAGGCATCCGGGATGCTGCTGAAGCGTGAAGTGGGGTCGTCCGCCTCGGCAAAGTAGACGGCGCTGGAGAAGAGGATGACCCCGATGAAGAGGAAGAAGATAAGCAGCCCCAGCTCCCGCATGGAAGCCTTCAGCGTCTGCCCCAGGATCTGCAGCCCCTTGGAGTGGCGGGAAAGCTTGAAGATGCGGAAGACCCGCACCAGCCGGATGACCCTCAGGATGGCCAGGGACATAGCTTGCTGTCCATTGCCCTGGCGCTCAGCCAGCTCCGTGCCCAGAGTGATGAAATAAGGGATGATGGCCACGATGTCTATCAGGTTCATGATATTTCGTGAGAAGGTTGCTTTGCTGGGGCAAGCGAAGAACCGCACCAGCAGCTCAAAGGAGAACCAGATGATGCACAGCGTCTCCACCACGAAGAAGGGATCGGAGAAGCTAGAGGTCCCGGCCGGGGCCCCAGAGGTGCTGTTGCTGGCCGCCTCCAGCAGCTCCTGCGACGGCGACAAGTAGCCCTTCTCGTCGCGGAACTCGGGCAGCGTCTCCAGGCAGAAGATGACGATGGAGATGAGGATGACGAGCACGGACACGATGGCGATGCCCCGGGCCGGCCCCGAGCTCTCCGGGTACTCGAAGAGCAGCCACACCTGGCGCTGGAAGTCGCGGCGGGGCAGCGGCCGCTCCTCCTCCCGGAGGAAGCCCTCGTCCTCGCGGAACTTCTCCATGGCCTCCTCGCCCAGCTGGTAGAAGCGGATCTCCTCGGAGAAGATGTCGATGGGCACGTTGACCGGCCGGCGGATGCGCCCCCCCGACTGGTAGTAGTAGAGGATGGCGTCGAAGCTGGGCCGGTTGCGGTCGAAAAAGTACTCGTTGCGGAGCGGGTCGAAGTACCGCATGCGCCGCTTGGGGTCGCCCAGCAGCGTCTCTGGGAACTGGCAGAGGGTCTTGAGCTGCGTCTCGAAGCGCAGCCCCGAGATGTTGATCACCACGCGCTCCCCGCAGCAGTCCTGCTCTCCGGCGGCCGGCAGCGCGGGAGGCAGCGGCTCGTAGCGGTCACGGTCACAGCCACCGCCACCGCCACCACCACCGCCGCAGTCGCCCTCAGGCGGGTCCCCGCCGCCGTCGGCCGCCTCCGGCTCCGGCAGGTGGTCTCCGGGCACCACGGTCATGTCGGGCGGCAGCTCGGGGCCCACGGCGGACTCGGCGTAGCCCGGGTTCACCAAGGTGCAGCCGCCGCCGCCGCCGCCGCCGCCTGCAGGGCGCTGGGGAGGGTGGGCGCGGTGGCGGGCGGAGGGCGGCGGCGGCGAGCTCAGCAGGCTGAGATGCTCTTCCATGCGGCGGGGACCGGGCTGCTGCACCGGGCCCCGGCGACCCTCCTCGCGCTCTCCGCTCCCGCGCCGCCTCCGTCCCGCAGCCCAGCCCGCCGCCTGTTGCTGCCGCGGCCGCCGGGCTTCGTCTGGCTGTGGCGCGACCCGCGGGCTCCCCACGAGAGACGCGTCTGCGCCCGCCCCCGCGCTCCCTCCGCCCCCATCCCCGCCCTCGCCCCCGCCCCGCGCGCGCCCGCCCGCCCTCCGCGGCCCCTCGGGGTCCCCGCCCACTGCGCGCGCGCCCGGCGCGCCTCTCCTCACCGCCCTCCTCGGCCTTGAGTCACCCCGGCACCCTCCAGCACTTTGTGTCTGCACTGCCCCACCCCGACCCCTCCCGCCCCTGGGCTTGGTGGGCCTCGGCCCCGCGAGCGCCTGGCCTGCTCGCCCCGCGCTAGTCACCTGGGCCGGCCCGGGGGAGGCGGTCGCCGCGGAGGCGAGGGGCCAGCTGGCGGAGGCAAGAGAGGAGGGAGGGTGGGGATGTGCCCTGGATTTGGGCCTGTGTCCAGGGAGGGGTCTCAGGCCAGGCGGGCGCCCTGGGGAAGAGGCACATCTGCGCCCAGCCTCCTGAGCGATCTCCCGCCCCCGCCCGAGGCAGAAGACCTCCAGGCTCGGAGGGCTCTAAGTAACTTGGGCCCTGTTTGGATGAGAAGCTGAAGGGAGTAATGAATGCTAGTGAGTTTCGCACCCGGAATCGGAAGAAAACGGGTCATTAATGGCGTTCAGGGACTTCGCTTCTGTAGAGAAGAGTTCACGCTAACTTTCGTAGCTTACATTCCAGCCATGGGGAAGACTCAAGGACCACGGTTCTGGTTGGGCTTGGAGAGGGTCTTTACAGTAATGTGAGATTTCCTGTCCGGGGGAAAATGACGAAATTCGCATCTCGCCTTAAGTCTGTGGCGGGAGGGTCGGGAGCCAGACCCCTACCTAGACCCTCTCTACTCACTGCGGGCCTGGTGGTGGGGGATTTCCCACACTTTAATCGTTAAACTGGGAGAACATTCATTCCAAAGCTTGTATCTCTGTTGCTTGCTTTTGGCCTGGAGATCACTTACATTTATTCCCTTTGAACCTAAACCAGTTTTCCAAATTGCTGTGGTCACTTTGAATACAATTTCTGTTTCCAGACATTTTTAGCAACTCCAATGCAGAGGCAACCCCAGGCTTTAAAATGTGTTTTCTGTTGTAGCATTGGAATCATTTGCAAAAGAGAAGCTGTTGTCTAGACAACTCCCGCACCCATCATATCTGAGTAAGCGACTGGACTTGGAGTACAATCGCTGTGTGGTCATGGAGAGCAGAGACTAGGTCTAACCTAATTTACATTCCTATCAACCACCAGTGTGCCTGATACGTAGTGGGAACTGAGTATGTTGAATCGAATTTCTCAGCAAGTGATTCTTTGCATTTCTATCTGCTCTGGAGTGTCGACGTTCCTTCTTTCTGACCCCAGGAGCTCTGGGATTCCCGGGATGAGGAGCAAGGGGAACCCGGGCTCCCAGGACAATACCCTGCTTGGTTATTCTGTAGGGTCCTCACCTCTGCCTCCTCCTCAACGAGCATGCGTGTTCTTTTCTGTCCGTCACCTTCAGGTCGGTGCCAGGTCTTGCAGACGGTAACAGATGTTGTAAGATGGTCAAAGTGGACAACTGTGTAGAACATGCACTAAACCAGAACAGCGTTTCTGAGCTGGGGATTAGGGTAGCAGGGTAATCAATCATTTACAACCGTATTAGTTAATCTATATTTAAATCTAAGGATAAGGCAGAGGGCTTACTTACTGCAAGGATGGCTCATGGAAAGGCAAAGAGCCTATTTTTAAAGACCAAATGTTTCATGCACTTCTCTGACTGGCTTGGAAAGTGATTTATCTCTCCATTTGCAGGAATTAGTACTGAAATTAATATTAATCAATGGCAAGGAAGACCAGGACAGAGGATGGTCACAAGCTTCTCCCTCCTGTGAAGTCGCTCTCCTTCAGAAATGACTACTTCCATGCCTTTCATGTATTCGCCGTATCTGCAAGACTACTTATGAGCTTCATAGAACAGCCCTGACTTGAGATATGAGGCCCAGAGACGTTTAGCAACGTCTTCAAGCTCACACAGTGAGGTAGAGGCAGGGCCGGGCCTGAAATCTTGGGCCATTTCCAAATCCGGTGTTCGCTGTATTGTGTCACACTGGGACAACTCTTATGCTGATCCCTGCGAGTGCTTAATAAACACTGGATTTCTAACAGCAGCCTGTTCGCTTCTGATTGCCGACTAGTTTGTTTCCCTTCATATTTATTTTAACTGAAAACCGCCGGCTTCTGACGGCTAGTCTACTGTTTATAGGAAATGAGTTGGTGGGCAAATCTCAGCCCTGTTGGGCAGCAGAACCCATCACAACAAATCAATGTCAAAAATGGCACTTCAGGAGAAACACATACCATTTATTTAGTACCCCCAGTGGCGTCGCTCAAAGTGATTTGAAAATGTCTCATTAATCCCCACGACACCCTTGTGGGATAATAATAATATTATCGTAATGTTTCAGCGTAGGACTGTGGCGAAGCCAGCAGCTTCTCCGAGCATGTGCAGAGCTTTCTCACATTTCAGTCTTCAGTGTGAGAGCCTAAGTTACACTGTCAGGTTTAGAAACAGCAAGGGTAAATCTCGGTGTGTGGACGTTCTGTGTTGCTCTAGATGTAACTTGAGTTTCCCACGGGTCACGACAGTTTTAGACGTAGCTCACCAGTGGTTTGCCAGATGGTTAACAGCCTCAGGAATTAGCCCAGGACTATTTTTGAGCCTGGGACAAAGGAGGCCTAGAGAGCACCACGAATTATAATTAGAGACAAATGAATAGAGAAAGAACACCTACTATGCTCAAGGCACTGGTCGTGCTAGGTGCGGTGGGAGCATGAAAGTTGGACACAGACCTCACCCTGAAGAGGCTTACGTGGAGTTGGGAAAATAGGATATACGTCCATGAAAATCTTTACAACCGTCTTAGTTAGTGACGTAAAACAATAGTATTAGAAATGTCATAAGGTCCCCCGTGACCATTTGGTCTGTTCCAGACAGCCTGGCCGTCTTGCTGTTTCTCAGCCACACTGAGCTGGTTCCTACTCCAGGGCCTTCGCACTTGCCCTTCCCTGTGTCTGAAACACACTCGCTCCAGGTTTTAACGTCGCGTTCGCTGTGGCTTTAGGTCTCCCCTTGAAGTGTCACTTCATCAGAGATGACTTCCCCGACCACAACCACCCACCTTCAGAGAGTTCTCCTTCCTCTCCCTCCTTCGTAACTTTCTAACTTCCTACTGGCTTTATTTTTACTTACTGAGTTTACTTAAAATTATATTCCATATTATTCAGTCACTTGCTTATTGACTGTCTCCTGCACGAAAACATAAACTCCCCAAAGGCAGGGTTTTGACTTTTTCACTCCCGCGTCACCAAAAATCTAGAACAGTGCCTGGTACGCGATGGAGACTTAGGCTGTGTTGAACGGAGGTAAGGAAAGGTGCCATGAGGCACCCAGTTTCACTGGTGTGCAGGGGTGCTTTGGGAGAGGTATCTGTCCAGTTCTGGTTCTCTTGCATAGAACCAGCTGTGCTGTGCAGATATTCAAGTCCTGTTTTTCAAAGCTTTTTCTTCCTCCTTTTTCGTCTGCTGTTCCTTCTCCTCCCCACCCTGGATGAGTCTAGCCAGAATTATATTCTAAACTTTCCCCTTAGATATTCTTCCTGCAAACACCCCAAACTTAATATTTATAGCACTGAACTCATTATCTCTCTCTCCAAACTTGCTTCTCTTCCTGTTTTTCTTATTTCATGCTAGAAGACCAAGTCATCCACTAGTGATCCCTCTGCCCCCCACCTCCCGTCGGTCACTAAGCTGTCTAACCTCCCTGCGAGTCCCCCCAACTGTGTCCCCACCTTTCCATTCCCACCGCCACTGCCCCAGTTCAGGCTGCTGTAGCCGTTTCATAACAGGCCCCTGCTCTTAGTCTCTCTTTGATGCAGTCCCTCCTCCATGAAGGAGCCGAGTTATTTTTGCAAAACGTAGATTCGATCACATTGCTCTCTAGGGCTGATGAGGTTGGACCCTGGCCCTGACCTGTCCTCCTGCCAGCATCTCCGGTGTTCTTTCCACACCACTTGCTGGACCCTGGACCTGCTGGCCGCTTCACACCACCCGGCCTTTGCTCATGCTAGCTGCGCGTGCTCTTGCTCGCTGGACATCACTCGCCCCCGCCCCCATCCTGTTAATTCAATCTTTGAGGTCCAGCTTGGAGGTCTCCTCTTTTGAGACCACCCTCCCCCCCCGCATGATGACCACTTCAAAGAAAACTCAATAAAACTTATCAAAAATGAACTCCTAATTCCCTTTCTCATCATGCTCTTAATGGCATTTTGTTCCGAGCCCCATTACAGAGCTTCGCTGAACTATATTTAGTGTGTATGATATGCTCTCCTCACGTTCTCCAGAACGTGAACTCCATGATACTGAGAGCCGACACACATAGCAGTAAGGATGCTGGGCTCAGCCAGGACTGTGCTAAGCACCTGATACACGGCACCCTCCCACAGCCCTGTATGTGGGTAATATTATGATTGTGCTCCTTCACACATGGAGAAGCGGGGGGCAGGGCAGGAAGGTCCCTCGTGCAAGGTGACGGAGCTAGAGAACGGTTGGAACCAAGATTCAGCCTGAGAAGTGCACGTTCTCAAGCCCTGCCTTCGACCACCCCCATGAGGATCGGAGGGCTCGTCTCATCCATCTCTGCGTTTCCAGTCCCAATATTGCACTGGCATGTGGCAGATGCTTGTCGAATGATAGAATAGAAGGAGAATAATTACGAGGCATGAATCCTTAGTCAACAGAGACCGGTTAGCCCGTGATGACGGCGCTGGGCCTGACCCTCCATCCGAAGGTTGTAAGTGGGCTCTCCTGAACTTGTGCCGTGAATTATTTATTTATTTATTTATTTATTTATTTATTTATTCTGTTTAAATTTATTTATTTATTTTTAGAGAGAGGGAAAGGGAGGGAGAAAGAGAGGGAGAGAGACATCAACGTGAGAAGGAAACATTGATAAGTTACCTTTTGCGCACGCGCCGACTGGGGACTGCAACCGCAACCCAGGCAACTGCCCTGACCTGGAATCGAACCTGCAACCGTTCGCTTTCCAGGATGGTGCCCAACAAATGGAGCCACATGGGCCAGGGCTGTACCATTTTTTAAATCAGAAAGATGCTAGATGCACAGGGGCAGTTATTCCCCAGTGCATGCAGATACCGGCCCTGAGCACGGTGGCTGTCTGGTGTTACTGTGTCCCTCAGAATGACCCAGCAATCTAAATTTGTGTTCTCACAGGTCCATTTTCAGGAAAATAAAACAAAACAAAACATCTATTCAGGGAAGGCTGGAATTCTGTCCACAAGTATGCCAACCAAAGAGCTGAAAAGTATTATGGTAGGTCGAGGATTTAAGTAAGCCCGGTGTTTCTCCTTGAGCCTCTGTTTATAAGAGGCCACGATCAGACACCGAAACACCTGCGCGGTCTTTGCTGGTTGTGGTGAATTTATTGAAAATCAAGCACAGTCACACCTCTAATCACAGGTGAGACGTGCAATCCGTGATGAGATAAGCAGTAAAGCTCCCTGGCTGAGTACGAGTTATTTGTTTGCAGATGGGAATCTCGGCATTTACAATGCAGTGGCTTGAGAAGGCTACTACACATATCAACTTTCATTCAGTCAGACATGCCTTACGAATAACCTTTTACCCTTGTTTTCCTCAAAGTGGATTTGACCAAGAACATCTGAAAACATAGAGACAACCCTTTTATATGTTTCCTCGGTTTCTGTCTGTGTGGTACTTGGTTGTGAGGCTGTGGGCGAGTCACAATAAAGTGAATTTCAAGAACTAAAAGGGATTATTTTAATTACATGATTGAATGAACTGCTCACCATAAATCAACATGAAATAGTAAAGCGTCAGCAGACATTTATGGGAATCTACTGAAATACTATAAGGTCAAGGGTAAATTTTGACTGAGGCTTTTTATTGCTGTCCTGGTGAAAACCAAACATATTTTATTAATGTTACAGTGTTATTAATGTCATTAGGTTTTGCAATGATGTTGACAAAGCAATAGCATTGCAAGTCTACTGAATTTTCATTACAATGGTAATAATGTTAAGAAAGGCCCATAATGACCCAGTTAATACTGAGTATTATAATGACAAAAGAATAGGAATGCTGTTCTTTGGGGACTTCATCATACCTGAGCTAAGATGCAATGGATACGTTACTCGATTATAAAAAGGGTGCAAAGAACACTAAACCATCGTGTGGCGATCCATTCCTGACCCAGACCCAGCTACGTACGGGTGTTGAAAGTCTGTGTTTATCGTCTTTGCTCAGGACAACTCTGTTCTTGATCCAATTCTAAGCAGACTGGTCAGAGTATTTTAGGAAATCTCATTCTTACCCTTGCCCATGGCAATGGGTTGAGAATTGCTTTGTTGCCCTCCACCCAGTGTGCCTGGGAAGGCCCCCCATTACCTATAAAGCATCAGTCGTGGTCTAACCCCTGTTCTCTCCAGTTTGTCCACTGAGACCGAAGCCCTATCCTGAAACCCCAGCTGGCTTGTTTGAGGTTCCATTTCTCTTTTTGGCTCTTAGTAGGCTCCCCAAAGCCTGAACCCTGCCACGGGCTGGAGTTCTTATTTATGCTGGATGGACCTGTCACAGTGACACAACTTCCCCCACCCGCCTGACCGCCAGGTTTGACATTGTCATGGCCACTTCCCCGGCCCGTCGGTGTGGACCCCATGGATAATGAGGCTTTCCCAGCTTGCACCCAAATTTCATCCTTTCCCCTAGGACTTCGTGGTTTGAGAAGTGAGCCACCCTCCTTGGGGACCTGTCCTAAAGCTGTCCTAGCCTCAAATCTTACCATTCCCTGCTTCATATCCTAACCAGTCTTTTGAAGTCCTAGGACGCCTCATGGCTGAGTTATGCCAGAGGTGGCCACACACAGCTAGAAATGCTAAACCAATTTAAACCAAAGTTCACTGTTTATACAGTCATTTAACGAACTCATACGTATGGTATAGTCAGATATAAACGTCGGTCCATTCAAATATGCATCAGCCTCTGTAAATGGAAAAAGGGGATCTAGACCTACATCGGTATTTAAATAGATTGATAGACATAGATAGTTCACGCTCAGCTGTACAAAGAGTACGTTGTCCTGATTTCCTGCTCCATCGCACTTCATTTGAATGTAGAAACCCACCCGTAGGATGCCAGTCTCAGCGTGTGTGTGAACAGAGCTTGCAGCCGAAGGCCTTCACGTCAAAGATTAGCTTTCAGGAAAAGCCTGCTATTGGGCATGCTTATTCATCATGTTATTCAAAGCGAGCTAATGTTAAGACATGCTGTTGCGTAGCAGAAAGTGTTCCAGCTTCGGAGTCTAACTACCAGAGTTAAAGTGACTGCCTCTGTCTCCCCAGGAAAATGAGGAAAATAATCACTAAGCCACGCACTATACGAGTTAGATGAGACGCCCTGTGTGAAGGTGCTCAGTTCCTCCTCTTCCACACAAGCTGCTCAGCTGGTGTTTGTTCACTCATATTCTCGACACAACATCAATGTGCGAGGGAGGAAGTGGGTGAGGTGCCTAGGACTTTCCGACTTCTGATTGCAAAGGCCACGTGCCAGACGAGCCCTTTATCTGTTGTATCTCCAAAAAGAGCAGGCCTCTCACTCCTGGTTTTAATTAACGTGTGGTCCAAGAACACCCACACTTAGCAGGGCTCACAAAACCAGCCGGAGAACAAAGCGCATCCTTTAGAATCGGAAGTCGGGTATTTCTTGGTATTAACACCATCATCTAAGTCTCCTCCAAGGCAGCGCTTGGCAGGTAGTAGGCACTCGAAAATATTTGCTGAAGTAAACTTTGAGATAAAGATCATCCAGCCCTAACACATTCACTTTAGAGACGGAGTAACCATGGTCTCATGTAAGCAGCAACTATCCAAAGTGCAGCATTTAGTTAGTGACGCGGTCAGAATAGAATCTGACGGGACTAGTTTCCAGCCACACGCAATGCACTTTTTTATCCCGACGTTTCTTCTTTTTTTAATATTCTCATTTATGTAAGGACCTTTTTCCCTTTGTTTCTCCTTTCTTTTCTTCCCACAATACTTATACTTGTTATATACTGGGACTCGAAGATGAACGAGTCACGTTCTTATCCGTGCCTGAGGCGTCCTGCCTTACCTGACCCCTCCGGACCTGCGCTCCGTCCTACCTGTTATCTGCAACACCTGCTGGACTCCGTGTGCATTAGTTAACTTTGGTTATGTTCCTTTTCCTTTCAGCCTTTTTACTCCTATGAACGTTTTGCAGCTTTCTGCCTTATCTGTCAACACAGAAAGCTGAATTTCTTGCCTAGAGCTCTTCTCCTTTGTCCCCCGAACTCTGGGGCAGTGAGAGGTTCTGGGCAGAGCTTGAGATTCTGCCCTTTCGGTGACACCACTGGCGCCCCCTGCTGGAGAGAGCATGAGAACACCTGCCTTCAACAGTGCACTGGAGTCTATCCAGATTAATGCTAAGCGATTGTTGAGCCCGATCCAATGGGGGCAGTAACCTCAACAACACTAACTTACTGGGACCTAGGGTGGGTCATAAACCCTAACTCTGATCCGCTGATGTGGGCGTAAGGGACCTGCATGCCTACCAAGTTGATGCCTGCCCATCTCCTGTCTCAGTCACCTGATTCTTAAGACTGGACTTCTGCCCCGTTTTCCTCTTGTTAAAATGGGACAACCTCCCTACCAGGTCCTGCCAGGCTCCTCCTTGGGAGACCGGTCCCGCCCCCGTGTCATCAGCGGCTGCCTGAATTCTGCTCTCCAAGGGCTGCCCCCCTGAAACCACGGCCCGACACCTAGCTGACGTCAACATGCCTGGACTTCCACTGTTACACCGACTGCAGGGTGGACATGGCTGGGCACAGTTCTTCACACGGCAGACGTGGCTGATGCGCCTTCCTCTGCTGCCATGTTTAGGGGACCCTCTTTGCGGTTAGATCCTAGCAAGCTGACAGGCTTCAGAGACGGGCACGCAAACATCACTTCACTGCACCCAGGAGAAGAAAACAGCTAAACCTGGAAGGAGACATTCAGTCCTCAATTGTCCATATCTAAGAGAGGTAGGAACTGAATGTACTATGGTAATAGATACTCTTAATGGACGTGAGTGCCCCCTTTGCCCAGAAAACACTGGGTGCATCGCTTTGGGAGATGTTACATTGCTAAGTACTCCTGACACTCCATTGTAAGGTTGATTTCTAAGCAAATGGTCCGAAACTCAATTACTCCTAATTCTGAGCACAAGGGCGCTGGGCCCACCCCAGCATGAAGAATGCAATCAAAGGTGCCAACTAAAGAGAAAATCCCAGATGCGTGCCTTCGAATATGTAACCTGAGAGCGTTTTAAGTGCATCGGAGCACTTTAGTGCTCCATGAGCGGTCCCGCCGCATTATCGGACCTGGATATTGAGAAACTAATAAGCAAATAGCTCTTGCTTTTGTGTGCCCCGGTCAGAGGAAAAGCTGGGGACGATTAGAATACTGAATATGCCTTTTCCTCAGCTGTTACTAACTTCAGATTGACTTCGGAGGTCAAAAAAGAAAAACCAAAAAACCAACCCTCAAAACTTAACAATTGATATATGCCACATAAAACATACTGTAAATAGAACTTTCTGAGTTTATTTTCTTAAGATAACACACATGGTCACAGAAAACTAATGGCAAGACCAAAAAAAGTGACCGGGTTTTCTTTTCTCATGATTTTTTTTTCTACAGTTTACATTCGGTGTTATTTTGCATTAGTTTCAGGAGTACGGCAGTGGTTAGGCAATCCTGTACTTTACACGGTGGTCCCCCCGTTATTTCCAGCCCCCACCTGGCACCGTGCGTCGTTGTCACATACTGTTGACTGGGTCCCCTGCGCTGTGCTCTAGGCCCCGTGATGGTTTTGTACCAACCTGCGCTTCTCAGTCCCCTCACCATTTTTGCCCATCCCCCAACCCTCTTCCCATCAGGCAACCCACTGCCTGTCCTCTGGATCTATGAGTCTGTTTCTGTTTTGTTTCTTCATTTATCAGGTTTTCTTCACTCAGCCAGAGAACGATCTCTTTGTTCATTGAAGGAACATATTTAGGAAACTCCAAAATAGATTGGGTTTATAATCTTTCCATTTAACTTATAGGAGTGGGGGC
Organism: Mormoops blainvillei; assembly: GCA_004026545.1. Classification (NCBI taxonomy): domain Eukaryota; kingdom Metazoa; phylum Chordata; class Mammalia; order Chiroptera; family Mormoopidae; genus Mormoops; species Mormoops blainvillei. The sequence continues at coordinate 95,141 of PVJD01002430.1, read as the reverse complement.
CATGTCTTTATAATTTCCCTCCTTAGTACCTAGTGTACTGCCTTTCTACATAGTGGGTCTCCATAGATATTAATAGAGTGTTTAATGAATTTTTGTTTCCTACAATGACCAAAACAGCCAGCTCACTGATAAGTTTTATCATAATTTTTTGCTGCCTGAATGCAGTCTTGGTCATAGCCTGTAACCACTTACGTAATTTCCTCTCTTTTTAACATATTTATAATTTGCATTAAGTCCCAGGTCTATAAAATCTCTGAGACAGAGTGTGAAGTGCAAGATTAATGCTCCTTTCGCACCAAAATACAGCCCTCAGGAGAATAAAGTAACAGATTTCAAGTTATACATTTCAAGATGACAATAATATAAAGACAGATTGATATATATTTTTAATCATTTCCCTACAGTTTTATCCCTCCAGCCCACCCCCTGCCACCACCCACCCTTCCCCAAGGCCTCATAGCAGCTTTAGTAAGACAGCTACTAATTTAGATGCACCTAAATGCAACAAAATCCATAACACTGCTGCATAATGGACGGCAGGAAAGAGCAGGGTGCTTGTGCTCTGGGACTGCCATAGAAAGCAGTTCCAGTGGCTGAGAGATTAATTCTTTAGAGTCAGAAAACAGCCTTCGACTTCAGTCAGCCCAATTTCTGCCACGTCACCAGGAAGATAAATGCATCATTCTTCGAGGACAGAAGGCTCGTTGGAAATCGGGTAACTTAATCGCAAATATGAAATACGTCTAACTGATTTGCAGTGCTGTCCCTGGGGTACGGCCTGCTGAGGACGCAACACTCTGAGGTTCCTGGACCTGTGACACCGGCTAACAAAACATCAGCTGCCCCTCCTGCTTGGGAGACAAGAAGGCACAGAAAAAGCATGACGGACAGGGATGCCTGTTGGCGGCTGCACCTTATCAACCAGAGAGAGACCAGTCACACAAAAACACGTTATGGGGCCAATTTTGTTTTCAGCTACACCATCAACTAGCATATGTGAAATCTCTGGCTCTTACTGGGAACCCTCATATACAGCTAAGTGCAGAATTTAGATTAGGACGTGAGCAGGCCAAAGAAGCTATCTCTGGCAGGAGACAACTGTGTCTTTTAGCCTATCTTTATCCGGCTTATGAAATGATGTTACCAAGTAGTGTTTACTTTTCTTTTTGTGGTCTGACTTTGGTCACTCCCTCCCCACCCCCCAGAACTGCAATGAACTAAAGGAATGGAACTCCAATTAATATTATAATAACCCTCATTGCTGATGGTGGTTTTTAAGCCCTTCATCATCACATTTTTGCATGATGGTTTAAAAGATGCTCAAGAGATTGAAAACCCTGATTAAATGTTTCCACTGCTTACTAACATAAACCCATCCAGCTTAAAAGTATTAATATGATAGATGCTAAGAATAGCAACATCCACAGTGAATATGTCGGACCATTGTAAATTGCTATATTTATCTGATTTATTTTCCCGAAGTTTGCCTCCGGCTCCAAAAACGGACTACTGGAGAGTTCTGCCTAGAATAAAAGGATGTTGGAAATAATTTTGGCTAGCTACACGAGGAGGACTGATTGATACATCAATCATACATCTGCCAAGTATTTAGCATAACAAATCAGTATAAAATAGGATGTGAGAAGAGGTATATTGTTACAAAAGAAAAAAGCAAGACCACAGTTAAGTTGATGGTTGTTCAAATATAATTTTTGTTACATCTCCTGCGGATTGAGCAGCCAGCAAAAAGTACTAATACTGTACTACATTTTAATACTTATATTTTTCTTTTCATTTAAAAGCTGTGCTGACGGCTTATGTGGATACCTGCTCTTTGAGACAGCTTGAGGTTCTAGCCGATGAATAGGGACACTGATCTGAACATTAGAGCTACCTTTGGAAGAAACTGGTTTCATCAAATTCCTAAGCCAGCTGTTCAAAATGTAAACCATGGAAGATAACATACTCAAAGCATCAGAGCACCTCACGCAATACTGGCTGACATCTCTCTGTCTCTCTCCAGGATAGATATATATTTGTTCTTATATATAATAGTTATGCATGCCGAAATATGATATACTTATATATGTGCTCATAAAAGATGATTATTAATAATCATTAATAATTATTTCTTTCTGGCGCTCTTAAATGCATAATCATTTTTATGCATGGTTTCTGGTGACCAAGTCTATTTATAATAATCTATTTCTGGCATAAACCTTCCCTAATGATATGATGAGTGTCAGCTCTTCCAAACTGATCCTAGAGCAGTGCTCTGTCTAGAGTCTACTGCTCTGTCTGAGCAGTAACTGTCTTGCAGACAGTTACCAGGGCAGGCCAAGCCACCTCTGTGTTAGACACAAAGGGCTTCACTTCGACGTCCTTGGTTTCGTGTTTGCTTGAGCCCTTCTGCCAGAGCCCCGTGCTTCTTTTTTTGCATACATGTTTGTGACATTTCTACTCCGGGGGGTTTCCTGTATCATCAGCCCCATTTCACTATTTCTTAGGAAGTGGCATAGAGTCCGGACCGGTGGACGTGTTTGCATGGGCTCTAGCACATTTCCGTGCGGCTAAGTTCTACAGTGCTCTCAAGTCCATCTTATACTATATCACTATTAACTCATCCTCGAATATGCACTGAGGGTTACGTGTTAGGAGATTACTTTACCGTCATCACCCCAATTATGTACTGTGTGTTCTTTGTTTTTGAATTCCAAATTAGCTAGGCCATTTAAAATATTCTTCGCTTATAAAGTGTTTTTAGGAAAAAGAAATACCAAAAACTGTAAACAGAAGCGTCTAAAGCCTTTGCAGGTCATTTCCACCACCTACTCTGATTTTACTAAATACCATAAATTGCTGAAAACAGAAGTAGAAAATGTTATATCCGCAACTTTGCCAAAATGGTCGAATAAGATACTATACATTTCTCCTGGCTAATGCTTGTGTTCTTGCTGTTGGCTTGCTTGCAGATTATTTCATTAGGGGTCCTCTAATTCCAGGGTTCTGTACTCTGCAACCTGCCCCGTGTTTGTGCGGGCAGGAGCCTGGAGGGGCTGTGGGGTGACAGGGAGAATCAGGATGAGGGTTTGAATCCTAGCTCTTTGGGTCCCTAAGCCTCTGCCAGCCCCCGCTTCCCTCATCTGCCATTAGGGGCTAACACAATCACAGGATAATTGTGAGGATTAAATGAAATAAAGATGCAGACAGTACCAAGCACAATGCCTGTTCTATATTCAACCTGACAGGCCCTAAAAGCCACTTTGGCTGGAAGTAAAATATTGGCACGCAGCATCCCCTCTCACTTGAGTGGGTGAACTGGCCAAGGAGAGAGGCAGCTGTGTATCAACAGTTGGCCCTGGGTCAGTTTAATTCAATTTGAGTCAATAAATAATAAGTGCACACACAGCACTTGGCCCATTACTCAGACCTTCCCATGGCTGGGAGTCACTTCCAAGGCAGCACCTGGCTGCTGGGTCTCCTGGGTGTGCTGAGCTGCGCCAGCTCACCTGCACCCAGTCCCACCTGGATAGAGAGCTGCCGACAGGGCAGGAGCCGATGGGGAGGCCTTTACACCTCCTCGGGGGTCACTTTCATTCAAAGGACGCTGGCTGCTAAGAAGTTCCCCCATCAGAAGAATAAGAAGAAAGGTTTGACACGGAGGGCCTGTCTTGCATGATGAGATTCCCAAATTCATCAGCAAACTGGATGAAGAAAATCACTGAGCACAGAAAGAAATAAGATCTGAGCGTGCCGGGACTCATCTCGTCCGTCCCTGCAGGCCCAGGGTCGTTCCCGACAGATGGCCACATCAGCTACTTAGCCTTGTGCTTCCCACGGATGGTGTGTCTCAAGTAATCTGCATCTGGGGCGTAAAAGCAACATTTGCCTTCCTCTGCTCTTGCAGTCAAGGCTGGTGGCCTCCTCAGAACCTGACAAACAAGGCGGGGGAGAGGCAAACAAGAAACCGAAGGGGTTTGGGAGGACAGCTAATGGGGGTTGGGAAATGGAACAAACACCAGCTCCAAACCAGGCTGAATCGTGGCCAAGGAGCCCAGACTTGACAAGTGTGAGGTACCGTTGAGGTCCTGCCAGTTTAGCAAAAGAGCAGTGCTTGAGAAGGCTGACGTGGACGGCAGATTTGGTTCTAATTTTGCTTCGGGCTACCCTCCCATGCTCCCACCTCTCACGCAGTCCTTCTATTTGGGGGCCTGTTGTGGGGGAAGCTGGCTAATGCTCTGACCAGAAAGAGAAAAACCAAAAGTCCAAATATATATTTTTTTCTTTTTGAAACAGAAAAGCAAACTGAAAACTATCTGGGTTTTGTAAGTGTGTTTATAGCTGGCCCTGGTCACCTCCGGAGCTCGCCAATCTGCTCGCCTCTGCTTGCTGGGAGCAGGTACTTGGCAGACAATTTTTGCTCACTTGCAAACGTCAGTTGCTCTGCAGTTCAGCACTGGTCCCCCACCTTTTGACCTCCTCAGACTCTGCGCTCACTCCCAGGCCGCCGCAGGCTCCCTGAGGCTAATGTAAGGAGAAAGAAGGGATCCGGGGGGCTAACAAGAGGCAGCCTTCTGATAGTTGCCGATGTGGGTCCAAGGGAGGGACAGCGGGGGAGATGGGGCTGGGTTGGCAGCCAGGAGGCAGCACAGTGAAGCTCCCTGCAGGCATGGCTTCTCCCTTGAACTTGATGTGCATCCCTCTAGAGCTCGTGCTGGGGCTACCAGGTGCCCATCTTCTGTTATCAGAACATCCTCAACTGCTAAGACTCCTGAGACCCTGAGAAGTAAGGTCCAAAAACAAACAAAAACCTTGGCCAAATGGCTCCGTGGGATGGAGTAGATTCAATTCTTGGTCAGGGCACATACCTAGGCTGTGGATTCAATCCCCGGTCAGGGCGTGTATGGGAGGCAACTGATCGATGTTTCTCTCTCACATCTATGTTTCTCTCTCTTCTGGAAGGATAAAGCCCTCCGCTGGGCCATCACAGTCTAGACCCATGGCTTACATCAACCTTTGGCTTACATCAGAATCCGGGGGTGGAGCCTTAAGAACTAGAGAGCCTCCCAGGACCTCTCCAGACTTCCCCAACCAAAGTCTCCAAAGGAGTCTTGGAAACTCATATTTTAAATGAATTCTTAGTCAGATGATCCTGTTTAACATCAAGTTTGGGAGCTAGTCAGGGAGCTGACCTCTACTTGGGGCCTTAGAAACTTTTTGCTGTAGGTGATGTTTCCTGAGATGGTCTCGCATTTAGCACAATTATCACAAGTGACAGATGTATGGACCTGAGTGACAACAGACAGTGAGAACTATAATTAAGCTTTAGGTTTTTGTTAGGCAAAGATTATGCTTGTCCCCCAGGCTAAATATGGCCAGACAAGCAGGGACCCGGAGGCACGGGAGGGGACTGGGTGATCCCAAGAGTCAGGACCATCAAACATCACACATGACCTTGAGGCATCTATATTCATCAGAAGAAGGTGTTGCCATAGAAACACCATACTCCTGTCCCTGAACCCAGATGCACCGCCAGCTTTGACCTCTGACACTTCCTTTGCTGGCGGTGCCTTAATCTCCGCCTGCATCCTGGCCCTACATTTCTTTTGTACAGGAAAAATACCATGTAGTTGATAAACTTTGGCCATTTTTAGTTAAAATGCGATCCAAATGCCAATAGTTAGCAAGAGTTTCAGAGAAACAGACAAGCTTTCTGGAGGATCTTTCAGCACAAAGTGTCCGTAACCACCAGTGTTCCTGGGCATTGCTAATGACTCCGAAAATTAGAAGCCACCTGGATGCCCAGCGGAGGGGGACAGACTCGTTATTATGCGTGCACACGCCTAGCGGTTGATGTAGTCATGGCTTGGAATGAAATTTAATTACATAAAAATATTGGCAACATATTGTTACATGAAAAAGCATGCTTCAAAAAGATATGTACAAATTCTTGTGTGTATAAGAAAAGATACACCAAAATGTTAACATAACTTTCTCTGGATGATTGGACTACTTGCTTTTCCACATTTTTAAACTTGTCTGTATACACACACACACACACACACACACACACACATACATACACACACATATATACATTATATTAGAAGAAAAAACAATAAACATTATTATAAAAGTTATAATGCAGGGGAGTCTCTCTAAGGCTATATAGTATTTTTATTAATGGCAGCTCCCTCCTGTTCCCTGCTTGATCTGTGCTAACCCCATTCACAGGAGGGAGCCTGAATTTCAGCCTTGGTATTCACAACTGTCGACTCCTGGTGTTGTGTGCACAATTTAGCCACTGTCTTGGGACAGTCATTCAGTAAGCAGTGTTGTCCGACTTGGAGAATACGTACTTGACCAACACAGGGTTTATTTACTGCCCTAAAGAGTCAGTGCGGTGAGGGAGAAATGGGAAGCAAATTACGGATGACTTAACAGAGATGAGACCAAGAGAACCCAGGGGAGGGAGCACCTAATTTTGACAGGGAAAGGCGGGCAAGCCTTCGGAGAGAAGGCCACTTTTAAGCCGGGTCTGAAAGGCTGAGTGGGAGTGTGCCCGGTGAAGAAGGGACGCAGGGGCCGGCAGCCCCTGCAGAGCTGCGGGAGAGCTCCGTGGGGACCACAGAGCGGTCCGCTGGGGCTGGAGCTCTGGGTACTGGGAGAAAGGAAGGGTAATGGACCTGTTGGGACAGACGGCTACCTGACAGAAATGAGTACAGAATTTTAATTTGATCTTTTGGGGAACGGGAAGTGACATCACAGATCTATTTTAAGGACACCTCTCTGGTGGCTGCGTGGAGGCTGGCTTAGGCTGGGAGAAGTTGGAAGCGGGAGGCAGTGGAGAAGCTTCCGCAGGATTCGAGATGAGGCGTGACAAGGGCTGGGGCCAAACCAGTGGCCTGGGCAGGGGGAGAGGCTTGATGTGAGGGACCTCTCGTCAAGAGGCAGAAAATGTCCCCCCGCCCCCCTTTTTTGTTTCCTGTGCCTCTTTGAGATGGAAAGCTCCACATCGGGCGTTACTCTGCCAATCCAAACCTGAATGAGTGAATGAGCACCTGTGTTGGACACAGCCCCCGGGTCCAAACCCAGCTTGCTTTGAGTGTTTCCCCTCAAAATGAGTAATGGCTGCTGTGTACAAAACAGAACCACCCCCAACTCACACATGTTTCTGTGGTTCCTTAAGACGCCGGCAGGAGATGAAAACAGTTACCAGTGTTGGTTTTTAAGAAAATGTCAGATCCAAAACATTCAACCACATTCTCCTGCTGACTCAACTCAAGTTTTTAGTGAGGCACCTTGAGAAATGGTATAATCCTTCCAGTGGAGAGTGTGAGGTTTAGCGATCAACCCAGAGAATTTTGGTGGCGACGGTCCTTGGGGCCACAGCTTTGAGCACAGAGCCCGGGTGCCATGCTCTGGCATCTCAGGGAATTCCCAAATGTGTCTTGTCATAGACTGACTGGATCAAGGTCACCAAACCGAGAAGAGGGGACAAGGGTGAGCTGTCACGAACACCCAGGACCACGGGCTCTGTGGTGCTTAAGGAGGGTGCTGAGTGAGAGGTGGGGAGGGAAAAGAAAGCTAGAAAGCTCCCTACCTCAACGCATGACCAGGATCAAGCAGATTACTGATTCGGCTGTTCTGAGAATGTATATTCGTTAACTATTTGCTCATCATTTATTTAGAGGCGAGGATGAATGCTCCGTGGGGAAAGGTAGAGAAGAAAGCAGCTGGTGGCAGACAGCCCGCATTCTCACTGGTCCCAAGCAACCTAGCTCTGGCTCGCATAGGCTCAATCCTTCCTGCAGAACAAAAATCCCTACAGTCAACTGGACTCGCCCCTTAGAAGGCAGTCAACAAACTTGAGCAGGACTCCGGAGACTCACTCTCTCAACTCCAGGGGACCTTACAGAGTGTTATAATTCTAGAAATAGAGTTGACCCCATTTTGCTATCTTCCTAAGGATATTTTGGGGTTCATTATTGTTAGCTGCTCCATGCATGCTCTCTCTCCCTGGAGATCAGCGTAGGAGGGCCAGAGGTTTTAGAGGAATGATCTGGAAGTGAGCACCCATTGCCTTCTTCCACTGCGTATCTCTATGTCCAATCCTTCTGACCTGGTGGGTCTAATCTACGGAGAGACGCATTTTTGACCTTAGCCTATGTCCTCCTGACCTAAACTCTGCACGTTCAAGAGGACCACACTACGATGTCTGCAATGCTTCATGGCACTCTGTTCTCAGCCAGGAGATGGAATACAGGGACCTGCAGGGCTGAGGCTCGGGGTGGGAAATGTGTCTGCAAAAAGAAAGGTTAATGTAGTTAGAACTTGGATTTTTGCATTTCTTGACTTACCGAAAGAACCCTACTCAGCAGTTTATTGTCATAATTTTATCTGGGAGTCACTTGCACACACACACACACACACACACATACTGATAGCTTTCTGTCTTGGTTACTGAGAGAGAAAGCGAGACAAAATAACAGAATATTGTGTCTCACCGGGGCGTGTCAAAGAATATGCAATGAGAATATGTGCATTGAAGCGGATTCTTTTCTGGTAGAGGCCTCGCAATTGGAATTTGGTTTACTCAGGAAAAAATCAGCTCCTTGTTTTGATCTCACGCAGCTGTGAGAAAATGAGCCAACTAAACTACACAGAATGATCGAGAACATTTGTTTCTCAGCATCTCGGCCTGGCTGGTGGCAATCCGGAGTGAAATGGCTTTGAGACAGTACTTTCTCAAGCTTCCCTCTTCTTTATGAGGCCCTAGGTAGAGGGTATAAATGTTTCAGAGACACTTACTTGATTTATTCACAGAGAAATAAATTCTGTGATGTCCCAGAGAAAAAAACTAGTAAAATATGCTGCGAGAGAACAGGGCACCTGCCCTGCCACAAGACAGTACTAATCCCCATAAACAGATGAGTTTTCAATTCCCTTATTAATTTAATTAATTAGTTCAGGAATTCCCTCGTTCATGATTCACAGAGATGTTGCATGTCTATAATGTATTCTACTATGGCTTTGATTTTTATTCCGAATACCCAGGAGCAACAGTGGGGAGATTTCACTACTAAACGCTATAGGCTCACAGTTTTTCTTCTCTGTCAGCACACCCTTTCCTACTATCCAGACATGTCAAACTGTGCCTGCAGTGGGTTCAAGGACAAGCTGACCCCTGCTGTGTGAGTGTGTGAGTGTGTGAGTGTGTGAGTGAGTGTGAGACAGAGGGCCAGAGTGGGCCGGAGAGAGAGCTCCAAGGAACCCCAGGAATAAGTTGGGGGAAGTTGTAAAGGATCCTTTACATCCCCCAAGGATAGATCACAGGTTTATGACATTAGACAGCCTCTTTCAGGAGCCATTCCCTTTCTTTCAGTCCGTTGACCTCGCTTCTGTGCCCTGAGTCTTTCTTTTCTCTTTTTTTGTAGAGGGAGAGAAAGGGGGTGGGGGGAGAGAGAGAGAGTTATTGTTCTACTTATTTATGCATTCATTGGTTGCTTCTTGTATATGCCCTGACCAGGTATCGAACTTGCAACCTTGGCATACCGGGACAATGCTCTAGCCAGCTGAGCTATCCAGCTAGGGCTGTGTCCTGATTCTTGCAGCTGGAGGAAATTTTGGCATCTTATCCTATTTTCAGCCTCATAAAGGTTGGGTTATTGTTCTTTCCCCCTCTCAGTTCCTTTCTTTTTTATTCCCTACCTGAGAATGAGGAGCGTAGCTACAGTCTTTAGCTTTGATCCCCGTGGGAGGTAGGCTTTACTCCCATCTTACTGCTTCGCCCGTTCCATCAAACCTAGATATCTCTATTCCTCTAGCCTCTCCCCCCAGACCACCCTTCTCTCTCCCTGTGCACTGTCTTGCATGTTTTGTTCTTTATCCCTAACCTTGTTCGGGACCCTGGCTCGCAGATCCCTTGGACTCCTCCAGAAGTTACCTGGTAATGAACTCCAAGAAACATTTTCCTAGCGCCGATGCCCTACATTGACAGACAGCGGTGGTAGAAGGCAGATTGGAGAAGAGAGGGGTGTCTGAGTGCCATTCAGCGATATTCACACCCAGAGAGGGTCAAGACCACTGGGATATTTGAGACCCTCTGGCACGACCGCTTGGTTCCGCAGAAAAGGTAACAGAAGACCGTGGAGTGGAGAGACTGGCTCACGTCCTCACAGCCAGTAAACACCCAAGCAGCCCCCATCGCTTGGTCCCTGGTTCAGTGCTCCTCTGGCCCTCAGAGCTGCCCCACAACCATTTGTCATTTTTGTTGCCCACACCTGAGCCTTAAAGAGGGTTCTCCTTCTATTTCTGCCGGGGACAGAGTAGGCACAACTTTCTACTCTGATCGGCTGACTTTGAAGCTAGTTTATCATCTGTGTAATTCCTTGAAGCTAAATGAAATTCACCGCACCCTCCTAAAAAGTCAGGGGATTGGGAGGGGTCAACATCAGAATCACTAGGCTGGACTTAGACAGCCCCTCATTGTCCTGGCATTCCAAGAATGCCAGCCAGCCCTCAACATTTTCTGAAGCTTGTTGGTTGTTGTTTTTTTTTTTTTAGACTTGTACCTGCTGATTAATTAATTGAAAAGAGCAACTGGAGCACAAACATAGTCTCACCCCGTGTTAGTCACTACTGGATGGGGAAGAAGGAATCATGCTAATTTGGGCACTTTCTATTCTGCTCATGTCTCCCGAGCCCAGCGCTGTGGCCCACAGAGCATGAGCTCATGAGCTCACGGTTTAATTGGGTTAGAAATTAAATGAATGCTTTTTTCTTCCAAAGGAGAAAGAAAGCCGCCCCATACCAAGACTAGCAATTAAAACTTCAAGAAGATGCTCAGCAGACACGTCAACAGCGAGGCACACAGCGAAGAGGAGAGGAACAAAAGCTCTTACCTCCAGAAAGGGCCAGAAAGGTTGAGAGAAGGCAGTTCTCAATGTTGACCGGTAGGGGTGTGGAGGAGATGGGTTTACAACCACCTCGCTAATCTCAAAGGCATATGTAGGAGAGAAAGAAAAGACTAGCGTACGCTCTTCTCATGGGCTTCTGTTCTTCCACGAAGATAAAAGAAACTTTGAGATGATTACTTGAGGTGATTCTAATGCTTCTTACATCTAAATCCTGTGATGTCATATGAAACTCAAACATAGCCTCACCAGCCCACAAAGGCTGATGGGGTAAACGCACTTCCTCCAAGTGTCCCCATTATTTCTGGAGGTTCCCAAAGGGGTGTCCGATGTGTGACCCAACCCAATCTGTGAGCTGCAGCCATTGTGAGGCGCCTTCTATTTGCCCAAGAATCTCTTTGAGAAGCTTCCCCACTGATGCTGCTTGCTCGTAGATCTCAGTATCATCCACCCAGGGTTCCATCTCTAGAAGCTTCCACAGCTGCCACACCTCTAGGCAAAGGTGAGAGGATTTCTTACCCAGAATCTCCAAAGACTCCCAAGAGAAAAATTTCGACTTCAGGTCGTTATATTTCTAACTACACATATTCAGACTCAGACCAAGGGGCTGCATGAATAATCCAATGAGTCAATCTTTATTGGTTGCCTGTAACGTGCTGACACGTTTGCATAAGCCAGGGGCGTGGCAATGAACACAGAGGTTTGGTCCCTGCCTTTATCACTGTCCCCTTTCGCTTCCTCTGCCCCAGCTCCCCTCCCTCTAAAAACCGGTTATCCCACCTTTCTAGTTGCAAAACACATGCTCCCAGGGATATTGATAAATAACAAAGATCTCGAAATCTGGGGGAGTCGGGAAGAAAGGAGTGAATGAGGTAGCAGTGATGAAGCTGCCAGCCAAGATGCCCTGCACATCTGAAAAATCCACACCTCGAAATCAGATGGATCGTCACGTTCTACGGAACCAGTCAATGTCAACTCAATTTACCTGATAGTCTTAGTATGTAGGTGGAAGGAAGGAGGTTAGAAAAAAAGACTATTGACGACAGTGAATATTTTAGTTTTGTGTATTTGCAAAATATGGTATGTTTGTAACAAAATAAGTCTCCTCTCATGTCAACTCATTAATTCAGAAAACATTTATTAATCACTTGCTGTATACCAAACACAGGTCTAGTTGATTGGGAGGTAGCTAAGGATAAGATGGATGGAAAGGTCTGCCTTTCGAGAGTCTACCTGGTGAGATACAGTCAAAATAAACTATGACTAAGTGCAAATAAATAGGATGTTAGTTCCAAGTGCTTAGGAGAAAAACGGAATGAGAGGAGGTATAGAGAATGCGGAGGGGGGCTGGCAGGTGATTAGGGAAGTCCTCCCTGAGATTCCCCATGTAAGTGAGACCGTATGGTACCTCTCTTTCTCTGACTGGCTTATTTCACTTAGCATAGTAGTCTCCAAATCCATTCATGCCCTTGTAAAAGGTGTTACTTCCTCAGTAGATGAGTGGATTAAAAAAAAAGCCGTGTTACATTTACACAATGAATAATTGTGTAAATTATTCATCGTAATTGAATAATTACGACTGTAAAAGGGAAGGATGCGGTTAATTTTTTATGGTTAGATTATAAGCTCCTGGGAGGTAAGAATTCAATCTTAAATGTCCCTGCATCTCCACTGTATCACTTCTCCAGCACGGACCGACACTGTAACACATGCACATTAAATATGTTATTTGATGAACATGAAAGCTTGCACCCCATGTCATGGGACCTCTCATTGACAGCTAAGAAAGAGGGCGGTTGTTAAACATACTTGGTTTCAAAATGTATGTTTCTTGAGGGTATTTCCTGTTAGTCAGTGAGACTTTACTTCCAGTTTCAAGGCTGATCTGTTAACAGACAGGTGTGCCGCATTCATCAGAGGCAAAGGCGCTGCCTCTGGTAACTCTTTAGCTCCATGGAGTGTGTTGGGCTATCATTTTCATGGTCCGTAGTCAGGGGCTGATTGGCTTGGAAGTTGTGGGGTTTTGTTTTCAATCAAATAGGCAGCTGTCCAAGTTGCCTAGGCATGATACCCAGGTTCGAAGCTGCTCCCTTAATGGACGTGTTATTCTTCCGTGTCTTCGTGATAACTTGGCTCACAGCTTCCAGCTCATGGTTGTCCAGCACTGGCCTCTACAGGGTGGTCTTCCCCTGCATAGCAAAGAGTTTTTACCAATATGCTTTCTCTAAGGCAGTGAGCTTTAAATGGAAAAAGCATAACTTTAGACCAGCCATTTTTTTCCATCTCCTTTGCTACTATCCTAGTGCAAGTCACCTCCCTCTTTAGTCTGGACCCGCTACCTGGTCCAAAGGTCCTCTCTGATTCGCCCCTCAATTCTCGTCTCTGTTCAACAGGCAAAGGACTCTCTTTAAAATGCAAATTTGATCAAATTGCTTCTCTGCTGAACACCTCCAATTTCTCCCTGTTAATCTTAAGATGAAGTCCGAAGGCCTTCCTCTGGCCCCCGGGCCCTGTGCGATCTAACCTGGCAGGGTGGTAGTAGTCTTTCTGATACTCAGACACGCTGGGCACATTCTGATTTCAGTTCTGTCCCTGTTGCCCCTTCTGTTTGAGTGTTCTGTCCAGATCTGTGCACAGATGACCTCTTGTTACTCACATCTCAGCTCAGACAGAGGCTATCGGGGGTAATGGTCACAGTGTGACTTCGGAGACAAACTGCTTAGATTTAAATCTTGGGCTTTGTCAGTCCCTAGCTGTGTGACCTTGGAAAAGTGACTCAGCCTCTCTGTGCCCCAGCTTCCTCATCTGTAATAGCCATGTTAATAATAACTACATTATGGGGTTTTTTGAGGTTAAAGTGCGTCGACATTTTTTTAAGTAAAACACTGATTGGTATACAGTAATCACTAAGTGCTTGTTTAAAAAATTAAAATATTTCCTCAAAGAATCCTTCTCTGACCCATTCTAAGTGATTATTTCTCCCATGACAGTCGCTTAACGTGAAAGTGCTTTATTTTTATTTTCTTCATGTCACCTCACTTTTGGAGATCACTTATTTGTGCATTGATTGGCTCTCCTGCTAGATGGATTCTCCATGACAACAAAGACCTCACCTGACTCATTCCTTAAGAACCCGTAATCCCATCTCTCAGAACCGTGCGTGAGCATTCATCCCATAAAATAACCAGAGTTCAAATCCCGACTTACCGGTGTGATGGCTTTTATCCGGAGACTTGACCCCTCTAGGCCTAAATGCCTTCAACTACAAAATGCATAACAACATCCACACCTCCTAAGGCCACAGCTGGGGATACCAAAACGTGATTAACTTCGGGGAGTGGGATTATTTTTTTTCATTTTGCTTGTATATATTACTTTAAAAATAATGAGCATGGATTTCCTTTGTAATTAATATAACTTTAAAACTAAATAATATTTATGAAGGACTTAACACAGTATCTGTAGTAGGTGTAGCAGGTATTTAATAAAAAGCCCATGTTAATACTACTTTTTCCTTTTTTTAATAGTATGACCCCATTTATTAATAATTACATGTATACACATAAACAGATTTCTTGTAGTATTAGCATTAAAATAGATAATCTGGATAGTGAAAATTTAGATAATATTTACTTTATTCTTTTTTAACATAAGCATGTATATTTTTCCTTTGCTAATCTTTATTCATGACAATATTAAATTCCTTTATAATTTAAAAAAATTTTAGGTTTCTTATTGTTATTCTATTACATTTGCCCTAATTTTTCCCCCTTTGCCCTCCCCTCCGCACAGTCCACTCTCATACCATTGTCCATGGGTCATTCATCGTTCTTTGACTAGTCCCCTCTCCCTCTTTCCACCATTATCTCCCTCCCCCCTCCCCTCTGGCTGCTGTCAGTCCGTTCCATGCTTCCTTTCTCTGGTTCTACTTTGCTTGTTAGTTTATTTTGTTCATTAGATTCCTCTTATAAATGAGATCATACGGTATTTGTCTTTCACCAACTGGCTTATTTCACCGAGCATAATATTCTCCAGCTCTATCCATGCTGTCACAAAAGGTAGGAGTTCCTTTCTTTCTGCTGTGTAGTATGCCATTGTGTGCATGTACCACAGCTTTTTTATCCACTCATCTCCTGATGGGCACTTGGGCTGTTTCCAGCACTTGGCTATTGTAAATAGCGCTGCTACAAACATAGGGACGCATAAGTTCTTTTGAATTGGCGTTTCAGGATTCTCGAGGTACATTCCCAGCAGTGGGTCGTGAGCCTTTCAATAAACCTGAAAGGGTCGCTTTCCTCTGTGTCCCTGGGCTGTTGACCACAACCCAGCCTGAAGCTTGGGGCTCAGTCGCTACCTGAGCATCGCTTGGAGGGCCAGCCCTTTCTCTTAGGTAGCTCTGGAGATCAGGATGGCGAGAGGACTTTCAGCAGCTGTTAGCTGAGGGGCTCCCTCTCTAGACCAGCTCATTTCCCCAACCCTGGAGCCCACGTTCACCTGCTAATCCCAGGTGAATGAGCTTTCAACAGTGCTTAGTATGCACATCATGCTCTGCAGGCTGCAGAGAAAATTAACACGGCAAATTCCACTGTTTATTTCCCCCACATCATTTCCAGGGGCACGGAATGCGATGGTGCCTGGCTGCTGGAACCCGACCAGGAGCAGATCCACGCAGCCCTGGGAGACGTGGCTGAGGCAAAGATGTGATTCTTCGGCCAGTGAATTTCTAGTGCAAACCACGGGGTTGTTCACCCCTCCCCAACATGGTAGACAGACCAGGTGCTATTCACTGTGAGCCGCAGAGGGGAGCGGGACATCCCTCCCACAGGGCCATCCATCCTCAGCAGAGCGGCTGATGGTGCAGGAGGCCGGGAAACCAGGGTGAGTCCTCATTTTTCATCAGGGATCCTATGGCTTTTGCCTGTTGTCAGATAATCTGCCAGGGCAGCTGGCTCTAGCCAGGGCTACTGGGTCCTAATGACCTACTTTCTGCTTGGTTGCCTTGGATTCTGGGGGCGATTCTGCCTTTGAAGGTTAGCCTGAAATAATTTGAAAGTCATTTGTTCTTGTTCCCAGTGAGCAAAGGGGAAGCACAGCCTCTGGGAGCAGTTTAAGGGTGCTGGTGGCATATTAGACATGAGGGGACAGACCCAGAAGATGGTGTGGCTGCTAGATGGGTCTGCAGTTAAAGCTGGTGTTGCTATAAAGCTCCAACAATTACCTGACTTTCTGGGAGTTGCTACCCTTGTGCTAGTGAATGCAGCCAAGGGTGGATTTCAGGACAAGTCCACAGTCCAAGGACACTACGTCAAAGCACGGCTTTAATTATCCAAAATAAGGCCTAGAAAAGGCAGAGACTTATCTCACTATTAGTATCTAGACATGGAGACCAGAGTTCAGTGAGGGGAGAGTCTAGGGATGAATTCTAGGTTCCATCCGACAGCGGCCGCATTTGTTCATTCGGTCACTTACGCATTTATTCATCCATCTATCAAACAATGACATTTTTACGAGGCTCCTGCTGGCATAGGATGCCCGTACAAAGCAGCAAGTACATTGTGTAAGCATGCAAACCCTAGCGTCACACTCTCTGCGTTCCAAGGCCGATTCACTGTGTGTCCAGGAGAAGCCACTGCACCTCAGTTGACTCATCTGTGAAACGGGGTTTCTCTGACTCATAGGGTTTTTGTGAGGAGAAACTGAGGCAATGTGTGTTCGGTGCTTAGCATGATGTTCGGCATGTCCAAAGCACTCCATACATGGTAGCGACTACCCTTATTTCAACAGAAGACGGAGAGGTTAAAGTCTGGGTCCCCAACCTTGAGACAAACAGCCTGTATGGCTGGCAGTCTGGCATGGACCATGAGGCCGGTTATCTTATTCCAGGGTCAGTGAGCTTCCCTTGCAAACTCAGCTCTCCTCTCCCCGAACCGAATGCGACTGCGGGTGGTGACTTGGTTACAGACGAGGTCTAGTGGTGCACCCTCAGGCCTAGCGGGCACTCACTTCCAGTATGCTATCTACCACTTCCTCCGTTTCCCCCCTAACGCCTCCTCCTCCTCTTCAGTTTAAGACAACATAAACATGCATCACCTAAAGCTGAGGTTGAAAAATAGCCCCATCACTATGGTTTGAAAACAAATTCCCTTGTTGACGGCACTTCTCAGTGAATGATTCTCCATCACCATGGGGCCTTCTTGGAGCAGAGACAAATGAGCCAATTTGGCTCTTTCGAGCTCATCTGTCTGGGCCCAATTACTGTAGGAAATCCTGAATTATAATTTGTTTGTGTGATCATTAATTCACCTAATCAAAAATTCCTCACAAACCATGGCATTGGAGAGAAATTATTACCCAACTCATTATGTTTAATGCACAGCTCGTTAAAAAAGAAGCAGCGAATAATTCATCTGGGGAGCCCGTGAAAGTTCCAACAGTAGTAATAGCTCTCTCTCATTGAGTGCCCTTTGTGCCAAGCACTGGTCAATACGTTATCCACACAAGAGCTCATTTCATCCTCACACGCACCCTAGGAGACAGCCGCCATTATTATCCCATCTCAAAGATGAAGACACTGAGGCGCCGAGAGATAAAGAATCTGGTTCCCAGTCAATACATGGTAGAGCCGGATTCGAATGCAGGCAGCTCGGCTCCAGGGTCAACGCCTTCGCTTCCTAGTTCCTCATTCATCGCGTGTTTTGGAGAAGCCGCTTGGTGCCAGGCACTGCGCTGAGTACAGAGGGTTCAAAGAAGGACAGGACGGGGTCCCTCCCTTTTAGGGACTCAGGGTCTGACGTGGGAATCAGACCCATAAGCAAGCAGAGCTTAGATTAGAACCCAAGCTTTCTGGTCCAAGAGGGATACTGAACGATGAGGAGGAATTGGCCCATCCGAGGAAGGGGATGCAGGGCAAGGGGGTTTCAGGAAAACTCTGAGAAAAGCCAGGCCAGGCTGCCTCCAGCTTACTTAGCACGGATCTCTTTTCTTCTTCAGAACCCTAACAAGTCGTCCCACTCCTACACACTCTGAAACCACTCATAAGAGAATTAGTAACGCAAATTTTTTGAGTGGGTCCTTCCCCCGACCTGAGCCCAGTGGCATCCTTGAGTCTCAACTGAAGTTTGATCCCCTTGACGTGCTATTCCCTCCAAAGGGATTTGTGTTTTACTCTGGTTTCTTCTTTCCCCTTAAATGAAAATCCTCTCCCCCTGAGATCTTGAAATCTCAGATTACTCCGAGATGTGACTAGCAACTCACAACATTTCAGGTGGTTGTCACCTGGTGGCTGATGGCATCTGGACAGCACCTCCTTCTGCCCTCAGAGAAAATGGCATGCAGGCAGGTCACACTCTTGGGGGGGTCCATTCAAACTGGAGACCTCTCAGGAACCCAGCTTGCTCTTCCTTCGATCGCCTGGCCAGGTAGGTAGATTGCTTCAAGAAAAATGCCCCTTTTAGCCCTGGGAGAGGCAAATGGAGATTCTCTCTGCCCAGGGCCCCCCCTTCAGTGATGCTGTCAGACCTGAGAGATGGAGGGGCTCTCATCTCCGGGTGCGTAGCAGAAGGGGAGAGGTTAGAGGGTGAGCAATGACCTTCAGAGACTTTGATGGACAACCTAGGAACCACAGACCACAGGAATCCTTTCCATTCCCCTTGCTGAGCATCAGGCCAGGTTAACTTTGTGTCCCTGTGGCCCCTTCATTAAGAAACTCACAGTAGACGTCCCCTCTAAGACTAGACAATCTCTGGCTTTAGCCTTGCCCCCTGGTAAGCCCTCCAGAGTCCAGCGCCTGGTGTGAACACTGACATGGACGTCTCATGGTTGATCTAAGCCCAACAAGGGACCCGTTACTTTGGGGAAATCAAGTGGACAGGAGAGAAAGCGCACAGGAGACAGCAGGAAGGACACACAGGCGACCCCTGTCCTTCAGGGCCTCTCTGCTCACCTTGACGGTTCAGGTAACTCCCAGGCAATGTGTTTCACGTCCTGGCCCACTTTTCCATGTTCACAGCAGCACAGTGTTTGGGGAGCTTTTTATCAAGGGCTGACAGGTTGGTGCCGACGGCAGGAGGCTGAGCACATTCCTCAGTGCGGCAGGGACGGGGCCCCAGCCTTCTCGTAATTGAAAAGCCCTGACTTCTGTGACCTTCAACAGCCACATGAAAAATGACTGCCTGGCCAAGGCCAGCTCCACGTGGCTCAGATGCCACGGAGCTCGGAGGCTGTGTCAGAGCCAGGAGGTGACGTCGGAGCTCGAAGCATCGGGAGCAGTGGGTGAGGCCAGGGCTCTGGGCTGGCTCCAGCCTCCTTCCTGGCTAGGCCAGTAGAGTGAGGTTGGGGACAGCAGAGAAGGTACCAGCTCTAGAACTTCCATGGCGGAACCCAAGGGTGACACTTTCATCAGCGAAATTGCACAGAAACCATTTTTTCCAATTAAGCTGTTTGTGGGGGTGCTTTGCGGGGGCTGGTGGAAATAACGGGAGTCAGGTAACTCCCTATACTGGTCACTGATACGTACCTTTCAATGCCTTTCCTCTGCTGTGCTCCACCCCACAGAGCCCACCCCTGAAAATGGCCTCCCCCCCGGCTCCCATATCCCCGGAATGAGAGGCGCTGGCGGGAGGTTGGTTTCCACGAGAACTGGGCGGCTAACTTCTTCTCTTTAGCTGCTGTTCTGAGTAGCATCTCCAAGACAGTCTGCATCTCCTGTCACCCCAGCCTCCGCTGGGCACCCCTGCCCTCATTCCAGCTCCCACAGGGTGGAGTTGCCCTGGGACAACCTACCGCCACCCCTCCCTCCAACTACCTATAGCCCTGACACCCCTCTTTGGGCTCTCTCCATTTAACTTTGAGGCATGGATGCGTTTTCCTGACCGGACCTTCTCTCCTAAACTGTGCCTCACCCAACCACTGAGCAGGCACAGACCTGGTGGCAGCCGCTCGGTGGGAACGGGGCCATCAGTCCGTTCCGACCTGGCCTCACGTCTCTGGAAAAGAGACAAGTGGGCCACAAATGGGAGGGGTTCGAGGACTAGTCGTGGTGTCATTGTATCGGGGGTGGAGGAGTTCAGGGAGCTTCCCCCTTGGGCAGTGCTTCTCTGAGGCTGATGTCGGAATGAGTTTGTGCTTCCTGAGCCCTTGGCGACCAGCCCCGGGGCAGAGGCCAGGCTTGGGCTATGAGGTGGGGAACGCAGGCCTGGGGTGAGCATTCGTTCCTACGTGCTCTGTTGTCTTTTGCCTGACTTCATGCCCTTTCTCTGACTGGGAGACCCTCGAAGGAGCAATGGCACCTCCTCCTCCCCTTCTCCTCAGACCCTCGCCCACACCCAGGCCGTGAACTACCTGGGAAGATGAGTCTGAGCCATACAGTGTGGTGACGGCAAGCCATCAAAAAGGGGGTGTGAGCTGCAGCTGGGAGGTCATGGACGTCGGACCACAGCCGGCAGAGGCAGACGCAACAGAGAGCAGTCGTATTAGCCACGGCTTTGGCTGGAATGCCATGTCTGACAGAGACGCGCACAGACTGGATGTCACCAGGAAGCTCCAAGGGGTGAAGATGAACTTCGGAAGCTGATAAAAGCCCCTTGGAGGAATGGCCCGGCACCTTGCTTATCTCCACGATCCACAGCGGCCTTTCCAGCCAAAGGACACGACACAAACTTGAGAAATCGTCCTAAGAGCTCACACTTAAACAAGCTCTGTGGCTGATGCTCTGTGAGCACCTGATGACATCACCGGAGACACCCAGCGGCAGACCAGAAGCATCTGTCAGACAGCCACTACCTGCCTTCGTTCCAGCAAAAGAAACCCTGAACCGTATGCCGAGAATCCTGACTGACAACCTTCCAGACTCAGACACTGGCTTACAGCTCGCTCTGATCATTAAGCTTTGTTTTTTCCCTCCTGTTTCCATAGGCAGAGCCCTTATTAAATACCCGATTGCTTGCATACACCGTAGAGGCCTCTTCTTGGCAGCCCTTGTGTGGCCCCGCTTCCTGAAATAAGACTCAACCCATTGACCTGAACCGAGTTATTCTCAGGACTGAATGACTGAGTCAGTGAACAAGGGAACACTGTAGCAACTTGGCCGCTAGGATGTGCGAAACTTTACCATGGTATTTTGCGGTGTATAATGCGCACCCACGGTTTCGTGCGCATTATACATGCGATTATTTTACCCATGTATATATAATGTGCGCCCTTACTTTTCTATCAAAAACTTGGGTAAAATAGCGCTCATTATACACGGCAAAATATGGTACTTAAAGATTCAAATGAGGGAATGAAGGAACCAAAATTCTGCCATGAGGAGGCTTCTTTTGTTTAAGTTGTTTATTAAGAAGCAAGACTCAAAAAGAAACTTTGGTCCTTCCTCCTTTCCTGCCCAAGAGATTCAGACAGAGAAAACTGCTTCCAAAGTAGAGTCTGGGATACTGCCTTAGCCTAATTTGAATTAAGTACAGTAAGAGAGGGCTTCGGGCAGGTGCCTGTCGGCTGGATACCCTCTGTGTCCCATGGTTCTGAGTCACCTGGCAAGGACTGTCCTGCCCCGGGTGCTCCCCTCTTCCTCAGCTACCTGTAGGGTCACCCATCCTCAGTTCTGTAATCTAAGATCACATTTCCTTCCTTCTTCTTTGTCCGGAAATGTTTTATATATCCAATGTTGCTGCACTATCTTTGGGATTTTTATGCCTATGTGATTTTCCTTCCTGTTAAGAAAAAAGGGGAGGGAGCAGTGAGTATGTGCTCACGTGAATACCAGTGTCCGAATTCTGCTGCCCTGCCTGGGAGGTGGTGGTCTGAGGTGTGGGGAAGGCTGGCCCAGCCGACGGGTGCTGTGAGGCGGAGGTTAAAGTTGGCGCCCTCTTCCCTGACACCGAAGGAAATGCCCAGACCGGGAACCGGGAGCCAATCAGTTAGCCGGTTCCTAGAGCAGGGCGTTGGCATGAGCCCCCAAACCTGAGGGCCCAGGGACAAGGACCAAAATCTAAAGGTAAGGAGACCAAGAACCAAGAGATGCTCAGGAACAGGGAAGGGCCCAGGAACTTGGGTCTTGGCATCAAGTCTCGCGGGACAATGGAGCCTGTGCGTGAGCAGGGGAGGTTTGCATAATTTCTGTGTCCACTCATTGGCGTGGAGCATTTGCAATGTCCCAAGAGCACAGAGCTCCACAGTGCGTGGGAGTTCCAGGAGACCCAGAGCGAGTCCGGGGTGCACGTGCTGCATGTGTGACCACGTAACCAGGGGCGCTGCCAGCCCGACGGGCCATACTTTCCGTTTGAACCAGAACTTGCTTCCTGTCCTAAAAGACAGCAATGGCATTCTAAGAAACCCACATGACCAAGGAATCCAGTTTCATCTTTTCTTGCTCATGTTATTTCCCTGCACTAACCAACCCTCACGAGATACTTACTTA
Organism: Mormoops blainvillei; assembly: GCA_004026545.1. Taxonomy (NCBI): domain Eukaryota; kingdom Metazoa; phylum Chordata; class Mammalia; order Chiroptera; family Mormoopidae; genus Mormoops; species Mormoops blainvillei. The sequence goes on along the minus strand of PVJD01002430.1, from coordinate 72,812 downwards.
TCAAAGCCAGATTTGTGTAGTGCAAACAGGATGAAGTCAGACACATCTGGATTTAAATGCTGACTTACTAACTGTGGTTTAGGGCCAGTCAATTAAAAACAAACAAACGCTCCGTGCCTCAGTTTCTCCAACTACAAAAACGGAATTAAGATACCGCCTCGTAGGACTGTTGTGAAAATTTTAAGGAGTAGCACACAAAGCTCCTCGTACGCACCTGATGTGTCCTAGGACTCTGTAAAAGCTACCTCCACGACACCCTCTTCCCTCTGCTGGGATCGGACACCGGGCCTGGTTCCCGCCTTCACTCTCTGTAGCACCAACAAGCACCTCGTTGGCTGCAGGTGATCAAAGCCTGTGGCTTGAATTAAACTAAAATTTCCCTTGTGTCCTTGTTCCCTCCGCGTTCCCAACTGTAATCTCCTTTTAAAAGTATCATCACTCAGCTTCAGGTTACTACTCATTGTCACCCCCCAGTGAAGTCACTTAATGCTGTTTCTTTTCTTGAGAAAAAAAAACTGGCTCAATATAAAAAGAGGAAGACAAGCCAAGAGAACATAAATGCGTCTTATAATCCTGCCCACCCAGACAGGGAGAATGTTAACCCCTCTCCACTAGCTTTTCCATGCAAATGCAGCTAATAAATATTTATTTGCCCGGGGAAAGAGCATCTTCAGAGAAAGGCAGGGGCATGGGAACTGAGAAATGAAGCAAGCGTGTGCTCTGTGCCTGTGACGATGACGACAGTGGGAGTCTCGCTGGAAATACTTTGAACTTCCTGGGGCCACAACCTTTCTCTCAACCAAACAGAAAAAATTGGGTCTTGACTTGTTTATTGCGCTGTGATAATGATCCCCCTTCAGCAGAGAGCTCCAGGGGCCACGTGCAGGGAGGTGAGAACGAGCGGGAGCCTTGATACCGCACTCCTGAGTTTGAACTTGATCCCGATGGCCGTTAAGAGCCATTGAATGGTTTGAAGAAGGGAGGAGCGTCATGATCAGGTTTGCTTTTTAGAAAGATGGTTCTGGAAGCAACTTGGGAAAGGGATTGGGGGATGGAAAGGCTGAGGCAGGAGGCCATCTGGGAGGCTGTCATAGCCACGGGGGCAAAGCAATGGGAGCGGGGTGTACCGTGGGGCAGATGAAGCCGAGGCGGGGAGAGAAGGCAATGGAATGGAGGGAAAACTGGCTGGGCACGGGCGCTGATTGGCTATATAGTGTCTGGGAATGGGTTCTTTGTATAGCCATTCTCTGGAGTAGAATCCGGAAAGGAGTACGCGGAGTGGCAGAAAACGATGCTGCGTGTGAGGAACTTGTGGGGCACCCAGCAAGCAGCTGGGTGTATGGGTGCACAATGCTGGAGACAGATTTGAGCTGGAAATAGAGGCTGGCAGCAGAAGTTATGCCCAGGAAAAGCAGCCACGAGAAGAGGACCTGGGACGCACGGACAGTGAAGGCAGGACCGAAGAAGTTGTCTAAGAAGGATTATCCAGAGGCATAGGAGAAAACCCCAGGGACAGTAAAGTGTTTGAGTGCCCAGGAAAGAGAGTTCAGTGCACAAAAAAGAATTGCCAGTTAGAAAAAAAAAAAAGGTCAAATTAGACAATAACTAAGTGTATTAAACTTTTTATCCAATCAAAATGTACCAGTTGGATTTAGCAACAGGGTCATTGGTGGTGGTGGGGGAAACAGTTTTGGGAAAAGCCGGATAGTCGTGCGCTGAGGGGGTGAAAGTGGGAGGTGAAGAAATGAAAATAAATATAGACATTTCATCAGTTTTGACTTCGAAAGGAGAAAAGAAATAGGTGGCAGCTAAAGTGGGACCTATGGTTAGAAGACAGCTTTATTTGTTTAAATGGAGTTTGCTTAAGCAGGTTTAAATGCTAATGGGGTGGGGGGGATATGAAAGGTAATTCTTCCAAAATGCTTTCATATTCTTTTTTTTTTCAAATCAAGCAATTCTCCTTACTCTGTTCAGATATACCATTTAACATTGCTTTAAAAAAAAATTAAGGCAGTCCTGGCTGGCGTGGCACAGTGGGTCCAGCGTCGGCCTGCAGACCAAGAGGTCGCTGCTTCGGTCCCCGCCCAGGGCACAGGCCTGGGTTGTGGGCCAGGTCTCCAGCTGGGGGCGTGCGAGAGACAACCAGTTGATGTTTGTCTCCCACATCAGTGTTTCTCTCCTTCTCTTTCTCCATCTCTCCTCTCTCTCTAAAAAATGAATAAATAAAATCTTCAGGTATAATTGGCATTCAACATATATTAGTTTCAGGTATATACATCATAGTAACTTGATATCTGTATATGTTGTGAAGTAATCACCACAATATGTCTAGTTAACATACTTATCATACATAGTTACAGATTTTTTTTCTCGTGATGAGGACTGTTAAGATCTAGTCTCTTAGCCACTTTCAAATATGCAACGCAGAATTATTAACTGTAGCCGCCGTGTTGTATATTACATCCCCATGATTTCTTTTTTTTTAGTGAAGAATGTGATTTTACTTTTTTGTTTTAATTTTTGTCTACCAGATTTATTTTTATTTTTTCACGCTATTTTATTGTATTATTTATTTTTATTTAATCTTTGTTGTATTTTATTCCATTACCATGTAGTCTCCTCATACCCCTGCCCCCCAACAATCACCACCCTGTTGTCCATGCCCATGAGTCCATTTTCTTTTTTGCTTATTCATTTATTTACCTTTACAATCCACTTAGGAGGCTATTAGTCTTTTTAAAAAATTTCCGGTTGGAGGAACAACATGAAGTCCAGAAAGGTGAAGTCAGTTCTCTAAGATTTTATGTCAGGAAACTGGGAGAAACAAGCCTCGTCTCTGGAGCTCTGCCAGGCGGTAACATTTCAGGAAGAAAAATACATCTGCACCGTGAACTCCCCTGAGCTCAGAGCAGATCCAAGTGTTATGGTCGCGTCCCTCACTCCCCGCCCTCAACTGGGAGGGGGCCGATCCTAATCATAGCTCTTATCAGGCGCTGTTAGCTGGAGCTTTAAAAAGCAGCAACAATCTGTTATTTTCCTCTTATTTGCCATGCAAGTTGCTCTTTTAAGTCCCATCAAGAGAGGGAGAAGGAGATGAATATTAAAAGCGCACATCCAGGGACTGTGGGAGACAGGGAGCCCTTCTGGACGCAGTGACCCAGGCAGATCTGTTGCCGGAGTCTGCTCTGGTCTCTGACAAGCCCGCCCCTGGGGACTGCTGCTCACTGGACTGCTGTGCTGTCGGGAGGGGGGTGTTTCTGGAATTGTCTGAACTGTGGGCTTTGTTCACTCTAGAGTGACAACAGACAGAAAGACACTGTATGAGTGAGACCGGGAGAGAGTAATTTGTTCTGGAGCAGAGAGTGAACCAAGGTGTAATGGGACATCTCATCAAAGAAAGCATTAAGCCCCGGCCAGTTGTGGCACAGGTGACTGGAGTGTCATCCCGTACACCAAAAGGTTACAAGCTGCAGGTTCAATCCCCAGTCAAAGTGTGAGAAGGAACTGATCGACTTTTCTCTCTCACATTGATATTTCTCTCCCTCTCTGGCTCTCTCTCCCTTCCTGTCTCTCCAAAAACAATGAAAAAATGTCCTCCAGGGAGATTTTAAAAAAAAGGAACATTAAGTCCCGTTGATCTGGAATGGCTTGGGGTGTAGGGAATATGGGTGAACGAGTAAGATGTCACTGTCAAGAGTACCAGCATTTTCTCTTGTGTCTACTCAGTAGTGAGGTTCATATTTGCCAAGTTAACTTCCTAAACTGGTGGAAATCCATGGCAGGGGCCAGGAAATGTGCGGCCCATGTCACAGCTGGTTCAGATGACCCAGTAAGGGACTTTTCTGCTCTGTGAATCTGAGAACTGGGAAGCATAGTAGAAGCTTAAGGAAGGAGCACGGAACGTTGGTCTCACCCCCAGGTTCTACAAAGAATTTTCCCCATCAGAGATGCACACAGCTTGTTTTTACTGATTCAGCCAACGTCACTTCTTCTGGAGACCTCAGAGTTGCTGGCTGATTGTAATGGATAAAGGCCAAGATTGGTTGACTGGAGGTTAAAAGCAATAAATCTTTGCCAGGCTCAAAATTACATAGGGTTGCCATCTTCACGGTCTAGTACAATACATGGAATGTGATAGATGCTTAACAACCTCTGTTTAATGACTGAATAAATGTTCTTTGCTCACTATTCAAATGATCTGTGCCATTTCAACCCGGCAAACACTTACTGAGCACGACTATGGAAGAGGAACCTGGGAAGCCCTAGGTAAGAACACGTCTGCCTATTCTAGCAGATGCTGTCAGTACCTGTGTCCACGTGTTCTCCACAGTCCTGCTTTCCACACAAGCTGCCGGCTTGTTACTGGATGCACGTGTGACTCCCTCTGCCTCAGGCCTTCCGCTGGTCCCAGGAGTGAGCTCAGTCAGTGCATGGTGCAGGCTTGAAAGGAGACGAGCCAGTGCCCCTGGGAGCAGTCCTCAACTAATGACAGATGACAGCTGGGCATAGATCCCTCAAGTTCCTCACCCCTCAGGTGGAACAACTTTGAGGGTGTTCACAAAGTCTCCCAGGCATTCCCTGGGGAAGTGACCCCGAGTTGGACACAGCTTCCTGATCAGTAGCAAACCTTCTGTGGACTTCCTGTTCTTCCCTGTTTCCACACCCATGCAGGTACTTTCTGGGATCACCTTCCAAATAAACTACCTGAGTCAAATCTTTGTTTCCAGGTCTGCTTTTAAGGGAAGCTCTCTTAAGAGACATGCTCTGTAATAAGTATATTTGAATAGCTCTGCTAGGATTGGGGGGAAGTTTTCACCACTGAGTGGTTGGAGCAGAGGTTGGAGAAGGAAGGTGAAGGGTTGGTACTCTCTTGTGGCTACAGCTGAATCCCTGTCTGAGAAAGGCTAGTTAGAGGACAGACCCCTGCAAGTAAAATTATAGTGGGTTGTAGCACCCCCCGAAAAACATATACCCACCAGAACCTCAGGATAGTCCCTTGTTTGGAAATAGAGTTTTTGCAGATGTAACTAGTTAAGATGAAGTCATATAACCTTAGGGTGGGTCATAAATCTAATGACTGGTGATTTTATAAGAAGCAGAAAGGACACACAGAGATACAAACAGGAAAGAAGGCCATGTGATGACAGAATCAGAGATTTGGAGCAGTATCTATAAGCCAAAGAAAACCAAGGATTGCTGGAAGCCACCAGAAGCCAGGGAGAAGGAAGGAAGGATTCTTCCCTAGAGTCTTCAGAGGGCACAGGTCCTGCTGACAGCTCGATTGCTGAAATCTGGCCTCCAGGGCTGGGAGAGGGTATATTTATACAGTATTAAGCCGTCTAGTTTGTGGTACAGCAGCCCTAGGAAACTGATTCAGATGTGAAAGCAAAATTGATGTCTTAAAATATGGAAAATATAAAGTGCTATGTGTACTTTTTTTTTTGTGGCTATTTTTCTTTTAATTCCCTACTTCTCTAGCCCATGGTGTTCATTAATTAGGTAGGGAACCCTAAAAGGAGCGCTGTGGGCTCCTTCCCTCCCACCTTGCTCAGGGCCTCCCCGGGGCCTGAGTCTGCAGGGGCCAGGTCTGCATTTGCTACAGGCAGGCACCCATTGTCTGAGCATAGGGACAAGGAAGATGGGGGAGGGCTCTGAAGGCCCTGAGAAATGTCAGCTCTCTCAGAGGGCACAGAGAGTGGTTTTCTGCCTAATGAGATCTGAAAAATGGTTACAAGTTGACTTCAAAGCCACTGGTCAGAATATTAGATGAGAAACACAATGAAAGAGGGGACATACTAGGTTATGAGAGGAAAATTGATGAGTAGGAATGGGAAAGCAGACTCCTAGGTTCCTCAGTCTTCCCCCAGGGCTATCACACTCTTCTCATAGGCACCTTCTCATAGGCACCTTTTTTGCCTATGACCCTTAGTGAGGCTATAAAGTGCAGCCCCTGATTTGGGGCATCTGGTCTACCTTCCTTTGGTCTCAGGTCATACGCCTGCCTATTGGGTGTGATTCGGTGGGGGAATTCTGTCTGTCTTCATATGCTTTCCCTGCTGATTATTGCCCTGCCTTATTTTTCTTTAATAATTGGCCAACCCTTTATTTCCACCAAAACACAAAACAAAAAATACAAGTAGTTCCCATGCAAGCGACTCTTGGGGAGGCAATAACACATTAGCTTACATTTTGACTTAAAGGTAAACAACTGTCATCCAAGCACATTTTGACGGGGAAGGGGAGAGAGAGCAGACAAAGGCTCAGAGGGCTCTGACTTTCCTCAGTGTGACGGGCCCGAGCACAGCCTCCCCCAGCAAACCCGCTGATGTCCTCTCATCCCAGAGCCTTCTTCCTAGACGTTCTGTCCGCACATCTCACTCAGGTGCTGCACTCAGTCTAGAGCAGGATTAATGTCTCAGATAATAATAACAGCAAATACTCATTGTTGGCCTGTGTTACCTTAAAAACATGATCTCACCTAACACTCAAGGCAGGCAACCAGGGAAAGAAACCACTTCACAGGCACAAAAGGGAAGCTTATGACACACAATTCATAGGTGGCAGGTCCACAGTTTGGACCCACATCTCACTTCGGAGCCTGAGTCCTTAACAGGACTTAACGTCACACAGTGCTTCCGATTCATGCTCTAGTCATTCTCCAGACACCTCCTCCCTCTCTTCTCTTCTTTCCAGCTTGCCCTGTAAATGTAGAGTAAGAGCTCTTGTTGCTTCATCTATGCAGGGTCTTGGAATAGTTTGCATGGGTTGAAGGGGGAAGCCAGAGTGGGAAGAGATGGTTAATTTTGCTTCTCCCTCCTTCCTTGCCCGGAACGGTTCTTTCCAAGTGTTTCCTTCAGTGGCTATGTCACCCCCTAGAGTGAGACCTGTCACGGCATCTTTCCAGCCTCTCAGGCAATTTCAACTTCTGTGCCCCAAACAGCCTCTCTTTGAAAGGAAAATGGAGAGAATGCCCAAAATAGTTCTTCTGTGGGTCTTTACAAGACGTGTCTGAGGGCTTGTAAGTGGGGAGTTGTGACTCTCAGCAAGAGCTTGACCCTCTTTGCCTCTATTTTCCTCCCTAAAGCAGATACATCCCAGACATTGGACAAAAAGTGAGCTTGGCTCTGACTCCTCAACTCCACCGGGGCTGGGAAGGCTGTTCTTCAACATGAACTGTACCCTCCGTATCACGTGCCTGAATGGACATGAATGGAGCAGCGGGGAGGGCAGGGCTAGGTCACTGGTCCCTGGATGGTCCAGGGGCAGGACTGGTCTGGTCTGACCAAGCTCAGAGGCACATGAAGAATCAGAAACATTCAGAGAAACTGGGCTCAGGCTAAAGGGGTGACGGAGAAGGTTATGACTGAAGCAGCAGTGGATCTGAAGATCGCTCCTATGGGAAGCCACCATCCTGCAGGAAAGGGTCAGTGGTTCTGAAATCAAGGCCAGCTTCACAGGCTGGGGCCATGGCCAAGTTCTTCCTTCCTGTGGGGCTGCCTGGGGCTCTGTGACATAAATCAGGACAAGAGTGCCCTGCAGTCGGCACAGGATTGGCTCTTGGCCAAAGTGCTCTCTCTCGCTCTCTCTCTCTCTCTGTCCAGGAAGTAGGCCAGGGTCTGAGTGTCTGAGGAACCCCTCTCTTAATGGGCCCCCCAGCTTCTGTTTGGTTGTTGTTGTTGTTGTTTTTAATTTGAAGATGATTGTTTCAGGGGAAGAAACCCTGCCTCAGAGAAAGGCTCTGTTTTCAAGAATCTTAATTGTTCTTCAAAGTCGGCCCAATTCTGCAGATTTTGGTCAATTTCCCTCCTGTAATTCCTACCAATGAATGTTTCCCTCCTTTCTGGCCCCAGAGTGCCCATCAGGCCCCTAACCTCTCAAAACATCCTTACCAGGTTTAGCACCTCCTAAGGATGACACGGAGTCAGAGCAGTGGCCCAGTGACCTCCAGGACAGCGCTATAGCTTCCAAACTTCTAGCTGCCTGGGAACCCCCTGGGGACCAGGAGTAGGGCCTGAGGTTCCACATTTCTCATAAGTGCCTAAGCCAGGGGTTAAGTGAGATTTTCTGTGAAGGGTCAAAGAGCAAATGTTTTCAGCTTTGCTGGCCACGCGGTCTCTGTTGTAATTATTCGACTTGGCTTTGGTAGCTGGTGCAAAAGCAGCCCCCGCCGGTACTAAATGGATGGCTGTGGCAGTGTGCCAATAAAATATTGGCGAAAATGGGCAGCCTGTTCCAACCCTGTCCTGGGTGATGTGGATGTTGCTGGTGCGTGGACCGCCCTTGGGGTGGTGAGGCCTGAGAAGATTCAGCCGACTGCAGAGAAGCCTGGAAGAGCCACCCCTGAGGGTCCCGTAGTCATCCATCTGCAGAGGGCAGGACCCACCCTGGCCAGCACCACCCCAGAGCGAGGGGAAGTAATGTTACTTATTTTTACCACAGAGTGCCTGGGGGAGATGTCCCGAAGATGAAAAATTTGACTTAGGACTTTTCAGCAGCATTCGTATTTTTTCCTAAGTTGGGGAAAAGCTCTTCCTTGAGGCTGATTTATTTTGATAAATGGCCCAGGGTATCCTGACCTGCTTACATAAATTTTTTTCTTGGTTCGCTGCCAGTACTGGAAGAGAGGGGAGAATGTGAAGATCCCCATGTGTACGGGATCTGAAACCCCGATCGTGACCATCCGCTGAGCTCGGACACTGGTCCACATTTCCCGCGGACTTTAGCACTGCCCTGGTCCTAAGCCTGCTCATCCTAAGTTGACCAAAATGGAGAGGAATGAATCCATGACTTCTTGTTCTCTCTAGGGGAAAGTAGACTCAACTCAAGAAAATGGGGCATTAATGCTGCAATTTAATGGCATCGATCAATTCAGCATTTTGATTTAAGAATTCAGGTCTGCCCTGGCAGCGGGGCTCAGTTGCTTGGAACATTGTCCATACACCGAAAGGTCGCGGGTTCCATCCTGGGTCAGGCGTGCATGGGAGGCAAACAATCCACATTTCTCTCCCTCTCTCTCTCTCTCTCTCTTTCTTTCTCTCCTTCTCTCTCCATGTAGATATATCTCCCCCTCCTTTCTCTCTAAAATCAATAAACATATCCTTGGATGAAGATTTAAATAAACAAACAAGCAAACAAGTAAATTCATGTTTTAGAGAGAGAACTAAGTCTTGCTAAAGCCTCTTACTAGCTGTGTGGGCAAATTATTCAAACCAATTGTTCTTTTTTTTTTTTCCTGACTACAAAAGTAACACCCGTTTAAAAAAATTTTCATTACAGAAATAATTTAACATGAAGAATAAAAAGTTCATTACCTAATTATGTAAAATTTCTATCACCCCAGGATAACCACTGTTGAAACCTTGATATATAGTTTTTCATTATTTTTTAAGGAATCTTGTAGTATAAAAAATATTTTTCTCAAATAATTGTACCTTATTATTATTCAACATTTTATTTCTCATTACATCTTGCATATTCTTCTATGCCAACACACAAAGATATCTCTTTCTGTTAACCAGTGCATAATGTACTGGTGTGCCATGATTTAATCAGTTAAGGCCATTTGTTTAATAACCTCACGAAGTCTCAATTCCTCAGAGTTTCAGTAAGGATAATAACAGTAGCTATGTCACAGAATTGTGAGGATTAAAAGGCTTTTTATTTAGAAGGGATTGAATACATTGCCCATGATATTCTAAAAACCTTGAGGAATGGTGATAACAAATCATTTATGTCTCATTTCTATATCCCAAGGGATTGTAAGTTGCATGTAATACCAATTCTTGGAGATAAGGGTACAAACAGAACACAAGCAGAGAAGGAGTAGGTGCCCAGAAATGCTGCTATCACTGCCAAGTGGACTTGCATCTTGAGTTTCCACAGGTTAACACAATATATTGAATCTAGCCAATGGTCATGATTCATTTGAAAGATAACAATCACTTTGGACCTGAATTATGTCCCTTGGCACAATCCCAACAGCTGTTTGCCTACATCTCTGACTCAGGCATATTTGACATAGCCCGAGATCTAAAAGGGATGGGTTCTTTTGTACGGTGACCCACTCATTGCCACCACAACCCGGGCTCTCTGATAGTAACTGATGGTGCACACTCTGAAACAGGAAGTGAACATGGCTGTGTACAAGGGAGGTCAAAGCCAGAAGGGTGTCTGTTATGAGAGTTAGTGCAATTTCAAGCGACATTCATGGAGGAAACTGAGGCTGCTTGGGTCTGGGGTAGAGAACAGATGGGACACACGACCAGCCTCACACCCCTGAAATATTCGAAGGCCTCCTGTGTAAGCCCAAGGCCAGGGGTCTGACCTGACCCTTTTGGGCAGAATTTGGGAGATTTAGGTCTAGTATAAGAATCAACTTTTTCACATGCAGAACTGATCACAGCAGGAATAGAACTCCAAACAAGTTCCCTGGCATGCGGCTGTGTGAGCAGAGTTGGGGTGGCCCTGGGTCTTGGGTGTTATAAGGGAGGTTTAACCCTTAGGTAGATGGTTGGGACAGATGGTCGCTGAGCCACCCTGGGATCTGGATATTCAGCAGCATTGTGGTTGGTCTCAAAAGGAGAAATTGAATGTTTATAGGCAATGATACAAATACACAGAAGAAAGAGAACTTTGAGATTTATTATTTAGCCAACTACTTAAAGTATTTTGGTCATTTGTATACTAATACAAAAGAAGTCAAGAATTGACACATGTCATGAGTTGATTTGGGTCCCTGCAACAAAGATTTGCTGGGGTCCTGACCTTCAGGACCTCAGAATATGACCTTAGTTGAAAATGGGGTCTTTGTAGAAATAATCAAGTTAAAAGGAGGTCATGAGAGTGAGCCTTACTCCAATATGACTGACGTTCTTATAAAAAGGGGAAAATTTGGGCACAGGGTAAGACAGGTACAGAGAAAAGATGATGTGAAGATGCAGGGAGGACCCTGTGTACAGATGGACGAACGGAGTGATGCACCTACAAGCCAAGGAACACCTGAGGCTACAGGAAATGAGGGTGGACACCTGCAACACGTCCTGTCCTGGCACTTTCAGAGGGGGTGGGGCATGGCACAGTCAACACCTGGCATGTGGGCTTCTGGCCTCCAGAAATGAGACAACAAATTTTTATTAGTCTAAGCCACCCAGTTTGCGGTCCATTGTTACAGCAGCCATAGGAAAGCAGTGTCACGCACTCTTACATAAGCATCACTGTGCTGGGTGTTGCGGCAAGGGGGAAATGCATATATATGATATACGTGTAGAAAAAAAGATTAAACCAACTCCTGGCAGTGTTGTGTCAGTAAAATATTAGGAGGTAAGACAGTTAGCAATCAGGTGCCAACTTGACCATAATTAAGTGACAAGATGTACAGATAAATACGCATAATTTAAAAAATGAAGCCAAACCACAACAAACACATTAAGAATTTATTCCCCTGAGGGTTCTTTAGCCTTTAATTAGCTTGTTGCTACCATTTGGCATTGCTCTTTGGTGTGTAGATCTGGCTTTAAGATTAGAGAAAGGAGGTCAGAGCTGCAGCTGTTAACCATGCCCCCACCCCCCACAAGGGTGATAGGATTGGCTGGAGGAACTCCCGTCCTGTTTCTGTCTGGGTTTGCAAGCAGAGGCAGGATGTGGGTTGGGTTTCAGCCTCACCTACTTTGTTCTCAAGTTCACGTGCCCTCCAGGCAGCACCAAAATAGCTCTGCAGAAGTTCAAGCTCCTTCCGCACCTCCCACAGTCGGGGAAGGTGTTGGAGTGCTGGGTTCTGCGTGGTGCGTAGCATGGGGAGAAGACAAGGAGCTTTTGGAAGAGGAAGAAAGAACGGTCGGTCCTTTTTCCCTCCTCCCAGTAGATCCCAAGGCTTACTACCTCTTATGCAATTATAATTCTTGCATTCTGGAGCTAGAAGAAGCCCTGGCTGTCTAGGAGAGCTCTTCGCAAAGTCAAAACTGGGGCTGATTAGAAGTAAGGTTGGGATTTTGATGGCATATGGGCAGGGATTCAGGACTAGGTGAATTCTCCTATCTTCTTGCCGCCTTGTAGTATGGAGGGAGAAGCATTCAAGGAATCATCTCCTTATGGAATACAGAGTGTCCCAATTCAGTTCCACAATTACTTGTCAAGCACCCAGGGTAAGGCATTATTCCAGAATTAGAAAAATGGGTAAACAGTCTCTGACAACAAGGAACGTATGATTTGCTGTCAAGCCCTATAAGAGAAATGAAACGATACTAGAATAGCAACGTTCTCAGTCCTTGCCTTGCCGCACATTGGGATCACCTGGAAAGCTTTAGCCCTAGGCCAACTTCATCACCAGAAGTGCAGGTTTAAGCAGCCCGGAGTGAGGACCAGGCATTGATGTTTTTATTATCTCCTGTGCTTCTATTGGGTGTCAGGATTGAGAATCACTGTGTGAAGGAAGCAGAGAGGAGTGGAGGGTTTTAAGGTCCACAGAGTGTAACAAGGAAGGTTCAAGGCCTCATTCAAAGAGATTTGAAGAATGTTTTTTATTCCCACAGGTGGACCTCAGGATGGGGAATCTTCCACAGGTGTGAGAACATCAGCAGGACATGGTGGCGAGAAAACATGAGACGTGGTCAGAGAATACCTGGCCCAGTTTGTGCTGTTCCCAGAGCACCTGGGCAGTACCGAGAGACAAGCCACAAAGACGGGCTGGGGACTGCTTTGTCCACAGGTGCACGGGAAGCTCAGCACAGCCAGAACCAGGGTGCAAATCTCCTGCCTCCCAGATCTCACCAGGAAGCAAGCCCATGAAGTCAGAAGAGCAGTTCTGGGACGAGATGAGGAAGTCAGCCAGGGCCGCTCCTCTGTCTGGTCGGACCCCAGGGACAGGCCGAGAGCCAGAGAAAACCTGTCCGTTGTGCCTGTTGCGAGGGTATGAAGCTCTAATTCCTCCGGGAATACAGTGATCAGGGATGGTTAGCCTTCTGTAAACCACAATCTTATACATAATAAAATGGAGACCCGATGTTAATGAACTTTTTCCAGGTCCCATGGGTGGGGATTTTACTTGACTTCAAAGTCACTGCTTTTCCCATTTGTTTGAATTCCCCCTTGTCTTGTACGCTCATTCTGGGTCCTCCAGGGACCCTGTGCACAACTCGGCATTTTACACCTTGTTTTATACTTGCATCCTTATGACTCTGTTTACCTTGTAAGATTGTGAGCTCCTTGAAGGTGAGATCCATATTGCAACCATTCATGTATTTAACAGTCACTCAATAGATGATGACCATGCACCAGGCACTTCAACCAAAGAATAAAAAGATTTAGTCTCTGTCCTCAAGCAGCTCATGGTCTATTACACTACCTCTCACTGACAGCGCTCACTGGGCCTGTCCTCTGCCACCTGCTCTGTTGACCTTATGAAGTAATCCTTACCTAGTCAGTCCAGATAGAATCCAGCTATCTAATCTGCCCTCTGGCCTCAGGGGTAAATGAAGTCCTACTGTGTTGACAGGATTCATCTGGCTTAGCCCCTGGCAATGTGATTGGTGAAGTAGAACAGAAAATAATAAACCATGGCCCGGAAAGACCATTTTTGAGGCAGGAGTTTGAACAGTAGGCATAGGGCCGGGCAGCCGGGCTGTGTATGAGCAGACTGTCCATCCTAACGTTGGCCGTGGCCACTAAGCACACCGTGCCTACGTCTCAGGGCTCAGGTCAGTAAGGCCACACCACATCAAAATTGTCCAGTGCTTTGGGTTTGTGACTATTCAGCTTAGTAAAGAAGGAACACCAATACAATAACTTATTCGTTTAAGATTTTATTTATTTTCTTAGAGAGAGGGGATGGAAGGGAGAAAGAGAGGGAGAGAAACATCCATGTGCGAGAGAAATGTTGATCGGTTGCCTCTCACATGCCCCCAACTGGGGATCTGTCCTGCAGCCCAGGCACGTGCCCTGACTGGGAATCAAACCAGAGACCTTTCCGTTCACAGGTGGGTGCTCAACCCATTGAGCCACACCAGCCAGGGCAATACAATAAATTTTAAACTAACTGGTGTGATATTAAATTTAGTGCCCGAATCATTGTTGACTTCTTGAAGCTGGAGGAGCTGGCACTTTGTGCCTCTGTCCTTGGTGCTGAAACGAAGCCTATAAACAGAGGCCCTTGCCCTGAAGAGCCACTGGCCCCTGAGATGTGCCTGTGGGTTGGGGTAGTGGTGAGACACAGCACCCCACAGCGCTTTTATTGGAAAGGAGGTGGTGCGATCAATATTAAAATGCCCCAGATGTGTGCTTGATTGACGTTGCTGTCTGAGAGCAGCTTGGGAAGTCAGCTTTAGCTCTCAGGCTCCTTTATGCCCCTAAGATAGCATGTGCATAGCTCAAGAATGGCTCTAATTAGAATACGTATAGTGAACGTATAAACACCCAGCCTGACTCTGAAGCCTTCCTCTCTCTCCCCTGCACCTTGCAGCTACCATGCTGTTCTGACTGTGATTTATATTCAAAGGAATCGGGCTGATATGTTTATGGGTCTTTCCTAGCACATAACAAGTCCTATTAGGATTTGTTCATCTTCTCTCAATACCTAGTATAATACTGGCACTGATGGGTGCTTAGTGAATTCTTTTGGAAATAGAAATAAACAGTTAACACTTGATTATCTGTTGAAAAGATCCAGAGAAAAGACTGTGGTTAGGCAAGCTTCCGACTGACAATGGTAAGTCACATTGAAGCTTTACCAAATACTCACCGAGGGCTCTGAGTGCGGGAAGAAACCCAAGAGAGTTTGCCAATGTGTGTGAGATAATGATGTTCATATTTCACATTTGTGTTTTCCTTTAAACTCTAAATGTCATCATGTCCAACTCCAGTTGGCCGTCACCACATGCACAGAAGTAGACAGACAAAGTATTGGAATCCCTATAAATACAGAATATAAGGTGAGGCTCAGAGGCATTAAATGTCTTGGCCAACAAAACAAGGGACGTTAAAACTGATCTTAAAAACAAAATTGAGGTCTCCTGAACTCCAACCCAGAATTCCTTTCATTGCCTGATAGAGGGCCAAAGCAAAATTAGGACAAAAACCTCAGAAGCTTAGCTGCCCCACTTAGCAACCTCATAGGGCCAGTGGAAGTCTGGAGGTTTTAGGGAGAGGTCTCCAGATAGACACCATCCCCTTCCAGTTACAGAGACGCCCTTCGTCTCATGGGTGCTAACAGAAACAGCAGAGTTACCTGTGTGTGCCTATACTGTATTTGGCAATTTTAATTTAGTCTAGATATGTCTTGCCTTCTGCCTTAAAGCCAGATAATTTTCCATGTATTTTTAAGTTGTAATTATTTTCCTTGGTCATTCTTAAATTCAGGCCAATTGCTGAGAGCTCTTTCAATGTTTGCCAAAAAATAAACAGCTGTAATCTACAGTGAGGGCCTAACACTCACTTACTCATTCATTATTTAATGATATTTTTCCTCGTTAAATGGGCTTGATTTCTTGTGGGGAAGCTGGGAGGGAACCCAAAAATAATGAAGTTCTAAAGGGAGTTGCAGTACTGTTGGGAGACAGGCTATAAAGCTGTGAAATGTTGAGTAATAATAAGAGCAATTTAAGACAAGAGTACAAGGGGTATCACAAGGCAGCGCTTGATTGATTGCCAAATAAGTGGTGCAGACAACAGTGCTGGGATTCGGAGATATTATCCATTGATTTCAGGAGATTAAATCGGACTGGGTATCACTCAAGGGGTGAAGCAATACAGAGAAGGTACCAACGAAAATTTCCACCCAAACTCAGTAAGAACATGCCGCTGACAGGCAGGCTTTGGTGAAAAGAGCGAGGGAGAGGGGAAATGCTAGTGTATCTTGAATTCCGTGAAGTAAGAAGAAACATTTTATGGTTATGAGACAGATGTAAACTACAGTTACAGTCTCTCCAGGACTAAGTAGGAAAAGTCAGAGACACGGACACTTGTTTGTCTTTTTAAAAATCTTTCTTGAGTCTGTTTTGTTCCCTTCTCCAGGGCCAGGAATATCATGGAGACCCCCATAGCCATGGCCCCTACTCTCCTGGAGCTTACAGAGTACAAGTTGGGTGTGTACGGACGCACAGAGACTGCCCGGCTGCCCTGAAGGTCAGTAGGGGTCTCCTAGAGAAAGTGACGTTTTTCTTGAGACCCAAAGTTCAGGCAGGAGATAGCTAATTAAGGGGGCTCCGGAGAGCTGGAGAGATTGTTCCAAGTGGAGAAAACAACATGCACCCGTGAAACACCA
This sequence comes from Mormoops blainvillei, assembly GCA_004026545.1. Lineage (NCBI taxonomy): Eukaryota > Metazoa > Chordata > Mammalia > Chiroptera > Mormoopidae > Mormoops > Mormoops blainvillei. Next base: position 56,560 of record PVJD01002430.1, on the reverse strand, counting down.
TGTGGTCTATCTTGCAAGACAGAAGCTCAGGTGGCCGGAGCCTGGGGTTTGTGGCAAAAAGTCATGAGTGCTGAGGCCAGAGAAAGAAGCAGAGGCCAGATTATGAAGGATCTTCAGCTTTGGAGGTAAAAGCAGGGCCTGGGGAGAAGAGGAGGAAAGTACATTCTCGAAGAATTTTATTGGGGGAATGGCATGAGCTTTGCGCTTATGAAAGGCCCGTGTGGATGCTGCGTGAGGATGAGATTGCAAGGGGCAGGTAGCCAGTTTAGGAGGCTGTGACAGTCATCCAGGCAAGCGAGGACGGTGCTGAACCACAGCAGAAGTCCTGGGGATGGAGACTGAGTGGGCAAGTTTGACAGACATTTAGGAGTCAGGGGTGCAAGGCCGATGGTGGGCTGAGTGCGGAGGGTGAGAGAGAGGGGAGCGAGGAGCATGCGCTCACCGTATCGCCATTGCTCTCTGCCTGTCATCAGTTCATTGAATGAATTAATCTGGGCGTGGGTTCTCTAAGTGGTTTCTTTGGCTGGGTGATCTACAGATGAGTACACACCTTTCCACCCCCGGTCCCTGTCACTGCTTTCATCTCTGTATGCTGCATCTCATTTTTCTGGTGAGGCCGTACCTAAATCCCAGAAAAACTCAGATGGGGGTGGGGGAGGGTGAAAGGAAGAGGCGGGGAGAACGACTGGAAGATTCAAGATGGTCATTTTATGCCAGTTGCTTTATGTTTTGATTCCAAAAGGCACATTTTTTCCCCTGCCTTTGGTCACAGCCGCAGTGTGGATTCCCTTTTCTAATTTGTCTGCTGCTCACTGTGAGAAACCAGCGCTACCTAGAGAAACCAACAGAGAGTTCTCCGCTTTGTGGCTGGCAAGGAGGACCTGACCTTCATCACTCAGTTGCCAAGAAAACAGCGTCTCCTCCCTTTTTAAGTTGCACCCACGATCCTTCTTCTAGCAGATTGGAGGAGGGCACCATGGCAGGCTGGAGGGAGTGGGCTCTGGGCAGGGGAATCCCCTCCCCCTACTCAGCTGAAAAATCTGTCAGAGGGAAAACAAATGTAGCAGAATTGTCAGCCCCCAAGCTAATGGAGCTGTGTAGGTGAGAGAGGAGTCAGGTGCCTGACAGATGGCTCAGCTCCCTGGGGACAGAGAGGGCACCTGGGCCCCAGCACAGAAGCCAGGGAAATTATGTAGGTAATTAGGCAGTGCTCCGCTCAGGCCCAGGTGGAAACGGGCAGCGCGGAGCTTTAAGAGACATCTTTTTAGACAGTGTCTTCAGCCTACTCCAGTTATTTTAGGGAGGAGCCTGGTTTCCCTAACCCTTCCCCTCCTGCATCAGACACCAGAGGATGCAGCTTTGAGTCTGCAGCGGAAACAGCCGTGCTGCTGGAGGCTTCAGTTTTGTGTGTCTCTGAGACCCACTGGCATCCATTCCAAGAGAGCCTCCCCTTCGTGCTGGGGTGACAGAGGCCCTTCTTTCCACTGGCTTTTCAAAAACATTCCCCAGAAGTCAGGTCCTGCTTGGCAGGAGCCTCTTGCCAGCCGTGGTGGTGACAATAAACGAGGATTCCCTTATTTAGGAGCTGTGTCTCATCTTGGTGGCACTTCTCAGAGGGAAGCATCATTAGCCAGGCTGGAAATGGCTTTCAAAGATTCCTTTGCTCAAGCAGGTAGGGCGTGGGTCAGAGAGGCTGCTGTTAGAAAACAGAGGGTAGTGCCTGGGGGTCTCGCGTCTGAGGGGAAGAAGGCTCAGGCCATCCTCCTGTGACTGCCGTGTCCCCAGCCTTGCCCAGAGGTGGAGCACAGGTCCTCGGTATCTCCTGGGTCACTTCGCAGTATTGTCACAGGAGTGATGGGGCAAGAAGGCCATGTCCCAGCCAGTGGGATTGGGAGAATGATAATCATTTTCATCTTTGAGCCATGGTGTGGGTTGGGGGGGCTTCGAGAGGTTTAATCTGTGACTCCCGACTTTACCTCTTGGCTCATATTGGAAACTGAGCCCAGGTCTGTGCGAAGGAGGCCAGAAGGCGGATGGAGGGGGTCCAGGCGCTGTCTGTGTGGAGATTTCAAAACACTAACACCGTTCTTCTCCAACTTCGGTTTACATCAGTCATTTGGAAGACTTATTTTTCAAAAGTAGATTTTCAGGGTCTCTGAATCGGAGTCTCTGGGTCAGGGACAGACCACCTGTACTTTCAGCAAGCCCTTTGTGGGCATGAAATACACACGAGTGTTTGAGAGCCATTGCATTTAAGCATCTAGGTTCTTGAGAACGCTGCGTTCCTGTGGCACCGGAGAGGCCGCAGAGCGCGTGTGTGTGCAGCACGGAGGGTGGAGGTGGGGGGGCCTGGGGACCAAAACAGAGGGCACCGCCACGTGCAGCCAGGTCACGGCCACTGGAGACACAGGGGCAGCTGTCAGGCTGTCTCAGGCAGCCCAGAGTGCAGCTCTGATTTTGAAATGTCATCCATCGCTGCTCAGGAAAGCTCTCTGGAGAGCTGCTGGCTCCTGGGGCAGAAGATAATAATTGCGTTGAAAATTCCAGAGAAGCAGAAGGCTTGTAGAACACATTGGAAATTTTAATCACTTTCTCAGAATGGCTGTGATTAACATTCTTTCTGGCCCTTCCTAGGTGTGTCCTAAGCTTCCCTCATTCCAGCTGACAGGTAATTAGTGCTCCGGCTGGGGCTGGAGGCACAGGTTGTTCAAGTGACAGTGCCTGTGAGACACTGCACAGACTGAGGTTTGCAAATGGAAGGGACTGATCCTATCCCCACGGTCCACAGTCCTGTCACCCAGGACTACTTGGAGCACTGGGCACCCATGTCACCATGCACTTGCCATTCCCCCCATCGCCCAGGATGCCTTTGGTGCCTCCCCACCCCCCGCACGGTGCGTTCCCACTCTTTTCTCAAGGCCGAACTCAAGCGAAACTGCTCTGGAGTCTCTGCATGCCCCTGGCAGGATGAAACCCTCTGTGGCCACCTCTACCGAGGCCACTTGAAAAAGGAGGCAAAGCCTCTGACAGGTGGTAGCTGCTGGACAGCCAGTCTGTCCCTTTATCTCGTCATTTCTTTATTTGTGCGTCTGTCTCCACTTCAGGATAAGACACGAGCTCATTCTTCTCGGCATTCTCAGTAACAATGCAAAGCCTAGACTCGTAATTGCTCAGGACATGTTTGTTGAAAGAAAACAATACATCTCCGTCTGAGGCTAGAAGATGTGAAGGGGAGAGCAATGACTGGCCGTGTTACCCAGAGCCCTTCTAGAATGATGATTTATCTGTGAGTTCGCCTAAGAACCCTCTGGAAGGAGGTGTTCTCATTTCAGTGCAGAAGCCACCAAGAAAAACCCTGGCCCACACACCTTCTTCTAAAGTCATGCCATCCCGGTTGTAACTGTAGCCCTTTAGGCTGTATTTGTTTATAGTTCAGACGACTTGCCGCTTCACACCTCAGTTTTCCCATCTGCAGTGTGGGCCGGGGCACACCTTGAGTGAGGCTGCCTCCCTCCTTCTCTGATACATCTTTAGAAGAAGACAGCTGTCACTGGGGGCGGGTGTGTATAGTTCTTTGGAAAACAGAGCCATTTGTTACATGTGGCAAGAAGTGTGAAGGGCAGGGCTTGAGAGGGAGAGAGAGAGAATCAGAATTGCTTTTTTCCTTCCTCATCTTTCTCTGATACCACACACACTCTGCATCCACTTCTCTACCCTGCAAGTAAAAGGAGGGAGATAGGAGAACAGCCCCGTCTCGCTACTAACATACTACCGAGCGCCGTCTCCTTAAAGCGGGACCCTCAGATCAGACCAACACGCTGGCATAGCCTGGGAGCCTCTTAAAGCTGCAGAACTTCAGGCCCCCCCCCAGATCGACTGAATCAGCATTGGAATTTTAATAAGATTGACTCATCTACATTAAAATGTGAGAAGCACAGGCATGGAGCAGCCTTAAAAACATTCGTGAAAGTAAAATGAGAAACAGGGAAGAGCGGACGCAGAGGATGTTAAACAGACATTCTACCCATCAAGGCCTGGTGACATGGAAGAAATTTGCTCAGGAAAATAACCAGAAAGCCGTTGCAGTGAAGTGACGGGAAAGAAGGAGAAAGGCTTCCATTTAGATGCAGAATTACTCAGGGTGTTGACACAGAAGAGGAGAACGCCTGTGTTGGTCTGAGGTGGGCTCAGACCAACACAGGGCGCATACCCTAGCGCAGTGACACGGGAGCGCAAACAGTGTGGAAGGGAGGGGACAGCCCTCCTAGCCCTGCACAGCAGACCTCCCACAGTGTCCGCGCCCACGTCTACCCAATCACTCACTTGCCAGAGCAAGATGCCAATGATCTTGCCCTCGGGGTGATGGGTAGGGGGGGCAGTCAGTGCATTCTCATTAGTTTTACAATGAATCAGCCTGTTTTTATTCAGTCAAAGTTTTAGACTGAACCTCCCTCCCCCACCAAAAGTTGAGACGGATGGGGAATCTCCCCACAAAATAGGAAGCACACTTGTAAACACGCAGGTGGAGTACTTGTGTGTTTACACGCACACGAATGAGTACAGTTGAGGAATCACTGACATATAATAAAACGCACGGGTCTTCGGTGTGCAGTTCGATGAGCTTTAACAATTATACACAACGCACCCCCTGATGTACATACCAAACAAGATGCATGTTTTCATCACTCCAGACTTCCACGTGCCCTTTCCAGTCAGCCCCCCACCCCAACCTACCTAGAGGTAAACCGTTTCTGATTACGACTCCCTCGGATGAGTTATGCCCGCCCTTGGGTTTCATAAATGGAACCCTGCAATGTACTCATGACGAGGCGCTCCGCTGGGCCTCCTTCCAATCAACATCACGTTTTTGAGACCCGCCTCTGTGAGGGCATGTATCGGCCGTGCACTCCTTGGTGTGCTGAGCAGCAGCGCGTGTCTGGAGAGAGTACAGTTGGTCTTTCCACTCCCCTGTCAGCGCACATTGGGGGCGCTTGTCATTTCCGAGTCTCCTGATAAGGCTGCTCTGAACAGTCTTGTAGAAGCCATTTGTGGACATTTAAAAAAAATATTTCTTGGGGATAAATACCTAGGAGAATAATTTCTAGATCATAGGTACATGTATGTTTACATTTATAAGGACAGCCAGTTATCCAAAGTGGCTGTGACATGTCAGCTGCTCTCATCAGCAACGAATGACAGTCCTCATTGTCCCATGCCTTCACCCCAGGAGGAGGTGTTATCAATCTTCTTGATTTTTAGCAATTTCAATACAAGTGAAATGGTCCCTCACTGTGGTTTGAATTTATATTTCCCTCATGACTTGTGAGTTGAATGCTTTTTCATGTGCTTATTGGCCATTTTTATATATCTCCTTCTGTGAAGCATCTGTTTAAATCTGTTGCCCATTTTGTAAAAGTTGTATTATCTTTCATTGTGGATTCATAGGCATTCTTTACATAGTTTCAATATAAGTCCTTGGTCACATGTATTGCAAATATTTGTGCGAGTCCATGGACTGCCCATTTGCTTTCTGAATAATGACTTTTACTGAGAAGAAATTTTTAATATATAGAAAATACAATGATTTTTTAAAATATTCACGAAGTATTATTTTTTTCTTACCTGCCTAACACTTTTTGTGTCCATGGTAATCTTTGCCTTCCTCGAGGTAGCGGAGAATATAAAGGATTCTAACTGAGTGGAACAGGGAATCATACCTCTACACTTACCAGCTGCATGGCCTTGGTAGATGAATTAGCCTCCCTGTGTCTTTGCTTCCTCTCAAATCATAGATTAACAGATTACTAACAGCCTGGAATCAAATCCATAAAGTGGAATCATCTGTGAAAATGACATCCACCTGAAAGCTTGTTATGAGGTTAAGTGAGTAAGGGTTTGTCAAGTGCTCAGGCGAGAACTTAAAAATACATTTTCCAATATCCTTCTTATAGTAAAATAGGAAGGCAAATAAAGACTCATTTAGTCTTTCACATAAATGATTATTTACTACATGAGTCAGACAACCGTGCTGGACGTTGGTTTTACCACCTAAAGTCACTCGAAAGCTCTACCATTATTTGCTTTCAAAATTTTATTAGCACCTAGTAGGTTCTACAAAATTTCCAGTGGCCTCCTTAGTTCCTCTGACAAGGTATCAAGAGCTTATCACGTCTCGAGGACCCAGCTAAGCCCATTACACATAGGATATTATTTAACCCTCACGACATACCTGCAAAGACTCCAAGTTTGGCGGAATCTAAGACTGGATTAGTCAGCACTGTCCCCGCCTCTCGGTCTTCATAAAACAAGGACTGCTCCCTCCACTCCCAGTCTAGCTTCTAGTGAGACGAACTGGGTCAGCCTGCCAATCGGTACCTCTGGAAATATTGCGTATTCGATCCTTCAGCTGTCTGGAATTGATAGAAGGTGTTTCAAACCATGGGTGGGTAGTAGAGCCTCAGAGTTACACAGACGCTTGCAACCAGTGAGAACTGGAATCCTAACTCTACCTTTCATTAGCTATGTGACCTCCAACAAGGTTTATGCCGGTTAGTCATCCATCCTTTCATGCGTTCAAAAAAATATCCATGAGCAGCTGTGCAATTCCAGGCTGCACCCCAGGCTCTGAGGATACAGTGGGGAACAAAAGTAACAAAAGTAACGACAATCTCTGCCCATGTGGGCCTTACATCCTGGGGGCTTTGTGACTCGATGTTTTTCATTTAAAATGGAAAAGGACAATAGAGCCTTCTTTAGAGGGTTGTTGTGAGATTACTTGGGATAATGTAAGGAAAATGCTTCACATAATTGCCCCTGGAACGTATTTAAAATGTAACAGTGTCATGAAAAATGCGAACACCTTCTTGAATTTGATATTTTTCAAATATTTCTTGACTGACATAATAGTGTAGCAGAGTTGCCTGACAGAATAGCAGTGATTTCTAGAATGTACGGTCCAAAGGTTTCCATCTCGGTCTTTTTTCTAACGATGGAAAATACAGCCAAGACCACTTATTATAGCAATTTAAAACTATTTATCATAGTCTGTAGAATAAATTGAGAGGAGATCTCATTTACATCCTTAACCAAGGAGCCAGCATTATTGGCTATTTAATTGCCTACTTTTCATTGTTTATCTCAACCCTTCAGATAGATGTTTTCGACAAGATTGAAAGTCAGCATTTTTCCTTTAAGCTTATTCCAAACCCAAATAGTATTGCCCTAAATCTAACCATACATATAATAGTAATACAAAGAATAAGTGATTAAAGAAGAATAAAATGGAGTGACCTTTAATTCAGAGCAGAAACTCTCTCTCTCTGTAAATGTGTACTCTGCCTTACCTTTTGTCACAGTGGGTACCCACTGCCCCCGCCCCAGAAAACAGCAACCCCTTCTATCTGATTCCATCTCTTCTCTCTGCACTGTAACCATTTCCACAGTCATCTGTCTCTCCCTACTAGACTGTAAGCTCCTTAGAATCAAGAACCAAGTTTTACATTTTTTCCTGTTTTGTTCATTTCGTGATACCTGGCACATAATTGGTTTGCAATCTATGTTTACTGAATTGAATTAAAAAGGCATCGACTTCCTCTTAAATAATAGATTAACAGATTACTGACAGGCTAAAATCACATTAGTTTAACTGTCATCTCTTGGTCTTAAAGAGTTCCAAAAGCATTAAAATAATCAGGACAAAGTCTTTTTAAAACACTCTGAGTGGAATTCAGCTGAAGCTATTCAAAGACTTAGGTTTAAATATTTTTTACAAACAACATGTCATCTTAGAAAAATAAAGTCATCATAGCTTCCAGAGAAGAAACATTACTATTAAAATCAGAAGTTGGATCTGCCTAGTATTGGGTACAATTCCAACATTAAAATGGTTTTAAATACCCTCATTACTTATCACATATTTTTAGCTTATTTATTAAAACAACTTGGCATTAATATTAGATAATCCGATCGCACATTCTCTGTTTGTAACAAAAAAGAAAAGCATTCTGAGCTATTTGAGGACCTGATTTTATCATTTTAAAATGAGTGTGTTCTATATAAAGAGACTTTAGAAGCTGCTGAAACTTTTGGTTAATTATTTCAGGAAGATTAGCAAATGGAAAGTTAATAAAAAATGGAAGAGTGAAAATTTGTTCTGGAGAATTGGGCAGCAGGGATGGGGGTGAAGAACTGGAGGATGAGAGTCGCTCAGTAATTTATATTGAGCACCTACTACGTGCTAGCCACTGTCTAGGTCTCATAGAGAGTGAACCCTGCACTAGGGAGCTGACGTTTAAGTTGGGGGGCGTTCCTACAAAGAGGCTCTAATAACGCTAAACGTCAGAGGAAAGAGCCTTCACCCCTTAGCTCCCTGGGGCGTCCTGGCCCTAGGCCGAGGCGCTCTTTCTACCATGAACTCCACAGATTCAGATAAACTGGGAGGGAAAATCTAGCTGACCACAAAGCAGATGCTGCTGTTACCTTCCTCAGGCTGTGGAGTACCTACTGCCCTTGTATGTACCTAAGCAAAGCGGCTGCTTTCGCACCTCCCCCCTGGACGAAAAGCTATGGCTCAAGGTGAATGTGTCTACCTATATGGAAAATTGGCTGGCTGTTCCCCCGCTAAAATTAGGAAATAAATAATAGCAATACTAGGTAAAATAAAGTAAACTGTCTTCTGTGTTGGCAGGTATCTCTGTAACACCCTTACCTCGAAAGGATCACAGTGAAAATTAAAGAAGATAATGGGAAGTGCTTCGCGCGGGGCCTGGCATGAGGTCGGTATTCGACAGACACACACACACACACACACACTTCCTTCCTCGGCCCCTCTGGAAGAAGCATGCTCAGTGCCCCTGCCTCCGAGACAGAACATATAAACCAGGCTATCGTTCGGCACAGGCTGTCAGCCCCTCCTCCCGCACATCTGGTGTGCAAAATGCGTGAATCCCTCTTTAATCAACAACTCAGAATAATGGCATTTCCGACCCTCGTCACAGAATTCAGCCAGGAATTATTGCAATGCAGCTCTTGCCAAATGCTTGCCGGGGACAGGAGATACTTGAGAGAAAGCGCCTAATGGAGATGTTATTTACATGCAGTCTTCTTCTGAGCTTTTTCTTGGAATTAGGAAATCATTGGCACGCTTAACTGGGCTACATTATTGCCATTCGCTATTGAATCCTTTGTTAAATAAAAAACGCGCTGCTCCTTTATCCACTTTTTAGAGAATTTATCGTAAAAATACCTGCCTGCCATGAGACCTAGCCCATAGTAGGCCCTTAATGAGTATTTGAATATTGAAAAGATGAACCTGTTTGAATAAGAATTAGGGGTTTTTTCCCCCCAAAAAATATAGCCAGAAGTGAAAATAGCACCCATTAGAATTTCCTTTTTATTCTCTCTCTAAGCTCCCCGCCCCCACACCCGGCTCTCACCTCTGATACAGCGTCTATTACATGCTTCCCATTGTTTGCACCACCAGTCGCCCTGCTGGACTGTGAGCCACTTCGAAGCCTGACTGTCTATTTCATCTCTGTAACCACAGTGCATCTCCCAAGGTCTGGTCGACAATAGATGAATAAATGCTCGAATGTCAAAAGAGTAAATAAAGCAATTCAGGGTTCCTCACATAAACACCAACTGAACATTTCTTTCTTGACTTCAGTAACAGGAAAAGGTGACATTTCCAATACATTTTTTATTGAGCTCCTGCTTTATGCAAAATGTATTCCTGATATGATAGAGATCTTTGTGCTCCCTACTTCTAAGGAGTTCTCCATCAAGTGAGGGCGACAGGCACGTTCCAGGTACTTTGGGTTCAATGTTCTAATAGCAATATAAAAAAAGTACTCAGGGGAGTGAGGGGAGTGAAAGAGAGAAATTCCAACACAAAGTTAAAGAGGGCTTGTTGCTTAAGGACCAAAGGGCCTCTGAGTTCAGAGACACCAGGCGTGGCAGAGGGCTTGCATGAAGTGGCCAACTGGAAATAGAGAAATTACATGAAAGGCTGCATCCTGAAAGGCAAGACACTTGGTCTCCTTCCCCTGTCCCCTTGAAGACCGGCTGCTATACTTATACCCTCATAAGAGGAGGCTGGAATATCTTTCTCTGGGGAACCTCAAGGGCCCCACCCAGGGGCGAAGGGAAGAAAGTACACACACACAGGCACAGACATAGACACAGACACACACGCGCGCACGCGCACACACACACACACACACACTGTATATGTCTCCAGGAAAACATTCGGTCTGTAAATTGAACTCCAGCAGTTACTGAGGCTCACGCAGTCACAGAGGACTTCCGGTCAGTCTTTTTTGTGCCTCACTCCTAAGGGTTCTAATACTTTTTTTTTTTTTTTTTGAGAAAGGCCTACAAGATGAAAAGCAGGAAGGATAGAAAAAAACAAGGAGCCAAAGAAAGCTTACTTTAAAAAACCAATAATCAGCACCCTCGGGGAGATGAGGATGCTATAAAATAGAAGGAACAATACGAAAAAGAAAAGGCCCTTGCAAATTAGCAATATAACTAAAATTAAAAATTAAAAAGAATTGAAAGATTATGTTGAAGAAATCTCATTGAAAGTAGAATACAGAGACAAAGATATGAATAATAACAGAGAAAAGATAAGAAAATTGGAGGATTCACCCTTTGATATCAAATCAACAGAGGTTATAGAAAGACAGAACAGAGAAAATGGATGAAACAGAATTATAAAAGAAATAACTTGATGACATTTTGGAAAAGCAAAGTACAAAGGCATCCAGATGAAAAGTCCAAAAAGTGTTCCTCCCAAAATAAGTTTTAGAAAAATGCACCAAGACACATCCTCAAGGAATTTCAGGGATGAAGAATTAACAGAAAGACATACTGGAAAGGAGAGGTTATATATTACCAGAAAGGTTTAGTAATTAGCAGCTACCCTGGAAGCTAGGAGATAGTGGAGAACTACATTCAGTATTATAAAGAAAATTTACTTCTACTCCAAGAACATACAGTTAGCCAAACTATCAAGATGATAGAATAAAGGCATTTTGGGCATACAAAATCTCAACAAACCTACCTCCAATTTATCATGTTTGAAGAAGCAACTAGGCAATACGTTCCCCCCAACAAGGAAAGAGGAGGCATGAAGTCCAAGGACAGGAGAGAGGCGATAGAAATTTCTAGGCTAGTGAGGAAGGCGAGTCTCAAGACAAAAACTGTGTAGCTGACCTAGAGAGTAGGCAGTCCACAGAGCAAAAGCTGCAGAGATAGCTCTCCAGACTATCTGTCTGTCTGTCTATCTATCTATCTATCTATCTATCTATCTATCCATTTGAGAAATTGTTGGAGGAAATGGGGAGATAAACCACTCATTGCTACCACAGAATACTAAGAAAATGGGGTGGGGGTGGGGCAAATATCTAACCATGTAAAAAACCTCAAGTTGAACGAGGAAACGACCTCGTAATGTATAATATAATAATATATTACCCAGCACAGCAGTAAACAATGTTTATGTGGTTCTAATAAGGTAGGCATTGAATATTGATTAAAATGCTATTGTGATATAACTATACAGATAAAAAAGGTAAAAGAGAAGACACGGAAAGGGGCTGGGGGAGCTGGAGAGAGCTAGGTGATGATTCATCATCGTAGGAAGTCAGTATTTCGTGACTGACACTGGAGAGCCAAGAAAAAGCTCTACGAGCTTGTGATCTAGAATAATAACGGTGAGTACTAGAAGAAATAGCTAAAATAATTATAAGTGGTCACAACTCGGCTTGGCAGCTATGTATGGTGGTGCAGGTTGTGCGCAGCACGACTCTGGAAGCTACCGCGCCCGTCACTGTGTCTAAATGCTAGGCGGGAGGCTGCGATCTGCACCGCTGACCCCACCTGCCGCAGCCGATCCACCTCTGGGAGGAGGATCGGTGTTGGGGCAGGTTCGTGTGAGGCTGTTCTACTCAGTCATAAACATTTTAGCACTATTTGCCTTTTTAAACGACGTGTTTGATTTTTGAAAATATAAAATAAAGAAGAAAGGGGAGGATAGATTGAAGACATTCGTTGGAAATAACTCGTTGGGATTTAGCAGCCACTGAGGGACCGGCAGATGAAAGGGAGAAAGTAAAGAGAGCCGACCATAATCGGTTAAATGAGCATAAGAAAAACCAGAGGAATTTAATATCAGAGAAGTCAAAGGGAAGGAGGCAGCAGGAGGCGTGGGCCAGCGGAGCGAGGTGCTGGCGTGCCATAAATTATAGGGCCTTGGGCGTCAGAAGTCCTGGGACTGAGCTCCACCACCTTCCAAGTGGCCCGTTTCCTCATCTAAAAAAAAGGTGATGATGATACCAACCTGTCAACACCCCTTTGCTGCTGTTTTCATGAAATATAAAGCACAAGATGGCTGGAGTAAGACATCATTTCTAGCACCCAGCTCTGCCTCTTGGTGGTCCCCTTCTCCAGCTCACCTGAGTCTTACCTGGGAAAGGACCAGGTTGTTAAAAATTCATTTTATTTTCAAACTTATATTAATTATTTCCAAGGCCCTTGGGAAGATGTTTTTCTTTTAAACTTGACTGGGGTTAGTCTTCCCTTGCTGGAAGCTGAGCGCTGCAGCTGGGATTTCCAAGGACCTTGGGGAAGCCCCGGGAGGTCCTCTGGCCCCCAGGGGCAGCTGTAGGCACCTGTCTGGTGCTTGCCAGGCTGGTAAAGTAACTCCTTCCAGCTGCAGACTCTGGCCGGCTGCAGGATGGGTGTCCCTGCCCCTGGAGCAGATGCGAACAGGAACATTCGAGTGGTGCCGTTTGCACGCCATCCAGACCTGGCTTTCAGAGAGGACGAACTGGATCTTGAGCCCGGAGGCCTCTAGCCTAAGAGCCGGAGCCCATGAAGGAGCAGGACTATCTGGGAGGAGAAGCCTGGAGTTCCAAGTTCACTGAAATCCCTCCCTGCTTCCGGCTTCAGGAAGGCGTCCCCCTTCGAAGTGACCGGAGCCTTTAGCACCGCCCGGGGCTGTGGAGAAAGCCCCCAGTTTACCCTCTCCTGTATCTGTCAGCGCCAAGAGAGTTCCTCTTGCTTCACCTGCTGTTTGAGGTCACGGACCTTAACAACAACAACAACAACTGCAACAATAGTTTTATACAGCCTACTATATGCCAGGTGCTATTTTCAGCACAGAACTTAACATTAACTTTTTGTACAGACGAGGAAAATGAGGCACAAAGAGGTTAAGCAACTTGCCTAATACTAGACAAACCGAACATTAGAGGTCTGTTCTGGATAGCCACTCTCTCTGTAGCTAAAAAGAACTGAGCACGGACTTTGGAATGGACACATTATTGATGATCTAAATGACTATTCTATCAGGTGACTGAATTGTAGTCAATGATAGATAGGTAAGAATATCATGTGGAGAGTCCAGAAGTTTTCTTAAATTGAAAATAGTTAACCTTTCTTTTTCCTTCCTCCATCCTGTTCTTGGGTGTGTAGGTGTGATAGCTGGAGCTCCAGCAGCCACTTTGCATCACAAAGATGAGGGTCACTTGCCAAGGATACTGAAGCAGAAAGCCTGAAAAGTCCTGGGTCTCTGGTGATCATACAATTGCCACATCAGCCCTGAATTCCCTGCCTTTGAACTTCTATCTCATTTAAGCATCTATTTTTGAGGGTGTTTGTTATTCATAGTCAATGCAACCCATAATGGATACACTAGCTTCCAACACTGGGAATATTACTTACCATTCTGGGTCTAAACCTTAGCAGTCAAATGGAGATAATGATACTGGTATCACTTGGTAATGATAAGAAACAGATGAGTTAACATGAAAAGAATGCTACATTCTCTGGCAGGTTACGGAGCAGTATTTTTGGGAAGGGGAGCATTTCAGGAATGATCAGTCATGTCATGACTGTAGCTAACTCCCTCCCTGATCCAAGCCCTCTGAGTCATACTTCAGCTAGTTGCTGGGTGGCTCAATTTTTGAGTAAAGAGTCGGTGAACTAGGTGAGCTTTGGGATTCACCTGGAATTTAAATAAAGCAGAAAGCTTCCAACATTTATTCTTGTCCTTTCCTTTTGATGCTCTCTGAAGACTGTGGCATTTTTCTCCAGGAATATTCCAGCCACTGTAGATCTGCCATATACACAGCTTCTCTCTGTGTCTCTGTCTCTGTCTCTGCCACTCTGTCTCTCTCTATGGGACTCAGAGACAAATGTAGGGGACAGTGAAGAAATGAAGCAGAGAGGCTTTTGGGGATAGTGTGCTCGAGAACTTTGCACCTCAACTGGTCAAACCGACCTCTTTTTGGGTTCGATCACGGCAGATCACCTGCTCTTTTAAAAGGTTCCAAGCACTTTCAAAACTCACTGGTACGTGTCAAATTCTTTCCTCTGACTGAAGTGCTCGCTCTTCCCCGAATTGCTTGGTAAACTCCTGCCCCTTCCTTCAAGGCTCAGCTTAAATGTCACCTTCTCTGAGAAGCCTTTCCTGGCCCAGCTCGACAGTCCACCGTGGCGAGGCTGGATTGGCATCCCGTGGTGCCAGAGAGCAGCTTTCCAGGACGCGTGCCCAAAAGAGCGGCTGCTCCGCATTGGCTAGAAGATGGGCTGAGGGGCCTCTGCGGGGGTGGCTGCAGCACCCCACACTCCTGACAAGAAGCAGTCGGGAGTCCCACTGAGCCACCAACTGGATGATCAAGGACTCAGTGCCATTGAGCATGGCCATGAGGAAGTTAGCAGGAAAAAAAAATGAAGCACGTGAAACTCCAACCTCGGCCATAACAGCTCTCAGTGGGGTAGCCACAGAACATTTAAGCTTCAGTAAACCTTCTTGATGCGTCCTTCAGGATACACTGACTGTAGCACATGTGCCTCGGGAACGGAAGAATTCACTTGCTGCGCATGGTTGCTGGTAGATGCAGTTCAGTGCTGGGGGATTCCTGCCCAAGCCAGTGACTTTCGTGGTAGAAATAGTGACCTTTTAGTCTGTAATCAGACACTAGAGACAATGATCCATTAAGGGTATTCCTAGTTCGTGACACTGGTATTATTTAAAAAATTTTAATTGTGCTGAATCTGCATAACAGGAAATCCAGCTGTTTTTAAGTGTCCAGTCTGGTGGCATTCCGTACACTCGCATTGTTGTGCAGACATCACCACCATCTCCTTGAGAACTCTTTTTATCTTGCAAAACTGCAAGCTGTACCCATTAAACAAAAATTCAGCTCCCCTCCACCCAGCCCTTTGGGAACCACCATTCTACTTGTTGTCTTTATGAAATTGATTACTCCAGGTGCCTCCTGTAGGTGGAATCATACAGCCTCTGTCTTTTTGTGACTGGCTTATTTCCCTTAGCGTAATGCCGTCCAGGTTTATCCACATTGCAGCATGTATCAGAGTTTCCTTTCTTTGTAAGGTTGGGTAATATTCCATTGATATGCATGTATCTCTCCTGTTCCATTTACGCGTTCATTAACTGACGGGCACTTCGGTGGCCTCCGTGTTTTAGCCACTGTGAATAATGGATGACCATGGGTGTGACAGTATCTCTTTGAGATCCTGCTTTCAATTCTTCTGGGCCTAGGCCCAAGAGTGGAGTTTCCAGATCACATGTTGATTCTACTTTTAATTGTTTGACGAGCCACGTACTGTTTCCCATAGAGCCGGCACCACTTTACATCCACTCCGACAGCGCCCAGCGGTTCCAGTCTCTTCACATCCGCATCAGCACTTGTTTCTTTTTTATAGCAATCACCCTAAAGGATGCGAGGCGGTATCCCATTGTGATTTTGACTTTCATTTCCCTAGAAGTTAGTGATGTTGAGCATCCTTTTGCCATTTTAATAAAAAAAGAATATTACCTTTGTATTCTCTTTGTTGTGATGAGGATGTATTGGTCTCACACCAGTGTTATTAGTCACATGTCAACTTTTTTAAAGTCCATAACACAACTTTGTTTATCTCACTTCACGCGGGTGGTACTATTAGACCCATCAAAGTCACATCCTGACTCCTGCAGTGAAAGGCCTGTTTTGTACAAGCGTCAATACCCAGAGGTCAATATCCAGGCCGTGTAGCTTTTCTCGTGATCGGTTCCCATCCACAGAGGGTATGAGGGGCGTTGTCGGTCCTCCCTTGCGGCTCTGGGTTTTTTTAGGCCATGGAAGCCTGTGATAAATTCATCTGAAGAATTCCTGGGTGGCCTACCTCCGAGTCCTGCCTTGCGTGTTTCCTCCTTGTCAAGCAAGGCGCCAGGGCGGTAAATGCTATATTTGCTAGAATCCAGTGTGAATAAAATGATTTTAAAGTAATGGCCATTCATTCGGAGGAGATGAGAGGAGAAACCTCCCCTTTGAGGCATCCAAGGTTTAAAAGGTTCTTTGACAGTAGCAGCTCAAACGGAGCCAGAAAAAACCTGGCGCGTTTCTTGCCAGTCCGCTGACCCCCAGCACACTCACAAGCACGTGTGGACTCCAGGGAAGCTGGGCAAAGATGGGCGAAGGGGAAAATGTGCGCTTTTTACTAAGACTGCTGCAAAAAAGGGCTCATCATGTCATATAATATACAGTATCGATAGAAATATTAAGTTCCCCAGACGTGTATTCCGGGTACTACCTGGCAGTCGTACCACTGCATTTCAAGGATAAGTTTTGGCAAGGATTTTTGTTATTCAGTTAGATTAATAAATCTACCTCTGAAAAGAGTTAGCAGCAGGAGACATACCTTCTCGCTTGAGTACTCTCCCTGGAGACTTCTCGGGCACCTACCATCATCCAAGTCGAGGAGAGGAAACCTACCTGAGAGCAGGTCTCACCTGGAGGGGAGAAACCTCTCGGGTCAGAAATGGGAAGGGAAGGGTCCAAATCAGGAGGGATACTCACCCCCTTATTCTAACCAGCGCATTCGGGGGCAGTGGCTATTTTAGGCTGTGTTTGTAGGCAGTCGTTCTCAGGGGCTGGAATGGGAATGTTGGCAGCTGTCCCGGTGGCTTCCCGACAATTGTTCCCTCCTTCCTGATGCTCTTCCCGGCTCTGTAGTTCTAGCACTCAGACTCCTTCTTACTGGGAATCTTGGGTTATGAAAATACTTCCCAGGAGGAAGCTGCTTTTCCATGTATGGAGGAAGGGGGAAGGCTAACATGGTCGGGGTGTGCCGGTTCTCTTCCCGTGGGGACAGCCGCCAAGGGTCCCCATCCGCTGCAGGCAATGCTGGGGTTTCTCTTCATGCCCCGCCCCCCGCAAGCTCTAGAGTTTCTGGGAAGTCATCTTAAATTAATTCCATTTCCGATGTTCTCTTAAGACTCAGTAATTTATTTGTTCATTTTTAAAAATTCGTTTGCTATTTTTTTATTCTACGAATATCTATTTAACAAATATTTATTGAGTGACTAATATGTGCCACTGTGTTAAACATTATGGCGGGAGGCCCAGAAAGATTGATTCTAATGTGAATATTTCATTTTATAGGTGCCGATGCAGGCCTAAAATTGTTTCCCCGATTCAACAGCCCCTAGACACATGAGGCTACTTAAGTTAATTAAAATTAAACGGTCAGTTTTTCAGTCACATTAGTCAGAATTCGATTTATCAATAGACTCCCGAGTATTGGCTAGCACATGGGACAGACAGTGAAGAGCTAGCACGTTTCCAAAGGTTCTGTTGGACCACGAAGCTCTAGAGAGTTACGTGAAGAGCCCTGGATCGCACAGCCATTCGACGGTTCAAGTCAGACTCTGAACAGTCATAATTTCCCAGGATCTAATGTTACTGCCAAAATAAAAATGAGACTGAGAATTATTCGAGTTGCAAACACCAAAATATTTGGAAGGAAATAGAACCAAAATAGAGATGCGCACACAGATATATACTGTTCAAGTATCAAGGGAGGTGACTCCAGCAAGAGTAATATATCCAAGCATCTGACTAAATGTTTTCCCTCATAATACAAGTCTCTAAAAACACTGAAAGCAGGGCTTAAATGGTTACCCTGGGCCCCTGAGGACCATGCCCCTGTGGTGACTGTGGAACACGCCTTTGGCTGGGACAGACGCAGAGCCACCCCTGATGGAGCCAGGAGGACCCACAGCCTCTGGGTCACGGAGCAGCTTCCCTGCAGAGGACAGTGGAGGGGAATGGAGGCCGGTTTCTCTCTCTGAGCAACGGCATGCTCACCTCTGGAAGGAGCAGAATACTACCGACCCGGCAAGGCCACCTGGGAGGCAAAGTGAGGGGATTCATGCGGACGTGCTCCAAAAGCTCGAAAGCTTTCATGAGACATGCTTGGTAACATGCCATTCCTGTCACCTTGGGCTGGGCTCACCTGCCTGCCTTTCTTTTTTTTTTTTAATTATTTTTAATCCTCACCTGAAGACACTTTTCTTTTTAAGAGAGAGAGGAAGGGGGAGAGAGAGAAAGGGAGAAACATGGATGTGAAACATCATCCGGTTACCTCCTGTAAATGCCTTGCCTGGGATCGAACCTACAACCTAGGCAAGGGTCCTGACCAGAGATTGAACCTGCAACCTTTTGGTGTATAGGACGACGTTCCAACCAACTGACCCACCGGCCAGGGCCTGCCCGTTTGCCTTTTTGCTGCGTCATAATTAAACCCACACTGCTCCATTTCTCAGGTGATGTTTCCACCTGCGTGGGGAGCTCGAGGCTTGCTCTGACAAGGGAAGTTAAACATGCCCATTTTGTATTACTACAGTGGTTGTTATTGTTGAGTTTCAAAGCAACACTATCGCCACATAACAAATCAGCTGGAATTACTGCAGAAGGCCAGATGACGTCAGTCCCCCACTGTCTCTGCCTGAGCGTCAGAGCCAGCTCAGGAAAGGTTGGGACTCTCTGCTTCCTTATCCCAGCTGCTGCCGACTTGTTCCCCCACCGTGGGGGCCCTGCTGGGAGGGAGTCAGGCCTGACTCGACAATGTTCTGGAGGAAAGATTCTCTGTGTAGGGCTGGGGCTATGCCATCAGGTGTAAACAGAAGTATAAGCTGGTAACAGGTGTCCCCCAACTCTGTGCAATGGATTATAATGACGGGGGCCAACGGATGTGTCGTAGACCAGAACGACAGTGTGGTGGCCACACTTTCCCCACGGAGGGCTGGACTATTTGTTCCTTTGGCATATTTAGGACACTCACAGTAATAACCGCCAGCGCTGCCGTGTGCTGAGCACCTACAATGTGCCCTTTACCTGCATTCTCTCTTTTAACCTTGCAGGATGACCCAAAGAGGTAGGAATTATTATTCTTGTTTTTACAGATGAGTAACCGGAGCCTTTAAAAGAATTGTCCTCCTTAAAAAGTGCATTGCTTATGTTCTTCCACAGGTACTCATTTTTTTAAATATCGGAAGACATGTTATTGTCAAACAATGTTTCTGACCAGCACACAACATCTGGTGTTGCCAGTCAGTACAGTTCTAGTCCAAGAAGAGAAAGCTGAGGTTGGGGTTTGCATTTACATCTTTATGTACGTACATATACAATTTCGATCAAGCTTTTTTTTTGCAATAATTTAAAGTGCTCGTGAGCTTATCCAGGCGTCTGTCTGTGTTCACT
Organism: Mormoops blainvillei; assembly: GCA_004026545.1. Lineage (NCBI taxonomy): Eukaryota > Metazoa > Chordata > Mammalia > Chiroptera > Mormoopidae > Mormoops > Mormoops blainvillei. Next base: position 37,010 of record PVJD01002430.1, on the reverse strand, counting down.
GGGTTGGGGACTGCTGAGACACCGAAGGGATGACTCGTCTGAGCAAAAGTAACCATCAGAGTCCCCTTGTGTTATTATGAAGGGCTTTGGAACATTTAAAAATATTTTTCCAAGCTGAAAGTAAATTTGTTCAATCTTTGAGACGGAACTACCTACTAGACAATGTCTATTTTCCCCTTTCTAATGTTAGTTAGAGCTTATCGAAGGCAAGTATTAGCATCACCAAGGACAAAGATAGGGCTCTGCCTTGGGTCCTGTTCTTTGTCTGGCTGCCCCGTGTAATTCCATGCCATCCCCGGACTCTGAAATCCATCTGTAGGCTGATGATTTCAAAATACATCTCTCTTTCCAGGCCTGCCACCTTCCCCGAGCTCTGGGTGACTTGGACTCCACACCTGGATGCCTAACAGGCCTCTCAGGTTGACCAGTCCAGAGTTCTTAATCTTGTCCTGCGCCCGGACCTCTGCCACCTTCCTTGTTTCAGCCAATGGTATCACCCTGCAAAAAGCAACTTAAGTCAAAACCTCTAGATCATGCCCAATTCTATCTTTTCCCTCACCGTCACATCCCATCCTGCCACCTGTACCCTCAAACACATCCCACAAGTCTTTCTTCCTTTCCATCTTCCCTACTGACTGCTCCGGGCCAAGCCAGCCTCTCTCCTTTGTGTCCTGTGCTTCCACTCTAGAGACCTTTGAATCAACGGGCCACGTGTAAATACTTGTCTTTGTCTTTAAATGAAAAAAAGAGAGGAAGTGAACAGGTATGACAGAAGGAAGGATCTAAGTTAGACTTACAGATAAAAACAATTTCTTGTCAAAACTGTGATTTTTTGTGTGTGTGTGTGGGGGGGGGGGTGGTATTGATAAAGAAGCCTGACAGAAATTCCTGGGTTGCTAGAAATGTTCTATATCTTGATCTGAGTGGTGGTTATGTGGGTGCATAGATGTGAGACCTCAGTTTTTAAAAGTAAAAAAAAAAAGAAGAGGAAGGAGAGAAGTTCTTGCCAAGATTCTGAAGACAGTTTGGCAGCACATAAAGGGATGTTGCGGAATCTGCTTTTCCTGGCTTTCTTTCGGAATGGGATGGAGTCCTGGCTGCCTGGGGTGTTCGGTGCCTAGAATTAAAGAGGTGTAATCAGAAAGCACATTTGTCCTGCTTAATTCTACCCTTGGCCCTGTGCTAGGTGCGTCGTGATGAATATTTAATGTGTCACTTAGCATTTTGTCACAGAAGAGTATTTGAGGACATGGTGAATAATTAATATGCTGAGCGCAGAGATGTTTGAGAGCAACCAGCCTGGGCCATCCTCACTGTGGAACCAAATGACAATGGGACTCGGCGAGGTCACAGACCCCTGTCTATCTGTCAGGCCTTTCCTGGAGATGCCCAAATGGCACAGTGTCCTTCAGCTTCAGGAATAAACCAACTCAAAGCAAACCAGGCTCTGGGGATAAAAGAATGTCTTGGCAACGTCTAATTATGGAGCAGCACGGTTGGGGGCACCCCAAGGAAGCCAGGTTGACTCATGGTTTTCCCTTTCCCGACAATGGAACCAACGAACCAACTCGCTGGCTGAGTAGGGCTCAGTAGACGTGACCCGCATGTGTCACCACCTGCGGACAGGTGCCGTGCTTGCCGGATTAGGTGGGATGCGTGCACAGTGTGACAACATGGTAGTGAAGGCATGTGCTCCAGGGTTCGAGGCCCACTGGGGCCACTCCCAAGGTGTGGAGTTTTGGGTGAGTTTCTAAATCTCTGCACCTAAAGTAACCACAGGCAACAGGCCCTATCTCATGGGGGCTGTTTTAATGGTTTTAGGTGTTAGCACATGTAATTAAAATAGTTCTTGGCACATCATGGGATTTTTATGGATATGGAAACTACAGATAGGTTAAATAATCTTCAGGTAGGCACAGGGCACAATCTTGGGCCCCTGGGATCCCAAACCTGTGTGAGTGACCATGGTTCTGCACTCCCTCTGTGATGGCACTGGGTCCTGGTAGAGGTGCACTGGGCATCAGGGTCAAGGGCAGGCTGACACATAGTCTGTGGGGAAGAAAAGGAGGCCTCCTGACATTGCTCATACGTGCATGATATGACCCAGGTTTGGGGGCGTGGAAATGCCATCCAGGGACCCGAGTTCATAGCCTGGCCCTGTCACCTCCCAGGGCTGTGACCTCGAGCAGGACACTCACCTCTTGGCCTCAGCTGTGCAGTGGGGAGCTGAGCAGGGCCTCTAAGATCCCTCTGATCCTGACACCTCACAGCCCCACGCCCGCACACTCGGCTCTGCCCCTAGCAGGTGCTCCGGTGTAAGAAAGTGGCTGTGACAGGAAAACAGAGGCTGTGTGAGTACATTTGAAGGCACCTCAGACGGCACCAAACGTGCCTGAGCCAGCCTTTCTCCTGTCCTCGCCAATGCTGATTTTTCCCAAGTGTGGAATCGATGCACTGCTGAAGGGGGCGGGGGGGGCACTCAGTGTTCTTCCCTGAGCCTGGGGGCGGGGCAGAGGGCCTTGCAGAGCCGTCTGCTGCAATCACCTGCCCCGAGACCCTTCCTGGGGCTTCTGACGGCACAGCCCTGACACCATTGTCTGGAGGAAAGGGGGTAGGTCTGGAGAGAGAGTGCAGAAGCTCGTTTTCCCTGGCTTAGAGTCCAGGGACAGATGCCACCTGACTTCTAGTCACAGCTTCGCTACTTCTCGTCTCTGGAACCCTGAGTCAGCCTGTCTCAGGGCCTTGGTTTCCTAATCTGTCAGAGAAGGTAATCACATCTCCGGCCAGTTTGGAATATTAAAGGGCACACTGTCAACTTCACGAGATGGATGTGGCTTCCCTCTTCTTGGAAAACTTCCAGCGCTCAACAGGCACCATTTACAAATACCTCCAGGCTTTGGGATGAACGCTAAAAGCTCTGGTTTCTCAAGAGTACAGTCGTGCCAGAGTAGCAGGAGTAACAAGAGCACGGCCATGACTTTCTGCTTGACATTCAAAGCAGAGTCTAGGTGAAGAGCACGTAAATCTATACTAACCCCAGCAGGAGAGGGGATATGATGAGGCCCGGAGTGCTGTGCATGGCGTTGGATGCGCAAAGACGAGAGATGGCCCAGAAGGGAAGACAAACGGGTGAGACAGGGGCAGTCTGGGTGGAGGGTGTACAGGTGCCATGGGCGTGGAGAACAGGGACATCAAACCCAGGGAGGCAGGGTGGGGAGTGAGTGGGGCAACCTCCCCGGACAAGGAAGTCCTGAGGATCAGTAGGAGTTGGGGGTAGGGGGTGCACATTTTAAAAAAGGGAATTCAAAGCAGGAATCAGGGCTGGAAAGAATGGCTGGCTACTCCTGGGAAGACAAGCGGTTGGGAATGGCTGGAGTGTAGAATCCTGCTGCGGGGGCCACGGGGGAAGGGCCAAGGAGAAGGGAGGACCACGAGAAGAAGCAAGGGAACTTCTTTCTTCTGACTCTCAATTTTAAAATACTGTAAACACCAATTGGGCGAGTGATTTACCCAAGATTGTATTGGGGGAAAAAATGGCCCAAGAGCGTGTTGGGGGTGAGGTGGGCACAGATGTGGCCAAGGCCCTGCTCTCAAGACTACTTGCCAGAGATTGTCCCAGGAGATGTTGATAAAGGTGATGATCATAAGAGGAGTTGCCTAGCAGGTTAATAATACACTAAAGGTGAGGTATTTGCAGGGTAGGCAACAAGATGGCAGATGTGCCACCTTTCCTGTGCCAGGAGGAACTAATTAAACTGCGGGGACAGCAAGTGTGTGTGCGTGTGTGAACAGAGAGTGAGGTCAGCTAACTTGACAGGTCACACCCTTTCCGTGACCTTGGCAGATAACCTCTATTCAGAGAAACTTGGCTTCTCTTTCTTCTTTCAGATTATCTTCTGAAGGCTCGAGCAGGAATCATTTAGAAATGGAATAGCCAAATCCCAGATTAAAAAAAAAAAAAAGAAAGAAATCCCCTCCCCAGCAGTACTGCACTATAAGAGCAAATGTTTCCAAAGGTGAGAAACAAAAGCCCAGACTGGCTTAGCAACTTCCCCAGAAGAGAGCAGCGAAGCAAGTTTGAAACCGAGGCTGGAACCCAGCTCCCTGTTTCCTGGTCCAAGACGTTTGTCCCTTGCCTACCTGGGCGGGGACGCATTGTCTTATACAGCCTGTGTTTGGGGGAAGCCAGAAAGTTATGTCACATGGGTGGGACCACTCTGGGCCACAGATAACCACCCCCGCCTCTCAATTCCCTATAGGGGCACTGGAGTTCAAAGGCTTCTGCCGCCGTCACTCCAAACCCCACTCTGCACTTTGTTTTCATCAGCAGCACGACTTAAAGGTAGATGAAGACAGGAGGACCGGGACAGGGGGATGCTATTTTAGGAATGATGCCACTTTCTACAACCTAATAAACGGTTGCCCAAATGTGCTGCAGCTAAATCTGTCCAGGGAAGAGCCCCCACTAGAGCCGAGGCTTTCAGGGGTCTAAGATGTGAAAATGTGGCCGCAACAGAGAAGGTCAAACTAGCCCCTCATCTTGATTTCCTTTCCTTTGCATCAGCTGAACATGTTCTGTACCCAGGAGAACCAGGCAGTGACACTCCCTGGCCTTTTAGGATGCTGGGCTGATAGCATTGTCCCTCTGCCTCACCCCCATGCTCTCCTCCCTTACCCTCTTTCCTCTTTATCAGGTCAGTGGCGGCTGGGACAGAAACCAGAACACCTGCACGGGCACGACCTGGGGTGAGGAGCCTGAGCAGGTGGAACGTCTGTAATTACAAATTGATCTCTAAAATCCTGAGCCAAGCAGCGAAACTCAATTGGGAAGAGCTGTAACCAGGCGTTGCGACCCAAGATTTCTCATGGTGACGCACTGCCCTCTGGTGGTGGATCTGTAGAGATGGTTGCGTCTCCTTGGGTGCCTGATTCCAAAAACATCTGTGACTTGAGCCCCACACCAGAGCTAGGTTCTCTGGAACGCCCCCAGGGAGGGGCCTGTTCCCACTGGCTTCCTGCAGACGGGCAGCAGAGAAGGCGCCTGCAGAGAAAAGAATGCTGAACTGGGTACCGGGGCACGCAGCTTGTTGTATAAGCTATGGCAGGCTTTCTCCGAAGAAATAGTCTCCACTGGCCCCTATGGTGTTGCGACGCTGGGGCGCGAGGTGGGGGAGGGGGGTGAACTCTCCTAACCAATGGAGTCAATATGGCCGTTTTTCTACCCTTTCCATCTCCTCATTCCTCCAGGTTTCTCTTCTTCTGTCTCCTAGGACCAGGGCTTATCAAGACCGTGTCAGGGAAAGCAATTGGTGGATTGGGAGAACACGATCATTAGCCACACTTGTGCGAGGGGTGAAAGCTCCAGGCTGGTCAGGTGTATTCCATACTATTTGACCCTCTTTAAAGTTCATAGTAATCATCCCTGGCCGGTGTGGCTCAGTCGCTTGGAGCGTCATCCCATAGACCGGAGGATTGTGTGTTCAATTCCTAGTCGGGGCACACAACCAGGTTGAGGGTTCGATCCCCAGTCAGGGCACGTACCTGGGTCGGGGTGCATATGAGAAGGCAACCAATAGATGTTTCTCTCTCACACTGAGGTCTCTCTCCCCATCTGTTCCTCCCTTACCCCCTCTCTAAAAGCAGTGAAAAAATGTCTTCAGGTGAGGATTAAAAAAAAAAAAAAGTTCATAGCACTCACAATAGCAAATTTTTCTATGGCACTTACTCTGTACCAGGCAATGGTCTGGAGTCTAGAGTCTAGACCATTCTTATATGTTTACTCATTTAGTGCTCACAACAGCCCCGTAAGGTAGGCACTACTTTATCCCCATTTGACAGATGAGGAAAGAGGTTAAAAAGCTTGTCAAGTGGAACCTAGGACATGTCTTAACTACTCTACTATCACGCTTCTATCACTTCTCTTTCCTCAAAACAGTAGGTCACTGGAGGCACAGAGCCTGGATGCAGAGGTGATTAGAGTTAGAAGCTCCCAAGGAAACAGTAGGATTCCTGAGTCTTGCAGGCGGAAGGAACCGAATGTTGGGTGACCTGCCTGAGACAGATTCTGCAAAGAAAGGCTTATCTGGGAGGGACCCTCCAAGAGTCCTCCTTCAAATAACATCATAATGATAGTGGCTTCCACAAGACCAATCAAGGGTTGACAAATTTTAACTTGGAAACTCCTAAGCACCTTGGGAATAAGAATTGTTTTCAGAGTGGCCAGTGCCTAGCAATACTTTGCACTCGGTAGGTAAATAATAAGTGTTGGGGAATAGAGAATTAATAACGATAATAACTAACATGTAATAAGCAATTACAATATGCCAGACAACCTTCTAAGGTCTTTGCATGGATTGTCCCATGTGACATTCACAACAGCTCTATCATGGTTGTCGCTACCATTCTCGTCTCACAGATAAGGAGCTGAGGCTCCGAAGGTTAAGGGACTTTCCTATGGTCGGTCACACAGTGAGGGTTGTAACCCAGACAATGTGTCTTCAGCATCCGGTCCCCTAACCACCATGCTTGCTGTCTTTCTGGGTCAGAAGAAAGAGGAGGAAACCAGTAGAAATCAAAAAGCCCTCGAGATGCCCACTCTGGATCACTCTTTCCTAGAAGACCGTTGATGGGATTCAGGGATTTGAAGTGTATTTTCTGGAAAGAAAGGCCTGATAATAGCGGCCAACCTTCAGGTGCTCGCATACTGTTGGACTGAGTACTTTTAAACCTCAGAGCTGCCTTATGTTGAGGGGCCAGAGAGTTGGATTAATCCTTGTTGGGCAGATGTCACAGAAAGACTATGAGAGAAGAGCACTGAGGATGCTGAAAGGAGGCGGTTACTTGTGATACGGGAGACGTCTCGGTTGGAGAGAGGTTAAAGCAAGAGTTGGAGGGCGCAGCTCACCTTTGAGGAAAGGAAGAGGCAAAGGCCAAGTGGTGGAATGCCATTATCAGATGAGACAGCCAGGCGCTCCCTAGGCTTCCGTCACTATTGTTCTTCATTTCGGAGCTGAAGAAAGTATAACGTGTAAGATGTGGTCAGGAATGCCAAGGCTGAAAGAAAGAGGAAGTCAAGAAATTGGGCTGCTAGGGTGATTCGACACTGAAGTTTTCATAAAAGTTAAAATTACACTGATGAGTCAAGTGCCAAAGCTTTAAACAGCAGATGGACCCAATCCTGGCTGAGACCAGGACTGGAGTAAAAGGAGCAGTCTCCTGAGGAATTCTGGGAAGAGCTTCCTCCCTGATGAAGGACGCGGGGGAACCCTGGCCTCTCCATTTCTGCTTTTGCGTATTGCTGTCCAAGGGATTGTTCTAATGGCTGAAGATACTGCAGAATTCTTGTGAGCATTGGAGAAAGATCCAAAGAATTGCTGAGAAGGCATCTCAGGAGCTGGCATGGTTGATCTGCTGGAGAAGCCCTGCAGCTACCTACTTCTTCTCCATGAAGGCACAACTCAGGTAATCATCCAGAACCTTCCAACCCCATGCTTCTACACAAGAGAAGGGAAGTTGGTAAACGGAGCACGAATAGAGGGGAAATCTTCTCCAGACATCTCCGGATATAAAGCTTGGTTGAAGAAAAGAGCAGAGTTGACTGCTCTTAATAATTGATGATCTTAGAAAATGCCAGTAATGGGAGGGGGGATTAGGTAATTAATTATAATGAATTCCATGAATCATTGTTTAAAAGTTTCATACTTTTCTCTTTGTTTAAATTGACCTTAATGCCTGAGGGACTTCATTAAAAGTTGAGTGTTTAACCCCAAGGGAATGGAGATTTGTTTAGACTTCCATGGTTTTAACAAGACAATAGTCTAACTGTATAATTAAGATGTAGAAATCGGCTCCTCCAGCACACATGACTCGAGTTACTGAACGTAATCCTCTATGGGTAGGTTCTTCGAATTATGAGAATATGGATCCCTGGGGGAGTGTGAATGATGGAACAGGTCCAGTGAAGGACCTTCCTTCTTCGAAGAGCTGGTGTAATACTCAACATTTCAGGTGGACACCCTCGGGAATATAAAACTTAGACACGTGGCAGCAAGCCCTATGATGGCTTCTCTGGTACTAATGACGTCCCTGCGGCACAACTCTCAGGGTTGGACTCTGGTTCTCCGGGACGTGCATCACTCACGCAGTCGATAAGTTGCTCAGTGACCAGAATGGAATGTGGCTAAACAGGATTTGTTTAGATCTCTGATGTTGACAGTCATTTCAGGAGAAACCGACTTCACAAATTGGTCCAACATCAGAATGTCGCCGCTGAAGCACAGCTGTTCCACCAAGTCTTTCCTGATCCACGCCATCTGTTCCCCCATCTTCCAGAACAATCCATGATTCAGCTTTTCCCCAATGCACATAGGCAGTAACCATATTTTCATGTTCTTATTTAAATAATAATAATAATGATAATAATGCTTCAGATTTTGAGCACTTGGCTCATGCCAGGGACACTTCTGAGTGTTTTAGATACATTAGAACATTAATCCACACAACAGCTCTGTGAGGGAGGTACGACTCTTGCTCCCATTTTATAGATGAAGAAACTGAGGTTTGGAAGGTCAACTTAGTGACTCAAGGTCTTACAATTCATATGTGGTAGAGCCAGAATCTGAACCTTGTATTCTGATTCTGGAGTCCATGCTCCTAACCACTGTTACATCACCCCCTTTTATTAGACCAAAGAATCCGAGGACCCTTAAAGACTATCTTCCTCCCTTTAAATTTTCCCCAAGTTCACAGTACCCTGCTGTTGTTCTGCAACCCTACACAGACTGGCAAGACATACAAATACCTATTCCACCACAGCTTCCAAAAGTTAGAGAGGCAAGGCGGCACACTCAGAAAACTCAGAACAACCTTCTTGGAATTCGTAGGGTGTCACGCAGTGTCTAGCATATAGAAATGACATGATAAATAAATAGTAAGTACTTAATGAACCCAGTCTTACAGTAGTGACCATCCTACATTCTTGGAAGAATGTATCTAGCTTTAAGTTAGAGAAACCTTCTAAAGTGCCTTTCAAAAATTCTAGATTTATTTTTGTAAACTCCGACGTCTAGAAATAAACACTCCAGAGGTGATATTATGGAGACCGAGAGAGCACAAGGGCCCAGGATCATTCGTAACTTTTTGACCCACAAAACTTAAAATAAGGCTTCTTTCCCCATTGCAACATGGCTTGGGGGCAGTGTTGGTTAATATATACTATTATATATTATATATTATATATATATATTTCCTTGGAGAATTAAGATTTCTCCCTTGTTAACTATGATTAGCTAACTGATTTTATAAGGAGAAACTATTTAAACGGACTTCTGGTTCCAAAAGATTTTTAAAACCCTGGTAAACATAAAACTCCATTCTTGTTTACCTTGGCTTCTTTTAGTATGATTATAACATAGTGTCACCATTAGGGCAGTTACAGTACAAATCCATAAAAAGTTCAGTTTCATCAGTATTTTTTTTCACAGTGACCGCAGAGAGAGGAAACTACTATAAAAAGGAAAAGAAAAGGAAAAAAGGAAGAAAAGAAGGAAGAAAAAAATAGCTCTTTATCAAGGTTGCTATTGAAGCCTGAACAACAGTCTAAGGCCATATATATCCAGGGGTTAGACTAGCCAAAGGCATCTGGAAGGGTCTCTGATTGACGCAACAAATCCAAGCACTGTGTCTGGGCGAAGGCCAGTGGGGTAAATTCCTGCAATAATTACCTTACTTTTCAAGATGTTTGCTGATGTTTATCTGCATCTTCCTTTGGTTTAAGCTCCTTGCTTCTGAATTTCAGTCCACAAAATTGGTCCGTTTAAAAGAAAAGCTTGAAAATATGAAACTTCTTCTGTAGCGCTAAGGGGAAAGGCTGGAAAAGGAGGCAACAAGGCGCTAATAATAAAGTTGCTTCTGTCAGATATAGCCAACTGCGTAAGCCTCGCATCCTCAGGATGAAGGCTGGGCGCCACAGCCGCCAGCCGCCTCCGGAGAGCTGTCCAGGGTACTGAACCGCCTTGGCCTTTAATCCGCTTTGATCCAGAAGAGCTGAATCTTTGGACTCTCTGCCTGTCCCAGTTACGCTGTGAATACAGTATTGAATTCTATTTTTAGAAACACTTTTAAGGTTAAACTTATGTTCTGATTGTAAGAGTAAAAAAAGAGGATTCATCCATAGATTTATTACCTCCAAGCAACTATAAATATCTAGTTTAATTTCCCTCTAGTCCTTTTTTCTCCGTAGATTTGTACATATTTGAGACCATTCTGCATATGCAATCCAGGTTTATATATTGCTGTTTTTCATAGGGGTACATGTACTCCTTAGTACTATAAACTCTTTGAATACATCTTTTTAAGAAGATACATAACATTTTGTTAAGTTCTGTTCCATAACTGACAAAATCATGCATATGTAATTGGATATTATTTTTTACTTAAAATATTATTTATAATAAATAATTTTAGATTATCCTCTGGATGAATTTCCAGAAAACTAGTGAAAAAATCCAAAAAGATTAGGCATTGTGTGATGCCATTTATATAACATTCTTAAAATTATAAGAATAAAAATACAATGATGGAATTATGGAACAGGTTAGTGATTGCCAGGGTGGAGGTAAAAGCGATGTGGTTATAGCTATAAAAAGGCAACATTAAGAATCTTTGTGGTTCCTAGCCGGGTAGCCCAGCTGGTTAGGATGTCATCCCGATTGGCCAAGGTTGCAGGTTTGATCCCTGGTCAGGACACATACAAGAATCAAACAATGAATGCATGAATAAGTGGGACAACAAATCAATCTCTCTGTCTCTTTCTCTCTCAAAATCAATTAAAAAGAATCCTTGTAGTGATGTAAATCTTCTTTATCTTGACTATCAATGGCAAATCACAGTTCTGATATTTTGCTATAGTTCTGCAAGATGTGTTCATTGGAGGAAACTGGGGAAAGGGTACATGGATTCTACATTATTTCTTACAAATGCATGTGCATCTACAATTATCTCAAGGTAAATGAACTTTTAAAACAGGAAAATAAAACAAAATCTGATTTGCTCCTCTGGTGAAAAGTTTGCTATCTAGTGGTGGCCTTGGGGGTGTGTGTGAAAGACCCTACTGGTCTTCACCCACAGAGATCAAGGTCACTGAGGCAGCCACGAGCACCAGGAGCTCACGGTTCCACCAGGGCACAGCACTCAAGGAGGGGGACTGAAAGGCGGCACAAGTGTGAGGACCTGCCTGCTGCCTCTGGCTACCAAATAGGGGGAGGACATTTTATAGGCTTCTTGTGACAAATGTTTCTACAACTTCTGGGAAAGGAAACTGATGACAAGAGGTTTAGAAAGTGGGTAGTCAATTCCTTGGTTATGGCCATATCACTTAACAATGGGGGTAGATTCTAAGAAATGCATTGTTAGATCATTTCTTCATTGTGTGAACATTATAGGTTTCACTTTTACAAATCTAGATGGTATAACCTACTACACACCTAGGCTATGGATCTAGCCTATTGCTCCTAGGCTACACACTTACACAGCATGTTACTGTACTGCCTGCTGTAGACAACTATAACACAATGGTAATTATTTGTGCTCAAACATATAAAAGGTACAGTAAGGAACAGCATAAAAGATATAGTATCTGTATGTGCAGGTGCATTGATGGGTGGTAGAGGAAGGCATCCTTGGAAGGATAGTAAATATCAGAAAGAGGGAGAGAACAAGGGAGAGAGGAAAGGAAGAGAAGGAGAGAGCAGAGGCTAAGACAGACCTGAAAGATTAGCTTGAGACAAGATATAGTAAATGGTAGAGGGGGATGAGAGAGAGGGAGAGAGGGGGTGAGGTTAGAGCGAGAGAGGAATAGCAGGTTAAGAGACATAAAGAGAGACAGAGGGAAGAGAAGTGAGTCTGTGCTCAGCAGGGGTGGGCTAGGGCAGGCGGAGAGCAGACCTGGGGCTCCCTTCTTCTCCTTCTCTCTCCCCTCGCCCCGTCACCAACTCCCAGCCCCAGCCTTTGGTCGGCATATATGAGGAATGGACAGCGTGCTGAGGCTTCTAGTGCTAATTTGCTGAGAGAGAGAGAGAGAGAGAGAGAGAGAGAGAGAGAGACCACGTGCACGTAACTTTCCTTACAGCATATTGTTATGGTCATTCTATTTCATTATAAGTTATTGTTGTCAATCTCTTGCTGTGCCTACATTAAACTTTATCCCAGGTTGGGAGGCATAGGAGGGTTGGGCACCCTCTGCAGTTACAGGCATCCGCTGTGGGGCTCGGATAACAGGGGGCTACGGTAGCCACACAGTCACATTCCCAGTCGCACTGAATAACGGAAGTTAATGCATGAGGCTCGAAAATGCTTTTATTTTAACCCGGCTTATTTTCTTTTTAGGATTTTTAAAACTTTTAGACTTACAGCCTATAGACATTGTACGTTAAATATTTTCCAAAGTCAAAGAATCTGAGTTACAGTTGTTTCTTGGGCTGTACTGTATGGGCTGAGAGCAGAAGTATGGTACCTAGCTGACTCCGTGCCAGCTGTAGAACACATCTGAAGCTTAAATTTTTGAGTAAATTGGCATAGATGGCTTAGTCCGTCCCCCCACAAAAAAATATCATTTTTTTTTAAGACTAACAGTGGCTTCACAACCTCTTAAAAATCACAGAGTAGCCTTGCTGCAAAATAACTAATTGACTCGAATACTGAAGCAGGCTTCTCTCAGATGGTCTTGCTAAATAAAATAATCTTTGTTGTTTATTTTTTCATGAATAACTTGCCATTTAAAAAGATTAACATCAGCAGCCACTTTTACCATATATTCAGCTTCTACCTGGGTTCTAGAGCCCTTCCTTTAACTCACCAGGTAACAGCACCATTTTGTGAATTGGAGGAAAGGGTTTGCTAAAATGCAGAGGACCTTGATTTGACATCAGGCATTTGCTCACACATTTACTCATTACTTTTTCTTTAAAAAAAAAAATTTACTTAAAATCTTACTATGTGCCAGGCTCTGAGGTAGATAGTAACTAAAATAGACAGGCTCTGTCCTCATAGAGTTTTCAGTCCGATCCCAGCTCCCTCCCGTTCTCCACCCAGGGTAATTTTGAACAAGTCACTTTATGTCTCCAAGCCTGGACTTCCTCATCTGTCAGGTGGCAATGTGCACAGGAGGGTGAGGGTGACATAGAACAGAGGCTCGGCACAATGCCCGCCACAAGGGCCACTCGGTACATTTCCAACCCGACATCCTACAGGAAGGCTTGTGTATGTGGTTATTTGTTGGTGTGTCAATATTGGCAGGTACCAAGGTCTCAGGAAGTCCAGGCACCAGATCATACAGCAAATAGTTCCCATTTTAAAGAACAAATGAGGGTAGTTCCAGTTCACCGACACTTGATCGTTGCGCCACCCGTGACACTCATTGGACGGCTATGTTGATGTGTTACTTTGTTTGGCTATCTCTCCAGTTCCCGAGTGCCTGTCAGTGAATGAGAACTTTAATTCCATGATGTTGCCACTCACAAGCTTACAATTCCAGGAGCAGGACCGGTCTCCGTTGCTATTTTTAATCAATGACAACAATCCAGGAGTTCACAGGTTCTTTAGGATCCTAATTAATGGCTTTGGCAATAAACATTCACTGTCACAGATACTGGCTCCAGCTCCTTACCAAACCTACAGCAGTGGGGGCACACACAGTAATTTCACTTCCTGAGGAAGGAAACAAATTGAATACTTCCTTCAAAATATTAGTTAATCCGCCCTGAAACATAACATAATCGTGCATTTTCAATCATTAACTTATTAAAGTTCTTTCCAAAGGTCACATAAATACAGAGTCATGATTAACGTGGAGGCTTAACACACAGCAAGGAGGAAAATTAGGTTTCCTTTAATGTGGAGCTAACTTGGTTTCACATAATTTGCAAGACAAACAGTGATTCATCACCAGGGCCATTTGGGAAATGCCCTCAAGCTCCATTGTCAGGGGAGGCCCACAGAGGGACGCAAGTTTACGAAGAGAAAGGAGGTTGAACATTGGGGCCAAAACGCAACTGGCCTCCTGGGTTCCCGGATTAAGACGGCCTTAACTTAGTTTGGGTCGAGCCCACAGAGCCGTGTAGTTCTGGATAAAAGCGGGATTGCAGAGTCTAGCCCAGGTCTCTGAATCCAGGAGAGATAGCTGTGCCATTGTGTCCCTGGCCTGGCTCCCTGAAGGAAGCAGGAACCCCTGTGAGACACTGACAGGTAAAGGTCCTTTGTCCTGCTGTGTTCCGCGTTTCCTGTTCCAAGTCCGTCCCTTGCAGGATGAGGCCAGGGGCGCCGTTTCCTAGCATACGCAGCCAACTATTAGTTTAGTGACAAAGCCTAACTATCGTTATTTGTCTACCGGGTTGATCAACTATTCACCTGACTTAACCAGCACCTGGTAAGAGCCAGCAGTCCTCACCCATAAGTCAAATGTTGGCTGCATTGATTGGTTCATTCATTGGGCATTTAATCCAGCTAAGAGAATGGATCCCATTCGGATAGTGCCTAAGTCCCTTCATGTCCTTCCTTTTTTTTTTTTTTTTGTTAGTGCAAGCAACAAAGGCTATGCTTACTCAGTATTTGCGTTTGCACTTTGCTTCGGGACAAGCCTCTTTGCTTTCCTGTGTTTGTGTCCTGGGGAAATGGAATGCTTCCAAGTTAGAAAAAAAAAAAATCAAGTTTAAAAGAGATGTTAAAAATGATCCAGTCCAGTGCTTCAGTCTCCTTTAATTGTCTTTATAAGTTCTTCCTACTGGACATGTGCAGTGAAGGGAGCAGACGGCTTCCCAGGTGCCTGTTTACCTGTAATTGGGAGGAAAGGAGGGAGCAGAAGAGAAACAGGGAGGCACCGGGGCAGGGGGGAAGCTCTACCATCTACTGAGCACTTAGCCCTGCCCACATGGGCTGTGGGCATCTGCCTGGTGTGGGTCCGTGGCTCCAGACTCAAGCATCCTAAATGGGCGACGTGAAAATAGGAGAAAGTGAGCAAAGCCCGTACCTCTGGTTTTCTCAATAACGGTTTTTTGCTAATCCCTCCCTTCTGCTGAGGAGGCAGAGGTAGAAGCGATGGCTGCAGGCGAGGGCCGGCGGGGGAGGGCCCTCAGCCTCCCTGCTGCCCCCAAAAGCCTCAAGCCTCGCTTGTACCCACCTGGATGCAGCAGGGCAGCGTTTCCCTTCAGGGGATGAAACGAGTGCCTTTGCTCCCACGTCTTTGTGGGTGGGCAAGGGTTTGAAGCCAGGCTGTGCTCCCAGGGGTGTCTTCCCTGCCGCGTGGTGCCCCCCTGCCTGCCTTTCCCCTGCTTCCCAAGTTTCTGCCCAGCCTCTGCCAAAAACGTGAGAGCCCGCACGAAGGAAGCCGCAAACCCTCGGGCAAGCTCTCAAAAAGGACTCTGCAGTTTCTTTAAGGTAATAGGCTCACCTGGGGTGTTTTGTTTTGTTCTGTTTTTAAGATGTGAAAGAAAGGACACAGAAGTAGCCGGGGGAAAGCCAGTCCAGGAGGAGGGGAGAGGAGGCTGTCAGAGGTGGGGAGTCTTTCCGGGGCGGCTCTCTCATCAGCCAGGGAAGCAGGCTCCCTTGCCCTGAAGTTAACACCTGGAGGAGCAGCTGCCCTGTGGGACCTTCCTGCCCTCTTCCCACTGCCGTGGGACAACGCATTCTAGCCGAGGTGCCTGGGCCCAGCTGGCAGCGTTCGTGTGTAGGAGCAACAGGTCCAGGGTGAGTCTGAATCTCGCCTCGGCCAGGTCCCAGCTGCTGGGCACAGGTAAGTGAATGAACCTCTCTGTGACTCCACCTGGAAAGTAGGTGTACCCACCACATGGCGCTGTTGTGATGTTTAAGTGAGTTATAACTTTTCAGCATTTAGAATAGTGCCTGGGATCAAGTAACATCATCATTTAGCAGGGTTGGGGTGCAGGGCAGGCAGCCCCCAAACATCCCACAACAGTATATTGATTATTTTGAATTAAAATTACTTGATAAGCAGCTGGCACACGAAAAGGCACATTGGCCCTCCGTTGTCTCCTCCAATGCAGGAAATCACTCTCCCTGTGACAGGTGCCCTGCTTGCTGTAGGGGACCTAAGAGAGACACCCCTATTGCTAGAGTTACGGGAACCCAGTGTAACGGAAACATGGAACAGACCAACGGTGACCAGAGGGGAGGGGGATAATGGTGGAAAGAAGGGGAGGAGACTAAACAGAGAACATGTATGAATGACCCACGGATGTGGACAACAGTGTGGGGATTGACTGTGGGAGTTGGGAGGGTGGTGCTGGATTGAGGAGGGCAAAGGGGGAAAAACTGGGACAACTGTAACAGAATAACAATAAAAAAAATTTTTTTTAAAGAAACCCAGAGCCTAAAAGCTTGCAGACGCAAACCTTGTTGCCCCTTTACTAATTCGCTGCACAAGTCCAAACTTTGTGTAGATCCCCAGTAATGAGTGCCCAAGCCTAAGTCTGTCTTTGTCCTGTGATTTCTTCACACATATCTTGTTCCTTTGTCTAAACAATAGGAAGAGCTGTCTGCTTCCTCATCCTGGAAGAGCACCATCATTTTTGATCTCCCCGTGCTTGTATTACATTGCTTTTTCTCCTGGTAATCTATCTGGTCTTATGCCAGTTTTATGATTAATCCAGCCATGAGAGCTCAAGAAGGGCTGAGGCGGGGTCCCCCCGCCCCCACCTGTTCCCCAGCAGCAGCAGGAAAGAAGCAGAAGCAGCCAGGAGTGAGGACCGAAGCTCTCTCTCTAAGAGCTCAGGTTCTCAGCTGTGCTTTGTCGGGGATGACGAGGCCTCTCTCTGTGCCCACCCCACTCATTGAGCTCAGGGTCTGGGCATCCTCTGGGCACCAGGATGGTAACTCAGTACAGATTCCAGGCTAGTTCTGTGAGCCACTCGGAAAGGTGACACTAGGGCTCCCAGAATGGGACCTGGGTCGCTGGGTCGATTTTACAAGATCAATGTATTGCCAGAGGCTGTTAGTATGATGGGAGAAAGGAGGAAGAGCTGAATTACTCACACAATTACATGCACAAACACGCAGGATGCGGCAAAAGCAGCTGGGATTTGTTGCCAGTGCCCCCTTCAAAGTAAGGGCAACCCATCCGTGGCAAACTTAAGTAATGTTGGCAGCCGGAATAGCAGTGATTTCCCAGTCTTTGTGTCCGTGGGCTTGCCGCACACACCGTGTATCCCATTATTCAGATGAGAAACTCTGTCTCGGGGAAGTGAAACATCTCGTTCAGAGCCTGACTCTTGAAGCAGAGCCCCTGGCTTTGTGGAGAGTGATTGGTTGCCCCTGGTAACTGCTCATCATTACACAACATGGTGCCTTCTGGGCCTGCACGTGGGTTGTCCCGTCTCCACCCGTTTACCTGCAGCCATTGGGTCCCTCCATAGGCGCTTAGACTCAGTGGGTCAGCTGTACACAATGCCTTAGGCCACCGAGCTCTGCATCTCCTTTTCCCTTTTACTAGAGTTCTAGATAAAATCTTTTTAAGTGGTCTGATGTTACCTACTTAAAACTGTGAGAGAAAGCACTCCTGCCCTTTGACCGACACCAGCTTGGGCTGCCCCCTAAGAGTCGGAGGATCTCAAATCTCACACTCGCATGATTTTCTCTTGCTAGGATCGCAGAAAGCAAAACAGAAGTAATAAACTTACCTCTCAACTTACTAACCCTAGCTGAAAGAAGAGGAATACACAATTAATATGATAGGGACCATTTCCCTAAGTGTAAACAGTGCTTGAAGTGGGAGGGGCGGTGTCCTCCTGTCTGAGATCTCAAACCGTCTGGAATGTGCCGGCCTTCCTTTGAGATTTTCTTCCTCCTTTCCTATAACTCCTGGGCTGCCATGTACATTCAGGAAGGAGATAGAGCGGGTGCTTCTCCGTCTTTCTTTTTTCTCCCTCCTTCCTCCCCTCTGTATTCCTCTTCCTATTTCTTCCATTTCCTGCTGACATCATCCCAAATGAAGGAAACACACGTAGGAGGAGAAGGTGGGGAAGTTGAAGTGGTCACAAGTTCTTAGTCCAAATTCTTTTGTTTCCCATTTCAGACCGTGGAAAAAAAAAGATGCCACTTCTGCACCCAAATAAAGGGAACTCCCAAACACCTGAGTGGGGCGTGAATATTGTCAACTGTCAGGCCATGCTCTATGTGTAAGCTAGAATTTTCTGCATTTTGCCTGTTTTATCACTGGGTGTTATGCTCCCAAGGAAGGAAGCCAAGGCATGGTGGTCCTGCCCTGGGAAAATCAAACAGCAGTGGTGGAGTTTGTGCTTACAGGATTTTCTTCCATCCGACAGCTCAATATTTTCCTCTTTATGGTGTTTTTTGTTTTCTTCATCTTAATCATTTCTGGAAACATCCTCATTGTCCTGCTAGTTTTGTTCAACCACCACCTCCACACCCCCATGTACATCTTCCTGGTGAACTTGTCCTTTCTGGAGATCTGGTATACCACCAACATTGTCCCCAAGATGTTGCTGATTATCATAGCTGAACAGCACGCTATCTCTGTGGCTGGATGCCTGGCACAATTCTATTTCTTCGGGTCCCTGGCTGCCACAGAGTGTCTCTTGCTTGCTGTGATGTCCTATGACCGCTACCTGGCCATCTGTCAACCTCTCCACTATCCCATCCTCATGACTGGCCCCCTCTGCGTTCGGCTGGCTGCCAGTTCTTGGTTCTGCTGCTTCCTCCTGACAGCAATCACTATGGTGCTACTGTCTAGACTAACCTTCTGTGGACCCAACGAAATCGATCATTTCTTTTGTGACTTTACTCCTCTTGTTCGTCTCTCCTGCACGGACACCTCACTGACTGAGACCATCGCTTATGCCACGTCTTCTGCCGTGACTCTGGTCCCATTTCTCCTCATCACAGCTTCTTACTCCTGCATTCTTGCTGCTGTCCTAAGAATTCCACCTGGCACAGGCCGGCAGAAGGCCTTCTCCACCTGCTCCTCCCACCTCACCACGGTCACAGTGTTTTACGGGACACTAATCGCCACATACCTTGTGCCCTCGGCCAATTCATCCCAGCTCTTGCGCAAAGGGTCCTCTCTGCTCTACACCATCCTGACACCCATGTTCAATCCCATCATCTACAGCCTGAGAAACAGAGACATTCATGAAGCCCTGAAGAACTGCTTAAGGAAGAAGCCAGGTTTCCTCGGTTGAAGCAAAAGGGAAAAGTCCTATTTGCCTTGACCAGGAGGTTCGGTTGTTTGGAGCATCGTCCCGTACACCAAAAGGTTGCAGATTCAATATCCAATCCGAGCACATACCTAGGTTGTGGGTTCGGTCCCCGTTCGGGGTGCGTACAGGAGGTAGCTGATCAATGTTTTTCTCTCTCACGTTGATGTTTCATTCTGTCTCTCGCTCTATCTCTCCCTTCTCCTTTCTCTAAAATCAAGAATGTACCCTTGGGTAAGGATTTTTTTTTTAAGGCAACTACCTAAACCAAAAGCTACTAAAACCAGTTGACCGGATGCCCCTGAGTACAGCCGAGGACACTGTCGAGTTCTGACAACTTCAGGTGAACTGATGCCCCAGAAATGGTCTAAGTCGGTCAGGTTCTGCCCCGTCACACCACGTAGACCTGGGCCCTGGCATTAAAGCTCACATCCAAAACAGCTGGTAAGGCTGGTTACTGACTCATTCCAATGTGCACTGGAGGTCTACTATGTCCAGGGCATTGTACCACATCTAAGTGATAAAATAAGCAAAAACAGAGGCAACCTTTAATCTCGCGGAACTCACAGTCTACTGGGGAAAGACAAACATAAGTCAAATAACTAATGTAAAACTACATATGTAAATTAAAAAAGAGGACCACTGCACACTTATTAGAAGGACCAAAGTCCAGAACACTGATAGCACAAAATGCTGGTGAGGATGTGGAGCGACAAGAACCCTCATTTGTTGCTGGTGGGAATGAGAGCTGATGCAGCCACTTTGGAAGACAGTGTGTATGCTTCTTACAAAGCTAAACATACTTTGACCACACGATTCAGCAACTGAACCCCCTAGTATTTACCCAAATGAGCTAAAAACGTGCGAGGATGTCTACACAAAAACTGCACATGGGTGTTTGTAAACGCTATATTGATAATGACCTTCCAGTAGAGGAATGGAAAAATAAACTGGTCTCTCAGACAACTGTTATTCAGCACCGAAAAGAAATGAGCTCTTAAGTCATGAAAAGACACAGAGGAAGATTAAATGCATGTTACTAAGTGAAAGAAGCCAATCCGAAGAGGTTTTACACTCTATGATCCCAACTACATGACATTCTGGAAAAGGCAAAACTATGGAGACAGTGAAAAGGTCAGTGGTTGCCAGAGGTCAGAGTTTGGGGAGGATAAACAGGCAGAGCACAGAGGGTTCTCAGGGCAGGGAAACTGCTCTGTATGATACTCTAACGGTGGACACACGTCTTTACACATCTGTGAAAACCCATGGAATGTACAACCCCAAGAGCGAAGCCTAGGGTGACCTGTGGACTTTGGGTGATGACAGCGTGTCGGTGTAACTTCACTGATTGTGACAAATGTGCCGCTCTGGCGCAGGATGTTGAGTGCGGGCGGCTATGCAAGTGTGGGGGCAGAGAGCGTATGGAAAATCTCTGTACTTTCCACTCAGTTTTGCTGAGAACCTAAAAGTACCCTTAAAAAAAAATAAACTGACTTAAACAGAATAATAGTAATAATAATTATAAGATGTTAATTATACACCAAGAACCTGGAGCTTCGGTTCCTTTCTCTGGAGTAGATTTGGCATTTTCTAATCCTTTGCACTCTGGGACTTGGAGGTAGGAAAGGAAGATTTGGGGAAATGAGGTAAAAAAAAGGGGGGCGCCCACAGCACTGTCTGCATGACTCTGTCCCCCGGCTGTGATGGGGACAGCCGGGGCTTCATTTCTACAGAGTGCCAGCTCCTCTGCCGGGCTCTCTGCCAGCACCTTGCCAGGACGCGCTCCCCTCGGGCTGGCACGCGCACTCTGTAGTTAGCCCAGGGTGTGGTGGGCGTGTGTGTTCTCCATGCAGTTCGAAAGAGCTGAGTTGACTTCGGTAGAGAGAAGCTGAGGTCAGCACCACTCACGCCAATGCAATCCGCCCCCCTCGCCTGACTTGCGTAGACCATGCTCCCCCAGTGCCGAGGGTAGGATCGTCTCTTGCCTAACTGCTTCTGTCGGAGCTTTCTTCTCTTTTTTGAATTAAGCAAAGAGATTACGTTCACCTTTCAAGGGGGTTACTCCAAAACCCTGCTGGGAAACACACACTGTCCTGGGAGTCTGCCAACATTCTCAGGCTTTGCCTTAGGAAGAAACAAACAGTTGCCCTGTTCTTGTTCCTCTTGTAAACTGGGAAAATATAGGGAGGTCATCTTAGGGTACCCGGTGAAGGTAAAAGCTCTCAGTTATCTGCTGGCGCCTCATCTGTGGCAAGTGCTCCTGTCCGACTAGCTCTGGGGAAGGCTGGGTGGCTGGAGAGGACAGCAGGCTCCTGTGTCACGGGCAAGTTTAACATTCAGGCGCTGCCGACTTGTCAGTGTGCCCTAGGCAGGTAACAGTAGCTCAGCCAACTTAGCCTTTCTCGTCTGTGAGGAAGAAAGTGCCCGCCCACCTCTCTCGCTGCCCCTAAGTGGAACGGGGACAGCGTGGCCTGGCCCATGTAGTCAGAATTCATCTTTTAAATCATAAATTAATAAATATTCAGAATTTTTAAAGACCAGAGAGAATGTATGAATTCGACAGTCTCTCTTCTTTCACAGATAGGGAAGTGCTCCCCTGATGTGTGGACTTTCCCGAGTTAATTATAAAACAAAGACTAGAATCCAGCACTTCTGTTTCTGAGTCCAGGTCCTTCTCCCCTGTGCCACAAGACCTCCCCACTCAGTGGCTTTTCTCCTTATCCAGGAACACCTAAGAAGCTCCCCTGTCTATGCCGGGATTGCCCGTAGGACGACTGTTTTGTTACCCTGGGCCGGGAGAGAGTGTGGTGTGTCATGGCCCGTGCCAGAGCGGCCGACATCCCCTGTCAACCCCGAAAACCACACTGCACCTCCTCCCAGCTCACTGACTCCAACCAGGTGTCAAAGCATCAGGGCGTTTGTGGCCAGCACGAGTGCAGCCGAGAGAAACACTTCCCCACCGTTCCCTCAGCAGGAAGCCTCCACCCCGGCCTCCCAAATGAGAAGAGCAGCTGTTGGATGCAGAGCTGGCTTCTTCCTTCCACTGAGACCTGAAATAAGACACAAAGCCAGGGGAGTCTCTTTCCAAGTGAGGGAGGCTGCAGGACTGGAGAAGCCACAGCCCTGGTCCCACAACTGAAAATAAACCGCCATGGCGACAAAGGACGCAGGGGTCTGGACCAATGGCTTTCTATTCTCAGAGCTGGGCAGAGGGGCCTCAGAAGCCACCAAAGAGGGGAAGAGGGCGAGTCGCTTGGAGCCCCACCAGTTCTGCTTTCGCCTTATTCATTGTTCTATTTAAAAGCGTATTTGAATAAAACTTTTGCTGCTATGTAGGCCCAAATATACACACATTTATTTTAAGTAGAGCTCTCATTATAGCGTCCCTTATTTTCCTCACTGAAAAAATATACAAAAACACAGAGGTCACATCTGGATAAACTCAGGTCCTGTAAAGTCAAGGACAGCTGATGTGCCCTAAGAGGAGAAAAAAGGAGGGGAACATTTGGAGAAGGCCGCAGCTTCTAGCACGACCGGCTTCTGCAGGTGGTCTCGGATGTCACGCTGACCTGCACTGCATTCTGTAAGCCTCTGCACCTCTGTAACTGACTTCTCTTCTACAAGCTGAGCCTCAGAGCCACACGTGCCAGTGACGTCCCTGGGCTTAGACGGATACCTCTCCTTCTTGGGCCCTGGGTACCCCCAGTTAGCACGGCCACCCCCTGACATACTTGTTTTTTGAGGCTCAGAAGCCGGTGACCAAGAAAAGGAGCCTCTGGTCATCAAGACGTAGTCAGATCCCTTCTGAGGAGAAGCAATGGGGAAGCTACACGATGACCTACGAGTTCCTGATTCTTGTCCCTCAGCTGCGCAGTCTTTTGCTGATGGGTAGGAGGGGATAGAGATGCACAGTCAAGACTGCATGGTTGGGGGATGGGGGCAGGAGAGGAGGTCACAGCCACTTCTCTCCCACAGAGAGTAGCTGTGTTTGCAGAGAGACCTGTCCCCCTGCCCTTTCTGAGCTCAGGCAGGAGGGTGAATGAGAAAGCCCATCTAGTCTGGGCGACAGTGTCCTACGGGCTTGCTGGTTTCTCATTGATCCACACACACTTGAGTTCAATAAGAATGGGACCTTAGTAAGAGTCACTTTTCATGCAGAAATCTGGAGTCTTCAGCACAAAAGGACTGCTCTGTGTGTGTCTGCCGGGGTCTGACCATTTCCCTAACCACTGATTGAGCTAAGGGTTGTGTCCTAACTGACAGGTCTGAGGTGTCACAACGCCTTGAGGCCTCAGATTCCAAATATGAAAAACCTGGAAGACTGGTTCAGTGCTTTCTAAGGAATATACTGAGGGTAATAACCAAAATTCATATCATACTTTAAGCCTTATAAAGCTTTTCACATAGTTTCCCATTTGGTCCTCATTTTGCCATAAAGTAGAAATTATCCCCAGAACACAAATAAAGAGACCAAGATGCAAAGATGTGTCACGATTCCCTCGAACTATCTCTGTGGATGCCTTCTGGTTGCACATCATGCTGCTAGCTTGAAGATTCCATAACTCAGCTTTTTTATGGTTTTGTGCTATAGACCATGCGTGTGTCCCTCAAATTTGCACACTGACAGTTAATCCCCAATGTGCTGGTCTTGGGGAGATAAGTAGGTCATGACGGTGGAGCCCTCATGAGTGAGATTAGTGCCCTTCTGAAAGAGGTCCCATGTTGCGTCCTCTACTTGGGGACTGTTTACTTCATGAAGGGCTGGATAAAACTTGCTCGTATCACCTAAATCGTCTTCCTTTATCATTTTAAAACAATAATATGTGGTGGTGTGAGAGAGAGAGTAGCCTCAGAGGGCGCCTGGTTTCTGACTTGGGGAACTGGGAGGTGAGCTGGGGCTTTCCCTGCGGGGGCAATGGAGGAGGGGCGCGAAAGCAGGACTGAGTGGGAGGAGGCTGAGTTTGCTGAGCTGATCTAGAAGCCGGGCTTTGGGTGCCTCTGTGGAGCTCAAATGAGAAAGCAGGGGGCACAGGGGGATTTGTGAATCTCTGGCACAGAGCTATAGTAATCAAAGTCACTGGGATGAAGGGCATGACAGAAAGCAGGAGCCAAGCAGGAAGTCTCTCCTCACGTCCTCCGCAGCAAGGGCCGCCAGCATGATGTTGGGGGAGCAAAAGAGAGTCTGCACAGCATTACCTAAGGTATAGTTGCACTGAGAAGTTGCCCCATGAGAGAACTGCACGGGCACTCTCACACACACACACACGTTGTTCTGTGATCAAATAAGTTTGAGGAAACCTGCATATTTAGAGAACATCGAGAGCTGACAAGCTCTGCAGGAAAGAACCACTGCATCTTCGTTTAACTCAGCTTTCCCCATGAGCCAGCCGCGGTCAGAGGTCATTCCAGAATCTTAATATCTTGGGGTGAGGGAAAAGAAACAGAGCAGGGGACAGTGTCAATCTCTTCACCGATCAGAGGAAACCACTGCGGCTCAGCAATTGATTCCAAGCTCACAGCTGGCTACAGATATGTTAGGGTCATGGTAGCCACCTCGTCCCTTGACTCTTTCAGTCTCAGAAGATTCCAGTTGACACAGCAGAGTGAAAACTGGAGATATATTTTTTCAAAATCTCATCATAGTGTTTCTAGAACAGCATTCTCTGTGACCTTGAATTTGAATTGCAGCTCTGCCATTTCTTAGTGGTATAATCTCGGACAAATTAGCTAACTCCTTTGAGCCTCTGTCTTTTCATCTGTAAATGGGGCTATAACAGTAACTGTTTAGTAGGATTATAATTAGATGTTACAGCTAACCTAAAAATAAAAGGCCAAAGTGAGAGGTAGTAAGCATTTATTTGAGATCCCAAAGAATAGCTATTCGCGAAGCACTGACTCAGGCAGAAACCCAAATGGTGTTCTGATTAGGAGGTGAGGGTAAGGGGTATTCATGAGAAAGGCAAGGGGAACTTTCACATGAATAGAAGGAAGGAACTTCCATAGCTGCAGATAAGCCAACACAGTGATGTGATTTCTAAAGAACGTCTTTCAGTTTCAGCCGGGTGGTCATGTTGTCTTTCTGCATATGATAGCAGGCAGTTGCTTGGAATACAAAGTTGCTTTAGGCCCAGTCCCAAGATTATCTTGCCCAGTTTTAACACTCCAGCGGTTTGAGAAGTAAAGACGTGTTAGGCAGTTCCTCCGGAATGGCAGCTCTGGCTCCATTTTAAAGTGACTCCCTTTTTGCTCTCTTTTACATTACTATTAAGAAACTGAAGCCGAGGGGACGATCTGCTCGGAATCGCACAGCTCGCAGCGCTAAAGCTGGGACTGAAACCCAGATCTTTGGGCTCTAAATCTGAGGCTCCCTCTATGAACCCGATCATTTCTACCAGCGTCCCTTGGATTGGGCCTTAGGGTGTACCTCCAACAATACCCTTGCATAAGGACAAGCCAACTTCCACAGCGCAGAAGGCTGGGAATGGCGGTCCAATCAAACCAGAAAGCAGAGATCCAGAAGACCTCCAGGGGGAGGGTGGGCAGGAGGCAGAGTAGCTTAACAGACATTCCTAAGTCTCAGCCCTAGAAAACTTTTAAAAATATTGATTCTGAGATTGTACTCCAGTCTCAGGTCTATGTGAATGGCAAACGGGGGGTGGTGGGGCCAGACAAACTCATTCTTGAACAGATCCACAGGTAATTCTGAGGCTCCACCTGGACTGAGAAGCTCTGTCCTTCTCTAGACCAAGAAATAATGCCTGAATCATCCAAAAGCCCACTGTGCTCACAAATCAGTCCCTGAACCCACCTGGCCTTTGAGTTTTCCTGTGTTTCATAGAAACCAGCATAGGTATTTGGGTGGGTCATGGGAACAAGCTTCTTTTTAGCCGCAGGGGAAGAACTGCATCTCTGAGTGTGAAGAGGGCAGGCCCAGCCCTGCTTTCTCCCTCCCCTCCTCATCTGGGCTTCCTGTCGTCACAGCGTAATGACATTTATTCCCCCTAACTTCTCCTTTTGCACAATAGTCTCAGGCGTCCTTGTTGCCACCTTTGTCGCAGCCGCCCTCTAGGATAATCATCCATCCTGCCTGAAGGACAGGGGAAAAGAACGTGCAGAAGGTAAGATCGGCGACATTTTAATCTGGGTTGAGAGCAGAGACCCGGACCATACAACGTGGCAGAGGGTACCCACTTCGGAGTTTCCGTACACCTCTCTAGTCACCCTAAGGCTTCCTGCTTCTGTTTCACAAATAACTGTGCAAGAAGGAAAAAGATCGGCCAGACCCTAGTCACCCTCAAGAAGCAATCTGGCCAGAAAGACTTTTAACCAGCCAGGTTCTCATTATCTGATGCCACTTTGGGTCAGGGCATTCCTGTGCTTAAACTGCTTCTGAACTGGAATTTCTGAGTGTGCTCAATTCTTCCGCCTGGAGCCTTCTGTGAGAGATGAAGTTGGCGAGATTTTTGTATGTGCTCTGGTCTTTAAAAGATTGGCCTTAGGACTTTCAGGTGAGGAGAGAACCATTTAGAAAGGCAGCTGAGAGAGTAGGTCTTCTGCATGTGAGAAAATTTCAAAAGTTAGTGACTTCCTCTAGAGCCACTAAAATGAAAGGACTGCTACAAATCACAACACCCAGTGCAGTCAGGAACACAAGACGCGCTCAGTACCTGTATTTCGCAAGCTGAAAGGTAGACACCTCCAAGGGATACTTAGATTGGTTGCTTTCACATGGCAGGAAGGGCGCTGGGATCCTCAGAGTTCCACCAAGGAAGCTCATCTCTGCTGTACGAACTGTGAATATGAATAAATAGGACTCGCACCAATCAATGAAATGTGATATGGCTATGACTCCTAATTCATGCCCCGTAACTAATGATCGGGTCTCATGGACTCAGAAAGTCACAGCCAAGCTGTGGTCTTGGCTTTCTGTGACTGCCATACTGGCTGGGGGTCAGGTCACCACGGGGACTCTTGCTCAGAGCTTTCTCCTTCCAGGACCTGCTAGACTTTCACCTGGAGGGAGCACAACCAGCCACCTGGGACCACAACCAGTTCCCTGGGACCACAACCAGCCACCTAACAGTGAGGGATGTGAATTCAGCCAAGGGCTTTAGATTCCCAAAGCACCTCAGGGGCTAATTGAACCTTGAATTTAACAATAAAGATGAGACTGTTTTTGTTGTTTTTTTTTGTTTTTTAGCAAAGTCATTTAATAATCAGGAGTTAAGCACCTTCTGAGGCCAGACATGGTGCTTTGGAAGATACTGGTGGGGAGGGGGCGGGGTGGTAACATAGGAGGGTATTTGTCCAGCAAGTTGTCCTGCCCTTTAGTAACTCCCATGAGATAACTGATGTTAGACATGTATGCAAGTACTTCATAAAAGAGTTGCGCAAAAACAGAATCTTAGGGGCTGGCTAACGAAGAAGTTTCGCTTTCTCAATTTCCACCATAAGCTGCACTGTTTTGAAATTGTGGTTGAATTGGAACAGAGGCTGAGCTATAACTTGATTTCCTGTGGTGTTTCCTGTGTAGGCAGTTAAGAATATCAAGCCTCTAAACGAAAGGACTGGGCATCTTTATAGCCCCCACAGGGAATGATTCAAATCACAACTCTTCACAACTACGACCACCTAAGGGACTCAGTTTTGGGAAGTGACAAGAGTTGCCACCTGGGAAGATCAACCTCTGTGGTCTTTAGTTTCTTGTGTCCTCAGTTTGACCTCTGACTGCTCAGAAGGCTCCAGACTCACTCCCAGTGGCTAGGCATTGCGCTCAGTGCTGGGGACCAAGGATAACAGATGTGGTTATCAAATTCAAGGCATTCATAGAATCCAGCATGGAGGACAGACACAAACACAACGCAATGTCTTCTACAATAAATGGGAGCGTGTGCACAAAATGTAGGTGTTTAGGAGTGTGCCAAAGACTCCCTGGGAGAGGGGATGACCGCTTGAGTTCATTTTCAAAGAAGTATGAGTTTGCCGTGGAGGCCGGGGCAAAGGGATTCCCGGCAGAACACAGTGTATGCAAATTCAAAGACGTGTGAGCCCCCAGGTATGTTAGAAAGGAGAGCAAGACTGGAATAGAGCGAGCCATGGTTGCAGGACCACAGGAAGTAAAACTCCCTTTCTCTGGCTTCGTTCTAGAATCCTAGCCCCTGAAAGTAGAAAGCAAGCTCACTAAGCTGGTGGGTTCTTGGCCTAGCCTTGGATGGGGCCGCACCTGAGACATCCACATGGCAGAACTGATGGGATGTGGCAGCCCACGTCCCATCAATGAGGACAAAGAGGGTGAAGAGGCAGTTACGTTCCATCTTGACCTAGACTGTGTGCACTATTAGAGTGAAGGGTGGAGCTCTGTGCAAAGTTACGGCCTCTCTCCCTCTCTCTCTCTATCTCTGTCTCTGTCTCTGTCTCTCTCTCTCTCTCAGCTTCTGCTCCAGGAAATGCTGTGTTGATTCAGTTACAGTGGTTTGGTTCATGTTCCTATATTAGTCAGTCCACAGCACTTCCTGTACTGAGTGAGCACTGGCTGTGTGCAGATCACTCCGGGCCTAGAGACGGGGCGCTTGCTCTCAGGGAGCTCCAGGCCCCAGCTGCCACTTGCAGGTGCAGAGTGCTGGGGCCAAGTCCCATAGGAAAACTAGAGAGCTGTGCAGAATGGGACTCTGGGGTGGCTGCTGGGTCACGGGAGCAGAGGATCGCAACCAGGGCTTGGGTGGTCAGCTTGGGCAGGCTGTGGGAAAGAGGGAGATGATGTGTTTCCAAAGCTGGAGGGCGAGCTCTCAGAACAGAGGCCACGCGTCCCAGTGTCAAGACTCAGAGGCGAGGCCGCTCTTCCTTCCGCATTTCTCAAGCACACCATGGACTTCCTACCCAAGCAGTAGCATCAATATAGCGTATGTATTGGCCAAGAACTGTGGCAAAGATGCCACAGTGATACATTTCTAGAATCATTTCAAATAAGAGTGGTATATTCCACGTGATAGAATGTTGTTCCTTAAAGAGAACTTGGAGATTGTTTAGGTTCAAATAAAGCAACTCATAGTGAAAACCCAGTGCATATTAGCCATTATAACATTCCAGTCAACTTTTCAGTTAAGGTGATGTGTCCGAAGTCATAAAATTACTTAACTGTTTAGAATATTTCCTGATTTTCTGTGAAATGCTCTTCTCTTCACACTACACTATACTCCCTTTTCTTACGGACTTTTTATTAAATAACATCATTAGACTGCGTTCCGTGTTAACATAGAGAAATTTCCTGTGCATCTTAATGTAAGCGAAATAAAAATATAACCCAATTACAAGCCCAACTGATCTGAAATCAATTTATTTAATACATTTAATATCATATATTTAATATATATTTAATTTGTCAAACTTTTGTTTGGCATTTCCTATCTTAGAACTAGCTGAGGAATAATGGGGAAAAAGGATATCGACACCTGGCATCTTTTGAAATTTGTTCAAGTAAATTTGGACTCATGGCTTAACATCCACTCTAAATCAGGAGTGAATAGAGGCATTAAAGAATTATTCCATGGTGGCCTGGTCCATGTGGCTTAGCTGGTTGGGCACTGTCCTGTAGACCAAAGGGTCATGTGTTCGATTCCCAGTCAGGGTACCTACCTGGGTTGCAGGTTTGGTTCCCATTTGGGGCAACGGATCAATGTTTCTCACATCTGAGTTTCTCTCCTCCTCTCTTTCTCCCCACTCCTTTAAAACAAAACAAAACAAAAAACAATAAGTATGTCCTTGTATAGGATTAAAAATAATATTAAAAATAATAATTATTATTATCCCAGTTTCTTCTTCTAAAAGAAGATTCTGTGGTAGAATCTCAATCCTTTATACTCTCAGAGACTTAGATTGTCATGATTTTGAGAACAGAATCCCTTAGATCATTCACTCATGTTCAGCTCTTTAACTTCTTATTTTGACAAAAATTCAGACTTACAGAAAATGTGTAAAAATAATACCAAGAACTTCTGAATCCCCTTGCTCCAGATTTCCCAAATATTCCCAATTTACCACATTTCCTTCATCCTTCCCTGGCTTTCCGAGTGGACAGTAATCACTGACATGGTCTCCTTCCCGCTAAGTGACTGGGTATGTATTTTCCACAAACAAAAACATTCTCTCACATACCCACTTTCTAGGGATCAAAACCAAGAAATCGATACGCTGATACAGTACTATTAACAATCCATGGATTCTATTCAGAGCCCACCAACTGCCCCATTCACATTCTTTATAGCAAGAGGAAATCGCTGATCGTGTGTTATTTTTGACTGTCGTGTCTCTTTCATTTCCTTTTATCTGCAATAGTTCCTGAGTCTTTCTTGGTATTTCATGACACCGATATCCTTGTAGAGTACAAGCAAGTTATCTTCTAGAATATTCTTCTATTTGGGTTTGTCTGATGTTCCCTCATGTCTAGATTCTGATTAGTCAAACTTTTTATGGAAATACCACCACAGTGGTTTTTATTATCCCAGGGAGAGCCTTGCCCACACAGGGTACAGCCTGTGTGCACGGTGGATGGGCCACTCAGACAGGGACCTTCTACCACAAAGGTCTATGTATTTTTAGGGTGAGGAAAGAGGACCTCTGGTCTGCTGACTCTGTAACAGCAGTAACCATTCCTGATTTAGAGTGGCCTTGTTGTAAAGTCCACTGACTCTGTAACAGCAGACTGGCCTTGTTATGAAGGTCCCTGTCTCAGCTCTGTCGCTAGCAGCATCTATAATTTTCTGTTGAACTGTTATCTTGCTAAGCTTCCAAATGTTAGGAAATGAGCCTCCAAGGTCACCTGCATTTGTCTTCCTTCATTTTTTCCTCTTTGCTGCTTCTTTCATTCTCCCTTCTACAAATCACCAATTCCTCTCCCCTGAGAGCAGCTTTGGAAGGAAAAAATTCCACCAGGCCACACTATCCGGGAGGAATAAGATGGTGGTCTCATTTCTTTGACAAGGTGATGGAGAGATGAGAGAAAACTAACACATACAAGTCGATGGTTTTGTTGCATTTTAGCCCCACCTCTCCCCCTACAATCGCTTATTGTCCCCTGGAAGAGACGCACATGCATAACCCCTGCCCTGCCCCCTCAGCCACGCTCACAGGGGCTCCCCCTGGGGCTCACCACTTCCTAGCGACTGAGAGAGTTGGGAAGTGGGAGGCACAAACCCAGCGCCTGGGGCAGTGGAAGGAGCGTGGGCTATGGGGGCTGAGCCCCCTTGGCCTGTGCCCTGCCTTTGCTGGTCATTGGCTGGTTGATTCTGTGCCAGTCTGAGCCTTGAGTTTCCTGTTTGCAAAGCAGGGCTATGGACACCTATGCTTCAGAGTTGACACGAGGGTTATAAATAAGACGTGTTTATGAAGAACTCAGCATTTTTCAGGGTTCAGTGACTTCTATCATCTATCTAAATTTATTTTGACAAGGGGGCCTTAATTTGGGGGCCCTCATAGACAACAAGAGTTTTTTTCCTATTTAAAAAAAGCTTTTTTTAATCAAGGCCCTAACATCCTTCCCTGATGAACCAAAGACCTCCGCAGGCTCTGTGTAGGAAGAGACAGGAAGCCAATGTGGCTGAACACCATGGTCTTCTATATAAATTGGCAAATAGACCTGTACAGCAAGAGAAATGTATGTAGAGAGCTGTCTGGAAAGATAGTCACCCCAAATAGTGATGGTTATCGCTGGGAGGTGGGGTTTCAGATTTTACGCTTTCTTCTTTGCACTTAACTGTTTGAATTTTTATGTAAAGGCACACGAAACTTTTTTAAAAGGTATTCACAAAAAACGAAATAAGCAAAAGATTATGAAAGATCTTCTGGACCCTGATGTATCTTATTCCTGAAAATCCAGCAGGAAGCTATGTCACCCTTAGACATGGACAGGTGAGGAAACTCCGAACTTGATCTTTCAGTCAGTATTCACTAAACTAGTACTCTGGTGCCGAGTCATTCAGGAAATGCTCCCTCATTCAACCCTCAGAACACCCTGCAAGGTGCATATGGATATCACCATTTTACAGATGAGGAAACCGTGCAAGTTACAGAGGTGAAGCAAGTAACCAAGGCTACGCTTCTGGTATGTAGCACTGCCAGAATTCAGACCTAGATCTGATTAGTTCCATTACTTGTGTTTATCAAACTGTGTTCCCTGGAACAATACATTCCCGAGCTGTTAATAGGTAATCTTCACTACAAGAATAGTTTATATAACTAATAAGTAGACTTCTCTCTTAGAGGCTCACAATGTACATTAACATATAACAAGTTTCTCAGAACTCATTCATTTAAAAATCTGCTTATTGTTTTGCGGTTTATTTTTATTTAATTCCATTTACTTCCAAAATTTTTTGACCATGGATTCTTCTGACTCCCTATTGTTTGTTTGTATTAACATCTCATAACTATAACAGTCTGTGTAACACCGAGCTATCTCGCTGTGAGTCCAGACTGGTCTTAGACTGGTCATAGTTTAGATCAGCTCAGCCTGGAGAACAAAGACTAATAGTTTCTTAAGCTTCTATCCAACCTCAGCCGCTGTTAAACTGCATTAAATTCAAGACTAGATTAGATGCAGCTGCAAGTAGGGGTCAAAGAAAAGCAAGAGGTTGAACTAGAAATCCAGAAAACACTTTAATTGCCCAAGCTCTTCACTTGGAGGAAACTAAAGGGTAACTTCATCTGTGGTCTCCACGTTGGGCCTTGGGAGATGGTCATGGCTGACCAAAGTTCAAGTGCAGGTTTTTCCTGGAAACTGATGTCAGGGAATTTCTTTACTGAGCTGTGAGTCATGGGGCTGTGTGTGCTGACGAGGGTGTCATGGCTTCCAGGCAGTAGGGTTGGCAGGGCTGAAGTGGTGGGAGCTCAGTAACTGGCCAGGCACAGTGAAGCAAGGGAAGGAGGAAATGACTGGCAATCTCTCTGGGCTTACATGAAAACTGGGGCCATCACTGCATGCGGTAAAAGTAGTGACAGTCTTCACCAAATGGGCAGCGCTTCTCCTTCAATTCGGAGTGAGCCTGAGCAAGCAGAAAAATCAGGAGAGAAGAGGTTCTTCTTCCTGTCCATGAAGGAAAGAATCAGTGGGGATAATCCTAGGTTTGTGGGCACCTCCTTAGTTGGTACTCTGTGGGCAAGGAGGTTACGGGGACCTGAGGCAGCTGTCCCAGGATCCCAGGGTTTTGGGGAGGAGGTGACTCCAGGAGGCGTATGGCCCTATTCCTTCTGTGTGAGTTCTTTGCCCATATCCAGAAGGTTAGTTTATTGGCAGGATAGATCTCAAGCCAAAGGTTCTTGACTCTGCAATGTCATGGTCTTTCCACACACCAAATTATTTAGACTTAATGAGCAAAACTCCAGTCATTTGTTCATTCAACAATCTTGCTTTTTCTGTTTGTTTGTGTTTTTAGAGTAATCAGGTACTGTGTTAGGCCTTGAGGGTTCAAAGGTAAATAAGCTAGCTTCTATCTTCAAGGAGCTCACATTCCAGTGATAGTAGAGATAATTACATAACAAAGAGCTTAGTACAAAGATGGGTATGCATAGGTGTTACAGGCACAAAAATTAGATAAAATCAGAGAAGGGCTTCCTGGAAAAGTGACAATTCTTGACCTGAATCTCAGGACGATTAAATGGCTAACCAAATGAAGGGGTGAGGGACAGGAAGTGGAAAATTCCAGGAAACCTCATGAGCAAAGGTAAGGAAAGAGGCGTTGTGACAAGTGTTCCTTGTGTGTTAGATTTTAAGGTATAAGACAGGGACTGTTGCCATGAGTTTGGAGAGACAGACAGGTGCAAATTAAGAAGGGTCTTTTGACATATGTACGCATGCCTGAAACCAGCTCTACAGTCAAGATAACAAACATCCATCATTCCCCAGAGGATATTTGTGGTCTTTTGTAATCCCTTTCTCCTGCTCTTCCTTACTTCCCCTTTAATGGCTCCTCCCCACGCTTCTTTACCCCCATCCCCAAGCAATTATTCATCTGCTTTCTGTTGCGAAAGGTTAGTTTTCATTTTCTAACATTTTATGTAATTGGAATCATACAGCAAGTGTTTTTTGTCTAGCTTCTTTCACTCACCACAATTAATTTTGAGATTCATCTGTGCTGCAGCAGGGGTCAACAGTTCATTCTTTTTTATTCCTGAGTAGTATACGCCACTATGTAGTTATACCACCATTGATTTATCCATTCGCCTACTGATGGGTCTTCGGGTTGTTTCCAGGTTTTGGCCGTTACAAATAAAGCTGCTATAAACATTCCTGTACAAGTCTTTATATGGGCATATATTTTTAATTTTCTTGGGTGAATGCCTCAGAGTAGGATGGCTAGGTCATATCATAAGTATTATGTTTCACTTTTTACAACACTGGCAAGCTTTTTCTAAGTGGATATATCCGTCTCCATTCTCCCCAACAGTGCATGAGACTTATACGTCCTCAACACTTGGCATGGTTAGCTTTTCTTTCATTTTAGTCATTCTAGGAGGTAGGTAATGGTATCTCATTGAGGTTTTTATTGACATTTCCTTAATGACCACTAAAGTAGAGTATTTTTTCACTTACTTTTTTGTTATCTGTGTATTTCCTTTGGTGGAGTATCTGTTCAAGTCTTTTGCCTATTTTTAAATGGGATTTTTGGTTTCTTGACATTGAGTTTTGAGAGTTGTCTGACGTTCAGTGTCTTGCAAGCCATCATTGTATACTTTGTATATTTTTTGGTTGTTTTCAATAAGAGAGTTTTACATTCCATGATTTTAGTTACCTGCGGCCGACCATGGTCTGGAAATATTAAATGGAAAATTCCAGAAATAAACAATTCATAAGTTTTAAATTGCATGCCATTCTGGTAGTGTGATGACCTCTTGCCTGAGATGTGACTTATCCATTTGCCCAAGGTATGCACACTGTATATGCTACCTGCCCATTAGTCTCTTAGTAGATCCGCTGCCACAGCATCATAGTGCTTGTGTTTAAGTGACCCTAACACTATGTCACAAGACCTACGTCACTGACCTCACTACATCTCATCACGTGCGCATTGTCTCATCTCACAGCATCACAGGGAGGAGAAGAGTGAATACAGTACAATTAACATAGTGTCAGAGAGAGATCATTTTAGCGTTACTTTTATTACAGTATATTGTTATAATGTTCTGTTTTATTATGTTATCGTTGTTAGTCTCTTACTCTGCCTAATTTTAAATTAAACAATCACAGATAGGACTGTATAGGAAAAAAAAAACATAGCATATAGAGGATTGGTACTATCTGGGGTTTCAGGCATCAACTGGGGTTCTTGGAACACATCCCCTGAGGACAAGGGGGGACTATTATATATCCAAATACACTCATAGTCCAATTAACTGTTTTAACTTGGTTAAAGTAATGTTGAGGAATTAAGAATAATTTTGAGGGTCAAGGCAAGAAGGAAAGAAAAAGAGAAGGACAAAGTAAAGGGAAATGAAAACAGCATGAAATACATGTAAGTTTTTGGCTGGCTCGATGGAGATTAATCTACCGTGTGGTACAGACGCAGCTCCTCAGACTCACCCACGGCCTGGACGAGCCACGCCCGAGAGCTGAGTTGTGGGCACTTGACACTGCGAAGAGGCCACACTGGGCCGTACAAGCAATCTGTGCCCCAGAAAAGGCATAGTCTTAACGGGGAAAGAAACCTAAATAATTGACTTTGTTTTATACATCAGTCTCATGTGTAGTTTTAAAACAGGAGTCACTCTATGAAGGAGCCACTCCATTACCTCCGAGAGCAATTAAAAATCGCGTATCTGGATCTCTAGAACCGAGGACCAGACTTTGGATCCTGATGTTCTCGTCAAGAAAAAAACAATCCATTTTTTAAAAATTCAAGTTCTCATTGCCATCTCCTTTCCTTCCTCCATTGGCTAGTTGTTGGCCAGCTTCACTCTGCTGTAAGTCTGACACCTTCTGGAGGTAGCTGAGTCATGGCTGCCTCTCCCATAGCATCAAGAACTGAAAACACTGTAAATGTCTCTTCAGCGAAAGAATACGTGAAGCATAAGTATGTCCCATACTTCCATGGGGACAGGTTGGTAGGTCACATGTAGTATGTAGGTGCGTCTCAGGGCACTTAAGGGACTGGCTGGTCAAGGTGCCGGTCGTGCCCACAGCTGTTGACCAACCTGCCCCTGACCCTGGGGCTGCCTTCTTGAGTAAGTGCCCAGGCCCCAGTCCCTGAGCATTGGCTTGATGTGTGTCACTGTGACCCACCCTCCCCTAAGAAGGGCTCTACAGCTTACTGCTAGAGTACTTAGTTCAATGTTAAGCATCCTTGGCTGGCTGAATTGAAGCGAAAGTGAATGTCCAAGATGAGCCGATTGGTACCTCAGTTCAGGGACTAAGAAAGCAGGAAGTTTGGGGAAACTTCACGGAGAAGAGTCACAGCTCAAACCTAAGGCAATGCTAGAGATCCTTGGACCCTGACCGTGTGTGCCCTCTGAACCGCCTTGCAGAACCAGGCCATTTATGCCCTCTTTATTTCCTTCCACTTTTTAGAGCAAGAATATCCCAGAATGGGCATGAGTAGTTTGAAATTGCTGAAGTATGTCCTGTTTTTCTTCAACTTGCTCTTTTGGGTAAGTGAGTCTCTTCTGAGCATGGCTGAGCTCATCACCCCCGCACCCGCCTCCCCCGCCCAACCGCCCACCCCCCACCCCGCTGTATGTTCTACTTCTCTCCCCTCCACTGAAGAGCATTGTGTGGAGTGAGTCCATGCCCGCCTGGGTCCC